>CM033471.1:104257362-104597362 GCA_019447015.1 Hymenochirus boettgeri | reverse complement strand
GCAGCTTCCGTGTCAAATCCATGATGCTCATGTCACTGCCAATGGCTGCCACATATACCTTAAGCTGCTCCCTCTGCGGCTGTGTGCGATCCTGTCTAATAGAATTCAATGCCCGTCCTTGACCTCTAGTGTAAGCAAAACGGCACTGGAGACAATCTGCTCATGGCACTGCTCCCCCTAGGGGTGCTTCTGGCTGTGCGGCACGTAAATACACATACAGCAGCAGAGATGTCTTCTACCAGCTGGAGAGGGATTGCTACATTCTATTCTCAGAGTGCATGCAATCAACATTTTCAGCTAATCACTTGCGCTCTGAAAATGCACAATTTCACAAACCGCAGCGCAAACGGATGGTAACGTGTGAAACGTGCAGCACTGTGTGAGTGCGTTGTAAGCGTGTTACCGTCCAGTCCAGTGTGGCCACAGCCTGAAAGTGGATTTTTCAGTAAGGAAATCCAAGCTTAAGGTAGGAATACTCATTTTTACCTTCCCTATAATTATTATTATTATTATGGATTTATATAGCGCCAACATCTTCCGTGGCGCTTTACAATTACATACAGGGTAATACATGTTATACGAAGTCATAAATATTACATACACAGGTAATACATAATAAGTAAACAGAGTGATGAGTTTCTTACAGCAATACCATGATACAATAGGAGAAAGGACCCTGCCCAAAGAGCTTACAGTCTAGATGATATGGGGGTGAGACATAAGGTTGCAGGAATCGGTAGGCTGTATATAGATTGGCAGTGAAGTATGAAAGGTGGGCTGGATCATATTGGGTAGTAAGAGGGGTAATGTCTAGGCCAGGTTATATGCTTGCCTGAAGAGGTGGGTTTTAAGGTTAAGTTTGAAGGTATTAAGGGACGGTGAGTGATGGACAGACAGAGGAAGGGAGTTCCAGAGAAGAGGGGCAGCATTAGCAAAGACCTGAATGGAAAGAGGAGACAAGTGTGGATGAGAGGAGGAGATTGCAGAGCGGAGGTTGCACCTGGGATGATATCGGTGGATCAGCTCTGAGATATATGAAGGGGCCTTGTTGGATAGTGCTTTATAGACTAGGGTAAGCAGTTTGAACTGGATCCTTTGCGTGATGGGCAACCAGTGGAGGGACTGACAGAGAGGAGAGGCATTAGAGAAGCAAGAAGAGAAATGAATGTGCCGGGCAGAGTTGAGGATGGATTGAAGGGGTGCCAGGTGGTTGTTTGGAAAACCACACAGTAGTGTGTGTTGCAGTAATCTAGCCGGGATATGATTAGGGCATGGACTAGGATTTTTGTAGCTTCATTCGAGAGGAAGGGTCGATTGAAGGAGTATGTAGACAGCAAGTACTGTACTGTATATAAACTCAGACTCCACAATCACCTAAGACAGCAGGCTTAATGTTGACTGCTGTCAATCACAGGGCAGACTGGATACATTTTTGAAACAAACAGAAAAAAATGCTGCTTCTCACTCAGGATAAATTAGCAGACTGAAACCATTCACTCAGAAAGCAGGAAGAGGGGATTCCGGGCACTGGTAATCCCCCCCTAAACACACCACTGCTGGGAAATACAATTAAATTGAGTACTCTGTTCATTATTCAGTGTATTAAGCTCTTCAGTGGTGTACTGTACTAGTAATTACTGGGGCCTCCAGCAAAACTATGATGGAGCCCCTTTCTCTGCTTAATCCGGGGGTTTTCTGGGAGGAGTCTGTATATGTCATAGGAAAATAAGAAGATGTGGCCCCCTTGGCTACCAGGCTCCCCTGCAGTTGTTCCCCCTGCTCCCCTGGTAGTTACGCCCCTGCTCTTTGATTGCATAAACAATATCCTTCTCTGCACCGTTTTCAGAGTCAACCTTGGGATATTAATTAAGTGAAATGGACAAAATTGATCAATATTGTTTTGAAAAATTTTTGTGAAAATCTGTCACACAAAAATTTGTGTGTAAAAAAAAAAGGATAGGAATAAAGTAGTTAAATAGAATTCTTGTGTCTATAGAAGGTGATATTTCAGAAAGACCTAGCTTTACTTATAAAATATACAGGAAGGTGGGAAATGGTTTGGGGAGCAGACTTGTGTAACCATTATATGAATGTTTATTTTTTTCTCTCTCCTCCAATAAGCTCTGGAATTGTTGTGCTTTCCTTGCTCTAATAAAATAAACAATAATTTCGGGTAGATTGTATAAAATTTTAGGGAGTCTGGGATCTGCTATTAACCCTTTCCCTGCCACAGATCGTATATTCACGATCTGTGCAGAGAATGCTTTAACTGCCACAGATCGTGAATATACGATCTGTGGCTTCCCCCCTGCAAAAAAAAATTTCCCCCCTGCTAGGGCCGATCGGGGGGCAGCATTCAACTGCCCCCCTAGCCCCCTCGATCCCCCCTCGGTGTGATCCAAATCCGAGGGGGGGATCGGAAGATACACTCACCTTTAGCCGGGTCCCGCGATGTGCAGCCGGTCCCACGTGGAGGAAGCGGAAAGGGAGACCCCGGTGACGTCACGGAGCTTCCTCCTTCACCGGGGTCTCCCTTGAAGTGGTAGGAGACTGCCCCTGGTGGTCTAGTTGAGGTACTGCAGCTTGATCTCAATTTGATCATGCTGCAGTACCTAGTATAGAACAAGCTGTCAAGCTGACAGCTGTTCTATACATTTTGTGAATGGAACTCAAAGTTCCATTCACAAATAGGATTTTTTCTAAGTCTTTGCTACTTAGCGAAGACTTAGAAAAAAAATGGGGACAGAGATCAATATTTGGTTATCACTTCTGATCCCAATTATTGATCTTTGCCAATGAATGAAAAATCACTTCCTGGAAAATGATTTCCGGGAAGTGATTTTTCCGATCGATTTCGATTGAAAACGGGCATTTATGCCCGTATTCCAAGTTCGGTATCATTCCCTAAGATGATCTGATGATTATCTTTGGGAATATCGGGGAAAAAGGGGAAATACACACAAAAAATTCTTAAAGTGATACACACACCCTTTTTTTTTTTTTACCCTAAAACTATAATTAGAAAAAAAAGTTGTCTTCTCCAAGCTCCCAATGTCCCCAGTGATATCGTTAAAGTAACGCGGATACTTATTTGTTCGTTTCAAGGGAAACTAAGCCTATATTTTATAAGAAATTTTGCAGAGGTACCAAATAAGACCGTATTGAATTTTTAGGATCAGTAAGTGTGCAAAACGGTGTGACTCTCCATACTAACCGACTTCACTAAATACCACTAAAAGGGGGAGAGTGTGTGTGGGGGGGGTGGTTTGTGGCGTTTTTAAAAAATTTTCTTGTAACTGCACTTCTAAATGCGTCCCATTGAGCTAGTTGGTGGCCTCGTCTCTGTTTGCACCCCGCAAATGGCACACCGTTTGATTCAGGACATGTGGGAGATTGCTATTTAGTGGGTTTTTTTGCTGGTCAAGTGGGTTTAGGTAGGATTTCAAACCCTTGAATCATCTCATTTTATTTTTCACAAAATCTCGTAAAAACACCGAGTTCTTTGGATCGCTGGGTCTGGAATTCTTCATGCATGTATGAAAGCATGGCACCCGTAATCTGAAGGCGTGTAGATTCCAAAAATATATATTTTGTGAGGGAATTTCCATGTTCTGGGACTGTTTCCTTAGAAAAGTGTAGGCTGTTCAAATTACAGAGCACTTTGATTTTTTCTTGTAATTGCATTTGTGCATGCGTCCCATTTGAGCTAGTTTGTGGCCACGTCTCTGTGTGCATCCACGCATATGGCATACCGTTTGATTCAGAAATGTGGGAGATTGATATTTAGTGGGGGGTTTATTTGCGGGGGGCATTTCAAAGTTTTGGGGCTGTTGGAAATTACAGAGTACTTTGATATTTTTCTTGTAATTACACTGGTGCATGCGTCCCATTTGAGCTAGTTGGTGGCCACGTCCCTGTGTGAATCCACGCATATGGCATACCGTTTGATTCAGGGCATTTGGAGATTGATAATTGACAAGTTTTTTTTTACATGACATGGAAATTTGCCATGATTTTTAACTTTGAATTGTATTTTTAAATTTTTCCTGAAAATCTGGTAAGAAAGCGAAATTGTACACAAAACTGCACCCACACCATTGGTGGTATGCATAAAAGAATCACACCATTGTGTAGCTGAAGGTGTGTAGAGTCCAAGAATTATTTTTGGGGGGTATTTCTAATATAGAGGGGTGTTTAGTCTGACAATTTGAAAAGTTGCTGTAATTGGGCCACTGTTCATTGCTCACTTTGTGGCTTTTCGCTTCCACGTCCGCGTGTGTAACCACACATATGGCATACTGTTTGATTCAGGACATTTGAGAGATTCATATTTAGTAACTTTTTTTTAGATTCCATCAGGTTTTGGCATGATTTCTACCTTTTGAAGTTGTTTTTTGTTCATTTTTTCAGAAAAGTGCGAACTTCTACGAAGAACTGCGCCCACACCATTGATGGTATGAATGAACAAACTACAGCGTTACATAGCTGAAGGTGTGTAGATTTCAGGAATATATAGTTTGTGGGGGTTATTTCTAAGTTACGGGGGTGTTTTGTGGAAAAAACTGCAGACTGTCCAAATTCAGAGTTGGCTAAATATTTTCGCTGTTTCTGAGCCATCGTGCATTGTCTCACTTTGTGGCTTTTCGCTTCCACGTCCGCGTGTGTAACCACACATATGGCATACCGTTTGATTCAGGACATTTGGGAGATTGATATTTGGTACCTTTTTTTTACATTCCATGGGGTTTTGACATGATTTCGACCTTTTTGAACGTTGTTTGATGTTCATTTTTTTTTAAAATCTGGTAAAAGTGCAAACTTCTACGAAGAACTGCGCCCACACCATTGATGGTATGAATGAACGAACTACAGCGTTACATAGCTGAAGGTGTGTAGATTTCAGGAATATATAGTTTGTGGGGGGTATTTTTGAGTTGGGGGGGTGTTTTGTGGAAAAACTGCAGACTGTTCAAATACAAAACTGGCTAATTTTTTTTTGCTGCTACTGACATTTGGCACTGGTCACGCTCTGGGTTAGTTGGTAGCCATGTCTCTGGGTACACCCATGAATGTGGCATACCGTTTTATTCGGGAGGGGTTAGGCTTTCATATTTGAGATGCGTTTGAACTTTCCTCCACAGTTTTTAGCTGAAATTCGCATTTGATTTTGTCTCTGATTTTACAGTTGAGGAAAAAAAGGAAAATGTGAGAAAGTAACTTACAATTTGACGAAGAGCTGCGTCCGGGTATCTGCATTTTGATCGAAACTAACCTCACTCGTAAAATCCTGCGAGTGTGTAGTTTCTAAAAATATCTCACTTGTGGGGATATTTTAGTTAATTTGGAAGATATTCTATGTTAACTGTCAGTAGTGGTTATACATTTTAATTTGGTGTAATATTCTAGAAGGTGCAGTTTTAGTTTGGGGGGGTCTCCTGTACAGGAAACGTCGGGTACCTACATATATCTGGTATCGTTGTACTCGGGAGTATCTGAGCTTTTAGAAACAGTAAGATTTTTGTGTGTAACCTTAAGATAACTATAAGTAAAAATGGGAAAAATCCATGAAAATTTGCAAATTTTTCATTTTTTTTACATATTTTACCCATAATTCCAGTAAAATTTCCAGAAAAGTTACAAAATGTTGTTACCATATTAAAGTACACTTTGTGCTGAAAAAAACAATGTATAATATTCCTGATTTACTGCAAGGTTTCCTACTGTAAAATTAGTCTAAAGCGATGGGTGCAGGGAGTAGTGTAGTGTACTGTAGTGTAGTGTAGTGGCAGGGTGAGAAGATGGGTGCAGGGAAATAGGTTTTATTCCTGGGGCTGGAGGGGAGACTCTACCCTCGACTTATACTCGAGTCAATTGGTTTTACTCATTTTTTAAGGTAAAAATGGGTACCTCGACTTATACTCGAGTCGACTTATACTCGAGTATATACGGTACTAATAATTAATTACTTTTCCTTCTTTTAACATTGCTTTATAGGAATGATTTTGTTTTAATAAGTGTCTGGTGTGGGAACTATTTGCAAATCTGGAGAGCAGAGTGTTACAATAATTCAATCAATCTAATAACAAAGCTAGCTAGAATTCCATTACTTCTAATGCCCCATAGATAAACCATTTTACAAGGAGCAAAAAATGCTTTCCTTTGTATTTCTAATGAGTTTTCTAATTAATTTTTTGAGTGAACATACCCTTTAAAATGTACAGTGGCACAGTCAGTGGAACACTCTATCTTATAAAATACAGTATACACCATTCATTAGCCATCCAGGGACAGACCCCTTGTGTATGGGAGTCAGTGTGGCACAGTCTTAACACTTTCTTGCATTTGTAGTTTGCAAAATAGAAACCCAAATCTCCAATGCAGCAGGAACATGGTAGATACACAGTATTTTTATAACTAGGGATGGACTAGGATTTATGTTTTCCTACTGATTTTGGGAGCAGCTGGCTATAATTCTGGGGAAATATTTTTCTTCACTAATGGAGGCACTGGAGCCCCACAACCTGCCCCTGAACTGCAACCCTCGTAAGCATTATGGACGCCCCACACCTGAATTGCACTGTTTTATTTTTACTATTTCATTTGACAATCATTTAATAAGTTATCCAATAATACAAAAGAGGAAAAGTTGATAGTTCCCTCCTTGTGCACGTGCACACGAGTGACGTCATGAAACACGTGACATGACGTCAGCGCGCGCCCGTACACAGAGGGAACTGCCACTAGATCCTGTGACACAGCCAGGAACGAGGTCCAACAGGTCTCGGGGGGTGGAGCTTACCTGATAGAACACATTATCTAAGATGGCCTGCACTTTACAAGGCCACAGGTAGGCTCTGGAGAGAGACCTAAAAAACAAAAACAGAAAAGGGTTAGTTAGGGATACATCTTCTATTTAAACTTTATTTATTTTCTGACCGTACTTATCCTTTCATCACTGATGTTTCTTAAAGGGTAACTGTGGTCCAAAAATGACTTAAGGTAAATTGACAGGAATTGTTTTCCTGAGGGTTCTTGCAGTTTACTTCCATTATTTATTTTACATAGTTTTGAAGACCCACCCTGGCCCCTTCCCTTGCAGCCTCCTGTGGCCCCTCCCACTCATGTGCTCTGTGGCTCACTAATGGGTCATGTGGTCCTGCCCACTTGTGGGACACGTGGCCCCTTCCCTTGCAGCCCCCTTGAGCCTTTCCCCTACAGCCTTCTGTGGCCCCTCCCACTCACAGGCCCCATGTCCCCTCCCACTCATGGGCCTGGTGGCCCCTCCCACTCGTGGGCCCCTTGGTCCCTCCCACTCATGGGCCCCATGGCCCATCCCCTTGCAGCCCCCTTGGGTCGTTCCCTTGCAGCCTCCTGTTGCCCCTCCCACTTATGGCTCTGTGGCCCTGCCCACTCAGGGCCCCATGGCCCATCCCACTCATGGGCCCCGTGGCGCCTCCCACTCCTTGGCTCTGTGACCCCATCCACTCGTGGGTCCGATGGTCCCTCCCCTTGCAGACTCCTCCTGGCCCCTTCCCTTGCAGCCCCCTTGGGCCTTTCCCTTGCAGCCTCCTGTGGCACCCCCACTAATGGGCCCCAATGACCCCTCCCCCTTGTGGGCTCCCCATTGCCCCTCCCCCACTTGCACCTCAGACCAATACCCCCCCCTACAGAAAACGCATCCTTTTTAGCAGAGAAAGAATCGGCAGTTTTAAACTTTGATTCTTTCTCTGCTGAAAAGGCTGCTTTTACACAGTCTTCTGCAGGGGGTAGGAGGGTATTGGTTTGAGGTGCAAGTGGGGGAGGGGCCACAGGACACTCCAGTGGACAGGGCCACAGAGTCAATGAGTGGGAGGGGCCACAGGGGGCTGCAAGGGAAGGGGCCAGGTTGGGTTTCAAGGGGAGGGGACTCAGGGTGCGCGAGTGGGAAGGGCCAGCAAGTGGGAGCCATTAAAAAAAGCAGTGCTGTGGGCTGTTCTGTTCTCCCCACCCCCTCCTACCCATCAGTCATGCACTTAGCATGTGCCAACCGCTGATTAGAGGAGGAAGTAGTATTTCTGACTGCAGATTCAGAACCTCACACCCCCTAACTTTCTGATCAGTGATTTCTTCATATTTTGGGCTGTGCAGCACGTAAGAGACGTGGTTGATGGTAGGAACCTGGCCTTTCATTTAAAATAAACATGTTTGGAGACCACAGTTCCCCTTTAATCTGTAAATACTTAGACAAAGTGGCTTCCTTCAGACCAGTTAACTTTTATGTGATAGTTAGAAGCACACAATATATTAAAAAAGAACCATGATCTTAGAGACTACTGGAGAACTGTTTTAATACAGTATGACATTTTTATGACGTTTACCCTTTCTTTTGAAGTTTCCCTTCTTTATCTTGCAGTGTGGCGTTCAACTAACACAGAAATGCCATATGAATTAATTGCCATCTCTGGCCTCTTCAGAAAACGTCAGACCAATATTAATATGATTTCATTGCACAGAACACAGTGCAGGGGCTACTCTAATGAATATTGATTTGTAGGTGCAATGGTGCATGCATGAATTCATTAATGCTCATCTCCATATTAATCCTGAAATTCATCCTGCCTTTCCAACTGTCATATTACAGACTATTTCATAAACAGTCCATTTAATCCAGCAGTCACACTGCTATAAAGATGTCATGAAAAATACATTCTAGTCAAGTGTGATCTGTTGTTCAGCCTTGTGTCACTGCTGTAATTGTATTGATATAGTACAAGCCGAGTGTCCAGATAGTAAATTATATGTTGTTTCTCCTCTGTTTACTACGGTGACTACAAAAGTGTTATTGAACCACCGATAACATGGGAGACACTTTACAATGCATGTGATGGTGTGATGTGTTTCTGCAATGAGACCATCCACAGAATTTTAAATGTTTTTGTCACATATTCTGCTCACTTAGTTGATGTTTGATAATTTGCTCCATCGCTGGCTTATTGTCTGTGTTTTATTGTTTTTTTTTCTTGTTAGATGAAAGAACTTGACTAAGAAATTCAAAAAAGACTTTATAATACAAATATACAAAAATAGCTTTTTGAGTTTGCTGTTAAATGGAGCCAAGATTTTTACAACTGGACTAAGTGAGTTTATTTTGTTTTGTGTATTACAAATGAAGCAAAACATTGTAGATGATTATGTGTACCAGTGCTATTCTGTGTGTACCAGTGTTATTCTGTGTGTACCAGTGTTATGATCTGAGAAATTCCATCTGTGTAAAACAACAATTTTATTTGCCACAATTAAAAATGTGCTATTGTTAAAGGCGCGGTATTGCTATAAAGTTTCAAGTGTAAAGCTCAATTACGGTACATTTGGGGGGTTCACAAAGCACCAGGCATACTGTACTTTTATTTCTAGCCTATTTCTCATAAATAAAATCTCAGTTATTCATTAAACACACATAGATTTTAATTAATTGGACATATTTTACAGAGTATATAAATCTCTGCCTTTTATTTACAATATTTGTGTCCTCTATAGCTGTGCTCTTGTTACACTGCCAAAGATATGTTTTCGCTTTAAGCAGTGCCAATTGCTGGGAATTTATTAATTGACGTGCTCCACGTTTTAACATTTTAAATATCACAACAAGACAGACTGGATATAACTCTTTTTTTTTAATCTCTGATGGAAATGACTATTGTGGTCTGGGATTAAAGCCAACCTAGAATGAATTTATAGTTTTCTACAACTCTTTAAGTGGCAAATGGAAAAGTAGCATCCTTTCGTTTATACGGTTATTTTGGTTAGGCTGTGTCTACCTTGTGCACGGAAGTAAAAAGAACTTTATTGCCCCATTGGGGTGGCACCTTTACAAGAGCTAAAAAAATATCAGATCAGACATGCTGGGTATAAATGGAAGCAAGTATGGTGAGAGACCCCACAGATGGATACATACCACTAGCTTTAAAGGGCAGATTCACACCTCAAAATGAAAAATCCTATATAATAAAACATTAAGTGTGCGTCCCTGTGTCCGTGTGTGTGTGTCACTGCAGTTCCTATGGACTCACCACTAGAGGAAGAGTCTCTGCAGTTCCTATTGACTCACCACTACAGGGAGAGTCTCTGCAGTTCCTATTGACTCACCACTAGAGGGAGAGTCTCTGCATTTCCTATTGACTCACCACTAGAGGGAGAGTGTCTACAGTTCCTATTGACTCACCACTAGAGGGAGAAACACAGGAAACACACGGAGGGAGAACAGCAATTAAACAGACTGCAGGTAAGGTTGCTTGGGACAGGGGCCCCTGGATTTGGTACAGAGGGGGGCCCTGGATTTGGTATAGAGGGGGGCTTTGGATTTGGTACAGAGGGGGAGCCCTGGATTTGTGACAGAGGGGGTGGTGGATTTGGGACAGAGGGGGGCCTCTGGATTTGGGACAGAGGGGGCCCCTGGCCTTGGACAGAGTGGGGACTCTGGCCTTGGGACACTAAGAGGGTACTCTGGCCTTGGGATATGGAGGAGGACTATGGCCTTGGGACACTAAGGGGGCACTCTGTGCTTCTAGTGCCTGTTATTGTAGCGGCTTAAGGTCTAGTTGTATATAAAGATGTAGGACTAAGTTAAAGTTGAACCGGATCATAGAAAATTAATTATCTAGGCAATGTCTTCTGCCGTGAAGTTCCAGCTACCGAGTTATCGGTGGTGCTTAGGATAAAAGTAAAATTGCCATGTATAAAACACTAAATTTGGTTAAAGACCCAAAAAAGTATCCCGTTATAGCACTCGTGGAATCTTACACACTTAACTTAATAATGTTACTTATATAGTAACTAAATCAACAATAAACGTGTCATTATTTAAACCCGTGTAGTTCTTTATTGCACTTACAATTAAATTACCAATTACAAAACCTTAAATCCACAATATCCAAACAATTCTCATTAAGCAATCTATAAATATATCACAACAGTTAAAAGCAAATATACAATGGCACATGTTCTAATGGATTTCATTTCATGTTGTGCATAGTTGTTATGCCCCTGTGCTGTTAGTGATGTTAATGGCCTGATTACACATTCAATGTTCCAGCTGATGGACCCGTGCACTTTTCTGGGTTTTTATTTTTGTAAAGACCAATATTCAAATGAATTGACTATTCCCCAGTCACAGATTCTGGCACATGCTCTTATTTCCAAAAGTAAGGTAGGTATAACTACTAACCTGCTGGACCTTCTCACACCACTTCCGACAGGTGTGAGAGTGGATATAGTCGGTGAGTTGGGAATCGCGTCTAAACAGCCCACCCAGTTAACAACGGGGAGACGAGGAACATCTATCAGGCCAAGTCCCACCGGTCGAAGCAACAAGTGGTGTGTTCACACTGCCGAAGGTCCAGTGTACTTTTTGGGTCTTTAACCAAATTTAGTGTTTTAAAGATGTAGGACTACCCTGTTATGCAGAAAAATGTTCTTCTTTGCTTTCCCTCTGCCTCTCAAGCTCTCCAATCTCTTTTACAAGTTTGCAGGTGTTCAGAGGAGGCAGCTAGGGGAATAACATTCAGCTTTGGCTGTGATTTCAATGGTCACATCCATGACTGGCATCTGCTAACGGGAAAACCATGAAGCAGTATGAGGGGAAACAGGACACCAACAGCAGTACAAGTCTTACATCTTTCAATGGTCTAACTTTGGTGGTTTGAGGGGTGATTTCCCTATATGCAGTTTTTCATTTTAGGGCTGGACAGGCTCTACCCACACCCAAACCCACACCAAGCTGTCTAAGTCATGCTGATTCTTACCACTGACTGTCCTGCCAAAATCAGGATAGTTGCAATGCAATACATCGCAGAGCTTTAATGTAAACGGCGCCCTTCATTTTTATGTGCACTGCATTTTGGTGCGATGTAAAACACACCAAAACGCTCTCGTCTCTCTACAGCCTTAAAGGATTTTTTTCTGTAAAATGAATCAGTACATTCCTTCTTTATCTTGTCTGTAATCTCTGTTAAAATCCTTTATCCTTTGGTTTTTCTCTAAAAAGAAATTTTGTTCATAACAGTAAAATTCCAAGTATAGTGGGGTCCAGGCATTGATATGGTGAAAAATAAGTGAATTTATTCCTCCATTGTCTGTTTACTATTTTGGGTGAGGCAGTGTAACCCACATCAGAGGGTGCCAGAGAAGTTAACGGGAGGATTCGGTACGATTCTTTATGTTTAAAGGGTATGTTCACCCTTAAAAAATTTTTCACCAAACATTCCCCCTGTCCCCCCAGCCCCAACCGCTATGTTAGTATTATCAGAAAATGGCCAAAACTTTACTTACCTTCCCTCTTTCCTCCGCCGCGATTTTGCAAGGCCTTGATTGCAGAAAATGAAGCAGAGGGGCTAGGGGGGGACCGGCATAGCGTCTGTGATTGGCTATGGAGAGGAAGCACAATAACGGACCAGCGGGCTGCCGGGAGTTAAGGTCAGTGCGGCGGAGGCAAGGTAAGGAATTGTTGGGGCATGTTCTGAGAGGATCGTAACCCAGAGAGGTGGGGTGGGGGGGGGGAGAAGGGGGAATGGTAGGGGGAAGTTTGGTGGGGTGGAACTGAAAAAGGGGGGGACCAGGAGGGGAGGGGGGAGGGAAAATAAGACGGAGAAAAGAATAAAAAAAACAATGCTTGAATGGGGAAGGGGAGAGGGAGGGAGGGAGGGGGAGCGGATTTTTTGCAGTATACAGTACGCATGCCAAACTTCTCCGGGTGTCCTTTCTCTTTTGGGGGGGGTGTTGCTTGGGGGGGGGGGGGTGGTTTGGGTTTGGTGTGTGTGGGGGGGGGGGGGGGGGGGGGGGGGGGGTTTTCTGAGGGACAGATAGGAGGCAGAGTCCTATATGGACTTGCTATCCTCCTGGTGGGGCAAGTTTTGGGACTTGGGGGGGGGGGGGACTACGGAGAACCCATTGGAGCCCAGCTCCATATGTGAGAGGTAAGGATTAAACTACACTACACAATGGGCCAGTAGTGGGGTGGGGATTGGATAGTTGGGAGTGAGTTTGGGGTGGACATGACCTTTTAAAAAATTTGTGAAATTGTTGTAAGCATTACCACAAATAATCATTAAGCTAAAATAAATTCAGGCTCCCTGGGTTCCTGTATACGACATGAATACATTAACATTTGTTAACCGCTGCTAATTAATATTTGTGAAAAACATTTTACAGCTTTAGTTAAATTTGTTCTGTGATACGTTAAAATAACTCAGTGTTTACTGTGCTGCTTCCATTGCTGTTTTTCTTTTTTGGATTTAGAATGCCCAATTCAGTAGTATTTGATAAAGAATATTTGAAACTCCTCCAGCACTTATAAAACTATAAACTATTATTTGAAATATGAGGCTTCACTGGGTGGAAAGGGCTGTTGTGCCTGGCTAGGTAGGTTCTCCAGATCTTCTCTCTTGTACATGTAATGATTGCAGAACAGATTATTAAATTACATTTAAAAGCATTTCATTCTACCCGTCTTTTTGTTTTTGATAGGTGTTTTCTGGTTTTTCGGTGATCTGGCAACACTTTTGGTTTAATCTGAATATTGGAAACAGGACAGTTTCAAAATGGTATATAAGTGCTATTCCACAAGGTATCTCTTAGTAGGTATGAGAAACCCCTAAATTGGGTGGGTGCTGTACAGTAAAACGACCCCAGGGTCTCAATCTAATCGAAAAAGGGGGAAGGCTATTCCCGAAATGCGCGTTGGATAAGGAGTTGGGACTGTTCATGTGCCCCTGATATATCTTCTCTCCAGATTTCTTCTAGTGACAGACTGAATTGCAGTGCAGCCGAGTTGTCAAAGCTTTGGATATTTTATCCGTATACTCCGCAGGACCTGTGACTGCTCTGGATCTAATTTATCTCCACTTGAGATGCGAAAAGGGGTGAGATCAGACCATTTTTACATTTCCTAACCTTGTGAAGACTGTTTTATGCCTGTGGAATTTCTTATTTACACAGATTGGCTCATACAGACTTATGGAGGAATGGATGTGACTTTATTGGGTTCTATTTATCTTTAGGGGTTTTGTCATGGGACAACTTTGTTTTAGCTTCTAGGATGTATTATTCTCTTTTGCACTTTGTATAGCACTTTAACTTGTAATTAATAGAATATGCACTCTACACCCCGGTGTGGGCTTTTCATGACCGTATGGTCCGTACATGTATAAATTTTATAGGTTTCAAGCACTGGAGTGCCTTGGACTATGTTACCAAGTTTAGTCAGTTCTTGTCTGTGCTAGATTCATTTTTTGGAAAAGTCTTCAAAATATTCAACATCTGGGGTTTTGCACTGAATATTCACACTGTATTTTTTTTGTTTCCTTGGTTGTTTCTTTTTGTCTGGAGTTTCCAGGTACTGCCACAGTTCCAGTATACTGTGCACAGAATCTTATGTATCACACTCTATTCCAGCGTTTCCCCAAGGGTGTGCCTTGAGTGAGCGTGAGTTTGGCGCTGAACTTGATAGTAAAAATATTATTTTGTTATTCTAATCTTCATTTTTGGTGTGGCTTCCCAATAATATATATTTTGTAATAAACATTACACTAATGTTTTTCCAACCCTTTGACATTCCACTACATTTTTCCTGGCCCAGGAAAATATCTCAGGAACGTTGAAGGATGAGATTGTAGTGTAGAGGCACCTTTATTGTAATAAAGCATACAATGACATTTCAGCCAGTCTGCATTAAGATAAGACGGGCTAGTTAATTAGTCTGTAGATTCATTATAAGCCTTTTACAATGGTTAATATATACATACACAATAAGCATCATGTTGGGTTTTACTTTTCCTCATTTGTTTGCCAGGTGCCAGTTTGAGGCCTTTTGTTATTTATGGGCTTTTCACTGAACTGTGGCCTTATTAACAACTATTAGGTTCTATTAAAAAAAAAGCTGTGTAACAAACACTAACACGTTAAATGTGGACTGGACTAAGCATTTAATCACACGAAAAAGCCCACTAACGAGAAATCCAGTAATCGTTTTAGCATTGCAGTGTTATATAATTTTGATCTGATTGTTTTCATGCACAGAGCTGGCTTAGAATAATGACATTTTCTGTTAATGCCACAAGATGTTATAATTAAGTCCAACGAATTTACATTCAGCTCTAAAAGCTTGATTTCTTTCCATGTTTCATACTGTGAATGACACTGGCACACCTGCCATGATAATAATTGGTTCAAAAGGACTAATTGTATGTTACAGAAATTGATGCAGTATTAATCAATTTGCAATATGTACATAACATTTTAAAGGCATCTCCACCCCCCTAAAAAAAGTATTTGCAGGAAATCCCCCCAAACCCAGATGTCGCTAGGTTTAAATTTGAAAATCAGCTCCTAAGGGCTAGGCACACACTTGCGCGTTTTTTTACGCGTTTGCGCATGGGTTTTGCACATGCGATTGCGCATGTGATTTTGTTTAGAATGTTAATTGCAGGAACGCAAAAATGTGATTGCGTGTGTGATTTTGTTTAGAATGTTAATTGTGGGAACGCAAAAAAGTGATGCATACGTTCACACTTTTTTTGTGGAACGTATTAACACCTTAACACCTGGCTGTGATGATGCTAATTGGGATTTTCCAGGGTACATAATTGCCACAGATCTTGATAATCTGTACAGTCATTGAGAATAAGCCAGTCGGATGACTAGCGACGTCTTCAAGAACTACATTTCAAGTCCAGTTGATCTAATTGATTACAACAGATATACCATGACCTGGATGAATGAGAACCTTCACAAGCATATTTCTAATCATTTTGGGGAGAAAACCCTCAAACTTGTACGGCAATATGAAAAGACAGCAAGGAAATTGGCAGACTACAGAAACCACCTGCGATTTAACCTCCGATGCAGACAACAAAGGCTAGTACCATGCAGTATACGTCTGGATTCCACGGTTAAAGGCATCAGAGCCAAACAGATACTGCAAAAGGCTCAAACACAGCTCCTAAGTGAACGGGTACGACAGACACATTTTACAGTCGATGCTTTAATGCACAACATTAGTCAACTAGAACAGAACCTGGCCTCACAGCTACCTGTGTCCATCTGGGAAAGAGTGATGGAGTTCACCAAACAAGCACAGCTTTCTCAGCACTGTAAGGGCAAACAAAGGCAACAGAACAAGTTCTCTATTCTGTCATTCAAGAACAGCCCCAAAGGAGAACAACTACCTTGGATACAAAAGGAGGGAAGTGTCACTTCATCAAACAAGGAGGAATGGGTGAGAAACTTGTCTAACAGGACCCTGACCCAGCCAGAAATGGAAGTCCTTGGTAAGGGCTTGAATTTTGCCATCACCCCTAAAGCCATCCCTGTGGTGGATATTATAGCAGCCACAGAAGCCTCTATCCACAGTAATAAGGTATCACAGAGTGAGGCAGAACAACTTCGCCTTAAGGTATCTGCAGCCTTAGCCAGTGCTAAAATTCCTTCATCTAACCTGACTACACAGGAAAGAAGAGCCTTAACATCCCTCAAGAAAGATTCCAGTATCACCATTCTACCGGCAGATAAAGGAAGATGCACAGTGGTACTCAACACCTCAGACTACCATGATAAGGTGACCATGCTCCTGGCCGATAACAACACATATGAGGCTTTAACAAGGGATCCCACCAGCCGTTACAAGAAAAGAGTCATAGACTTACTACAACAGCTTCAAAAGGATAAAGCCATTGACCGAGCAATGTATCATTGCCTCTACCCTGGTGAGGCACATCCATGCATATATGGACTCCCAAAGATACATAAGGAAGGGGCCCCACTAAGACCTATAGTCAGCAGCATCAACTTGGTAACATACAAGGTGGCAAAATATCTAGCTAACATCTTAGGACCTTTGGTGGGAAGTTCTAAGCATCACATCCAGAACTCTCAGGATTTCACCAACAAGATTGAAGATATAGTACTCGGTGTAGAAGAAACTATGGTGTCCTATGATGTGACATCTCTCTTCACTTGTATACCCACCAAGGAGGCTGTTGACATGGTGAGAAAACGGCTGGGCCAAGACAGCACTCTTACCAGCAGAACTGATCTCAACCCAGAACAGGTGTGTTCCTTGTTGGACTTGTGCCTGAATACCACCTATTTCAAATACAGGGATAAGTTCTATAAGCAAAAACATGGATGTGCTATGGGATCTCCAGTTTCACCTATTGTGGCCAACCTTTACATGGAGGAGGTAGAAACACAGGCGCTTAATACCTTTAAGGGCATAGCACCCAGCCACTGGTTCAGATATGTTGATGACACCTGGGTTAAAATCCACCAGAAGGAAGTACAAGCTTTCACAGAACACATTAATGCGGTGGACCAAAACATTAAATTCACAAGGGAAGAGGTACAAAACAACAAACTGGCTTTCTTGGACTGCTTGGTAGAAGTTAAGGAAAATGGTAAACTGGAAGTAGAGGTTTACAGAAAACCAACACACACAGATCAGTATTTGATGTTTGACTCCCACCACCCTTTAGATCACAAGCTGGGGGAAAAGGCCACCAAATCCCAAACAAATCTCATAAACAATCTATAAAAATCACAACAGTTAAAAGCAATATACAATGGCACAATGTTCTAATGGATTTCATTTCATGTTGTGCATAGTTGTTATGCCCTGTGCTGTTAGTGATGATGTTAGGCCTGATTACACATTCAAAGTTCCAGCTGATGGACCGTGCACTTTTCTGGGTTTTATTTTTGTAAAGACCAATATTCAAATGAATTGACTATTCCCCAGTCACAAGATTCTGGCACATGCTCTTATTCCAAAAGTAGGTAGGTAACTAATAACCTGCTGGACCTTCTCACACCAATTCCGACAGGTGTGAGAGTGGTATAGTCGGGAGTTGGGAATCGCGTCTAACAGCCCACCAGTTAACAACGGGGAGACGAGGAACATCTATCAGGCCAGTCCCACCGGCGAAGCAACAAGTGGTGTGTTCACAATGCCGAAGGTGCCAGTGTACTTTTGGGGTCTTAACCAAATTTAGTGTTTTTAAAGATGTAGGACTACCCTGTTATGCAGAAAAATGTTCTTCTTTGCTTTTCCTCTGCCTCTCAAGCTCTCCAATCTCTTTTACAAGTTTTTGCAGGTGTTCAGAGGAGGCAGCTAGGGGAATAACATTCAGCTTTGGCTGTGATTTCAATGGTCACATCCATGACTGGCATCTGCTAACGGGAAAACCGAAGCAGTATGAGGGGAAACAGGACACCAACAGCAGTACAAGTCTTATTTTCAATGGGCTAACTTTGGTGGTTTGAGGGGTGGATTTCCTATTGCAGTTTTTCATTTTAGGGCTGACAGGTCTACCCACACCCAAACCCACACCAAGCTGTCTAAGTCATGCTGATTCTTACCACTGACGTCCTGCCAAAAATCAGGATAGTTGCAATGCAATACATCGCAGAGCTTTAATGTAAACGGCGCCCTTCATTTTTATGTGCACTGCATTTTGGTGCGATGTGTAAAACACACCAAAACGCTCTCGTCTCTCTACAGCCTTAAAGGATTTTTTTCTGAAAATGAATCAGTACATTCCTTCTTTATCTTGTCTGTAATCTCTGTTAAAATCCTTTATCCTTTGGTTTTTCTCTAAAAAGAAATTTGTTCATAACAGTAAAATTCCAAGTATAGGGGGGTCCAGGATTGATATGGTGTGAAAAATAAGTGAATTTATTCCTCCATTGTCTGTTTACTATTTTGGGTGAGGCAGTGTAACCCACATCAGAGGGTGCCAGAGAAGTTAACGGGAGGATTCGGTACGATTCTTTATGTTTAAAGGGTAGTTCACCCTTAAAAAATTTTTCACCAAACATTCCCCCTGTCCCCCCAGCCCCACCGCTATGTTAGTATTATCAGAAAAATGGCAAAACTTTACTTACCTTCCCTCTTTCCTCCGCCGCGCTGCCAGGCCCTCTGCTTGCGAGAAAATGCAAGCAGAGGGGCGGGACCGGCAGTCGGTTGTGATTGGCTGAGCGGCAGCCAATCAGGACGCGGCTGCCGGGAGTTCAGTGCGGCGGAGGCAAGGTAAGTAATGTTTTGGGCATTTTCTGATATTACTAACAATAGCGGTTGGGGCTGGGGGACAGGAGGGAATGTTGGTGAAAAGAGGTTTTACACTAGGGGGAGGGAATGCTAATCGGGAGGGAGAGGGAGGGAGGGGGAGAAGGCTGCAGTCAGCATGCCAAACTTCTCCCGGAGGCCAGATAGGAGGCAGAGTCCTATATGGACCTGCTATCCTCCTGGTGGCAGTTTTTGGGACTTTGGGGGGGGACTACAGGAGAACCATATGGAGCCCAGCTCCATATGGTGAGGTAAGGATTAAACTACACTACACAATGGGCCAGTAGTGGGGGGATTATAGTTTTGGTGGGTGGACATGACCTTTAAAGAAATTTTGTTGTAAGCATTACCAAAATATCATTAAGCTAAAATAAATTCAGGTCCCGGGTTCCTGTATACGACATGACATTTAACATTTGTTAACCGCTGCTAATTAAAATTTTGTGAAAAACATTTTACAGCTTTAGTTAAATATTTGTTCTGTGATACGTTAAAAAATAACTCAGTGTTTACTGTGCTGCTTCCATGCTGTTTCTCTTCTTTGGATTTAGAATGCCAATTCAGTAGTATTTAGATAAAGAATATTTGAAACTCCTCCAGCACTTTATAAACTATAAACTATTATTGAAATGAGGCTTCACTGGGTGGAAAGGGCTGTTATGTGCCTGTCTAGGTAGGTTCTCCAGATCTTCTCTCTTGTACATGTAATGATTGCAGACAGATTATTAAATACATTTAAACTGCATTTCATACCCGTCTTTTTGTTTTTGATAGGTGTTTTCTGGTTTTTCGGTGATCTGGCAACACTTTTGGTTTAATCTGAATATTGGAAACAGGACAGTCTTCAAAATGGTAAATTAAGTGCTATTCCACAAGGTATCTCTTAGTAGGTATGAGCAAACCCCTAAATTGGGTGGGTGCTGTCAGTAAAACGACCCCAAGGGTCTCATATAATCGAAAAGGGGGAAGGCTATTCCCGAAATGCGCGTTGGATAGGAGTTGGGACTGTTCATGTGCCCTGATATATCTCTTCTCTCCAGATTTCTTCTAGTGACAGACTGAATTGCAGTGCAGCGAGTGTCAAAGCTTTTGGATATTTTATCCGTATACTCCGCAGGAACTGTGACTGCTCTGGATCTAATTTATCTCCACTTGAGATGCGAAAAGGGTGAGATCGACACTTTTTACATTTCCTAACCTTGTGAAGATGTTTTGCCTGTGGAATTTCTTATTTAAACAGATTGGCTCATACGACTTATGAGGAAATGGATGGGCTTTATTGGGTCTATTATCTTTAGGGGTTTTGTCATGGGACAACCTTGTTTTTAGCTTTCTATGGATGTATTATTCTCTTTTGCACTTTGTATAGCACTTTAACCTTGTAATTAATAGATATATGCACTCTACACCCCCGGTGTGTGGCTTTTCATTGACCGTATGGTCCGCTACATGTATAAATTTTATAGGTTTACAGCACTGGAGTGCCTTGGAACTATGTTACCAAGTTTAGTCAGTTTCTTGTCTGTGCTAGATTCATTTTTTGGAAAAGTCTTCAAAATATTCAACATCTGGGGTTTTGCACTGAATATTCACACTGTATTTTTTTGTTTCCTTGGTTGTTCTTTTTGTCTGGAGTTTCCAGGTACTGCCACAGTTCCAGTATACTGTGGCACAGAATCTTATGTCACACTCTATTCCAGCGTTTCCCCAAGGGTGTGCCTTGAGTGAGCGGTGAGTTTGGCGTGAACTTGATAGTAAAATATTATTTTGTTATTCTAATCTTCATTTTTGGTGTGGCTTCCCAATAATACTATATTTGTAATAAAACATTACACTAATGTTTTTCAACCCTTGACATTCCCACTACATTTTCTCCTGGCCCAGGAAAATATCTCAGGAACGTTGAAGGATGAGATTGTAGTGTAGAGGCACCTTTATTGTAATAAAGCATACAATGACATTTCAGCCAGTCTGCATTAAGATAAGACGGGCTAGTTAATTAGTCTGTAGGATTCATTATAAGCCTTTTACAATGGTTAATATATACATACCACATAAGCATCATGTTGGGTTCCTTTACCTTTTCCTTCATTTGTATTGCCAGGTGTCCCCAGTTCTGAGGCCTTTTGTTATTTATGGGCTTTTCACTGAACTGTGGCCATTATATAACAACTATTAGGTTCTTTATTAAAAAAAACTTGCTGTAACAAACACTAACACGTTAAATGTGGACTGGACTAAGCATTTAATCACACGAAAAAGCCCACTAACGAGAAATACCAGTAATCGTTTTAGCATTGCAGTGTTATATAATTTTGATCTGATTGTTTTCATTGCACAGAGCTGGCTTAGAATAATGACATTTTCTGTTAATGCTCACAAGACTGTTATTTTAATTAAGTCCAACGAATTTACATTCAGCTCTAAAAGCTTGATTTCTTTCCATTGTTTCATTACTGTGTAATGACTACTGGACCACCTGCCATGAATAATTTTGGTTCAAAAGGACTAATTGTATGTTACAGAAATTGATGCAGTTTATTAATCAATTTTTTGCAATATGTATTCATAAACATTGTTAAAGGGCATCTCCACCCCCCTAAAAAAAGTATCTTGCAGGAAATCCCCCCAAACCCAGATGTCGCTAGGTTTAAAATTTGAAAATCAGCTCCTAAGGGCTAGGCCACACTTGCGCGTTTTTTACGCGTTTGCGCATGGGTTTTGCACATGCGATTGCGCATGTGATTTTGTTTAGAATGTTAATTGCAGGAACGCAAAAATGTGATTGCGTGTGTGATTTTGTTTAGAATGTTAATTGTGGGAACGCAAAAAAGTGATGCATACGTTCACCAAATTTTTTTGGTGAACGTATTAACACCCTTAACACCTGGCTGTGATATGCTAATTGGGATTTTCCAGGGTACATAATTGCCACAGATTCTTGTACAAGTCATTCTGAATTGAGAAAGCCAGTCGGATGACTAGCGAAACGTCTTCAAGAACTACATTTCAAGTCCAGTTGATCTAATTGAATACAACAGATATACCATGACCTGATGAATGAGAACCTTCACAAGCATATTTCTATCATTTGGGGGAAAAACCCTCAAACTTGTACGGCAATATGAAAAGACAGCAAGGAAATTGGCAGACTACAGAAACCACCTGCGATTTAACCTCCGTGCAGACAACAAAGGCGTAGTACCATGCAGTATACGTCTGGATTCCACGGTCAAAGGCATCAGAGCCAAACAGATACTGCAAAAGGCTCAAACACAGCTCCTAAGTGAACGGGTACGACAGACACATTTTACAGTCGATGCTTTAATGCACAACATTAGTCAACTAGAACAGAACCTGGCCTCACAGCTACCTGTGTCCATCTGGGAAAGAGTGATGGAGGTTCACCAAACAAGCACAGCTTTCTCAGCACTGTAAGGGCAAAAAAAGGCAACAGAACAAGTTCTCTATTCTGTCATCCCAGAACAGCCCCAAAGGAGAACAACTACCTTGGATACAAAAGGAGGGAAGTGTCACTTCATCAAACAAGGAGGAATGGGTGAAAACTTGTCTAACAGGACCCTGACCCAGCCAGAAATGGAAGTCCTTGGTAAGGGCTTGAATTTGCCATCACCCCTAAAGCCATCCCTGGGTGGAATTAAGCAGCCACAGAAGCTCTATCCACAGTAATAAGGTATCACAGAGTGAGGCAGAACAACTTCGCCTTAAGGTATCTGACGCCTTAGCCAGTGCTAAAATTCCTTCATCTAACCTGACTACACAGGAAAGAAGAGCCTTAACATCCCTCAAGAAAGATTCCAGTATCACCATTCTACCGGCAGATAAAGAAGATGCACAGTGGTACTCAACACCTCAGACTACCATGATAAGGTGACCATGCTCTGGCCGATAACAACACATATGGGCTTTAACAAGGGATCCCACCAGCCGTTACAAGAAAAAGAGTCATAGACTTACTACAACAGCTTCAAAAGGATAAAGCCATTGACCGAGCAATGTATCATTGCCTCTACCCTGGTGAGCACATCCATGCATATATGGATCCCAAAGATACATAAGGAAGGGGCCCCACTAAGACCTATAGTCAGCAGCATCAACTCGGAACATACAAGGTGGCAAAATATCTAGCTAACATCTTAGGACCTTGGTGGGAAGTTCTAAGCATCACATCCAGAACTCTCAGGATTTCACCAACAAGATTGAAGATATAGTACTCGTGTGTAGAAGAAACTATGGTGTCCTATGATGTGACATCTCTCTTCACTTGTATACCCACCAGGAGGCTGTTGACATGGTGAGAAAACGCTGGGCCAAGACAGCACTCTTACCAGCAGAACTGATCTCAACCCAGAACAGGTTGTGTTCCTTGTTGGACTTGTGCTGAATACCACCTATTTCAAATACAGGGATAAGTTCTATAAGCAAAAACATGGATGTGCTATGGGATCTCCAGTTTCACTATTGTGGCCAACCTTTACATGGAGGAGGTAAAAACAGGCGCTTAATACTTTAAGGGCATAGCACCCAGCCCACTGGTTCAGATATGTTGATGACACCTGGGTTAAAATCCACCAGAAGGAAGTACAAGCTTTCACCGAACACATTAATGCGGTGGACCAAAACATTAAATTCACAAGGGAAGAGGTACAAACAAACAAAATGGCTTGGACTGCTTGGTAGAAGTTAAGGAAAATGGTAAACTGGAAGTAGAGGTTTACAGAAAACCAACACACACAGATCAGTATTTGATGTTTGACTCCCACCACCTTTAGATCACAAGCTGGGGTCATCAGAACCCTGCACACAGAGCTGACAACATCCCCACTAGCACAGAGGCGAAGGCTAAAGAAATGAAACATCTCAGAGGAGCCCTTAAAAACTTGTGGATATCCAGACTGGGCCTTTGTCAAAAGAATAGTAGAAGGAAAGAAAAGAAAAACGAATACCAACAGTGATGAAGGGGAAAAGCAGACGGAGGAAGAACATGGTCATCCCATATGTAGCAGGGTCTCTGAGAAATTAAGAAGAATTTTCAAAAAACATCGTATCCCTGTCTGCTTTAAACCGAACAAACACACTGAGGCAGCAATTGGTACATCCGAAAGACCCAATACCAAAACACAAGAAAAGCGGCTCATATATTGCAGTGCAGTGCAGTGAAGAATGCTCTGATTTGTATGGGGGAGACCAAACAGCAACTGCATCGACGTATGGCCCTAGCACAGAAGAGCCAATTCCTCGGGTCAGGACTCAGCCGTGTATCTGCATCTTAAGGATAAAGGACATACCTTTGAAGATTGTAATGTTAACATACTGGCGAAGGAACGTGACTGGTTCAAGAGAGGTGTTAAGGAGGCCATTTATGTGAAAATAAAGAAACCAAGCCTAAATAGAGGTGGGGGGGTTCAACACCAACTGTCTGCCATGTACAATGCTGTTTTAACACCTTACTCTGGGCGTTCCTATAACACCTCTTAGCCACTATCTAATCACACCCTTAACGCCTGGCTGTGATATGCTAATTGGGATTTTCCAGGGTACATAATTGCCACAGATTCTTGTACAAGTCATTCTGAATTGAGAAAGCCAGTCGGATTGACTAGCGAAACGTTTCAAGACTACATTTCAAGTCCAGTTGATCTAATTGAATACAACAGATATCCCTAAACAATAGCTAAAAATGTTAAAAGCCTTAAGAGAAGCTATTAATTCTTTTGCATACTTATCACTTGTCATATTGTTATGCGTATGTTCTACACTTTTATGTACATTTTTGCTTATCTGGAACAGCGTTATAGGACAACTCCCCCCTCATAAATAATCTTTTAGAAGGAATATCCCCTTTATAATATGTTGAGATATTTTACTTTGTCCCCTAGAATCATTAGATTATGTCTGCTATGCTCCTGACTGCCTTCTGAAAAAAAAGGGGTAGTGTGTGTTAACGGCTATATTATTCCTTACTTACTTACTTACTTACGTATATTTTTTTATGGATTAAGATGAGGCAACGTAATTTTTTCAGCATAGTATCCCTTTAAGTGAGTTAGTAATGACCTTGAGCATGCTCAGATAAGGCAGCTAGGTGATTAGAACTTAGTCATAGGTTGGGATGTGAACTGTCACATTCACGACTAAAGGTTCGTACACACGTGCGATCGCGGGTCCCGACCTGCGACACATGATGTAAATGAACGTTCGTTTCGGCCGATAATCAGCCCGTATGTAGGGCCTTTATCGGCCGAAACAGATGGTCGTTCAGGGATCCGCCAAGTTGGTCGTTTGGCGATCCTCGAACATCCGTTTCGGCCGATAAAGGCTCTACACATGGGCCGATTATCGGCCGAAACAAACGTTTGTACACATTCGCGCAGTCGGGACCCGCGATCGCATTTGTGTGTTCGATCCTTACCAGTTGCTAACTGGAAGAACCAGGAAGCAGAAACAGGCAAAAGGACATTGTGCAGCATTTTAGGTTTGTCTTTTATCTCTCAGCTTTCTTATTATTGCAGTTTTGGGGTGTGGGGGGTGATTGACCTATAATTGTTTTTTCATTTGAGGGCTGGACTTGCGCTTTAAATAAGTTATGTTAAATGCTGTTTAGCTCAATTAATAAGAAGCATCAATAACATCCAAAGACAAGCTTCCTTTAGGCACTACCAATTCAGAGTCTTGGTCGATTTGTGTTCTTGTTCCCTAAGCTTTTAAAAAGAGCTTAAAGGGTCACTTAAGCTAAGGGCCAAGTTAAAGGCAAAGACCTCCAGGGTAGTATTTTTAGAAAAGCTACGGCAGCCACATGCTATGTTAAGGAGACAACGCAAGCTTATTATAAATATGAAGGTAACTGAAAGCTTAGGGAATAGTGACCATGAAATATTGTCATTTATTTTATGTTATAAATAGGAAAAATGTTCTAGCTTAACAAATACTTTTATTTTCAGGAAAGAAAATTTTCACTGGATTAAATAGCTCTACAGCATATCAACTGGGATGATATATTATCCGGTAAAGATACTAAACAGAAGAGGACTCTTTTTAAATGTAAAAATAACAATTCTATATCCATGTGGCTTAGGGCCCTATTTATAAAAGATCGGTATCGTTATCGTAAAATACCGATCGTTATCGTAAAATAACGACCGGGTTTTTACCGATAACGACCGTTATTTACCGATAACGACCGTTATTTACCGATACCGATTTAGCCAATCACAGTTGCGTCTGTGATTGGCTGAGCGGCAGCCAAGCACGGACGCGGCTGCCGGAAGTTCATTTTGGCGGAGGAAACAGAGGAGGTAAGTAAAGTTTGGGGCATTTTCTGATTAAATAAATAGAGCGATTGGGGCTGGGGGGACAGGGGCAATATTACATATAAAGGGATTTACACTAGAGGGAGGGAATGCTAATCCGGAGGGAGAGGGAGGGAGAGGGAGGGGGAGAAGGGCTGCAGTACGCATGCCAAACTTCTCCTGGAGGCCAGGTAGGAGGCAGAGTCCTATATGGACTCTGCTATCCTCCTGGTGGGCATTTTTTGGAACTTTGGGGGGGGACTACAGGAGAACCATATGGAGCTGGGATGTGAGGTAAGTATTAAACTACACTACATGATGGGTCCGGTAGTGGGGGGGATTATAGTTTTGGGGGTGGACATGCCCTTTAAAACCTTTTAAAACTCAGAGGGAACAAAATGGGCATTTAATAACTGTAACAAGGATTGTAAGAAAGCAATTAAGCTAGCTAAAATAAATAATGAAGTAAGGATAGCTCAACAAAGCAGGACTTAATCTAGGTACACACACTAGCGATAAAGCCTCGATACTGTTGGATTGGCCGGTATCGGGGCTTTATTAGCAGTGTGTAGCGGCTTTACCGAACAAGCAAGTGGCCACTGAACGTTCCCATCGTCTGAGCGTTCATTTGGGAAAAAAATTAAATTTCCCTTGGCTGCAGTTGTCTCCCTATAGAGGACGTTGAACACGGTCAAGGTAAAAACTGTCCTTTGCGTTCTCCGTATGCTATGTATAGGGAGAACACTCAGGAATGTGTGTATCCTGAATCTTGCAGATCCTGTCTGTCATTTTTCAAAAATCATTCCTGCATGCACCCACCTTATCTTTAGACAATTTTAAAAGTATGTTAATAAGAAGATGAAGACTGAAAATGGGGGGCCATTAAAAAATGGGGATAAGATAGTTACAGAGGATGCTGATAAAGCAAATGTCTTATACAAGTTCCCCCCCCCCCTCTGTTTACAATATAGAACATCCAAATTCAGATAGCATAGAGTATAGTAGCAGTAATGGTATAAAAGATGCAATTTCACTTTGGATAACTGAGGATAAGGTTCAGAAACAACATCTTCAGGAACTAAGATGTGGACTTAAGTTCTAAGAGGGGTGCCATAGGTTTCTGTGTTGGGGCCACTATTTAATCTGTTTATTAATGATTTGGGATTAGATATTGTCAGCAAGGTTTCTGTGTTTGTGGATGACACAAAACATTGTCAATCATTAAAAGCTACAAAGGATGTGCAATTGTTGCAGGGGAACAATATAGATTGTCACATTGGGCTACTAAGTGGAAGATGAGATGCAATGTCGATAAATGTAAGGTGATACAATTAGGGCTTATACTATGGCTCTGTGGTAAGTAAATCTCTCTTGGAAAAGCATCTTGAAGTTTTGGTGGATAACAAATAGAAAATGTCAGAGGATAAGTTAACATCCCTTAAAGACTGGAAGATAAGTTTAGTCTTCAAGTTCGGAAAGGGGGTTTCACTGTAAGAAAAATAGGTCTTCTGTTGGACGTGGTGATGGCAGGTTCATTGGATAGTTTCAAAAAGCTGGATGAATTTTTAAAAGAAGTTGCAAGTGGAATCCGGAAGGATTTTTTTAAATCCCTTCATACTGTTTTTTTTTTTTTTTACAGTACCTTCCTCTGCATCAAATGTTTGGCAGGAAATGTGGGTATTGCTGAGTAGGTTGGACTGGATGGACATGTGTCTTTATTCTGCCCAAATACTATACTATACTGAATTACACAAAACCTAAAAAATTTACACTGTTGTAATCAAATCTAGAATTCTCAGGGAGTCGTGAGCATTTGCATCTGTCTCTCATAGGAAATTCTAAGCCGAAATTCTCCATACCAAGTATCCTGCAGTGGTTATATTTTGCTATGTGTGTGTGGACATGGGGTAGGGGTGAGTGGAGCTGGGGGGAGAGACAGAAGTGGTGCAGGATAGTGGATAGGTAAGTATGACCTCTTAATAAACAAGCATTTTTTTGTCTATTGTCAGCCCACCTGTGCCCACTTGACCTCCTAAGCATATACATGTTGCAGATTTTCTGTCTTTGCCGGAGCATTTAAAAGATGTGTCCCTGTTTGTTCAAACTAAATGAAGCAAATAGGAAAACTCTTGATCTGCAGGTTTTGTATTTGAAAGGAAATCTTTCCTCTCACATACCAAGTCGTTCAAGTCACATTTTTAGGGTCAGTGAGTGAAGTCTCTTGCAATATTCTGTGTGCAGTCACATTGTTATATTGTCCCTCAAGGGGATTACTCACAGAAAAAAAATGCAGCTAGGGATAATATCTTCACTGGGAACTATAAATTATCTTATGCAATAAGATAAAAAAAAAGATTAAAAAAATTGCCATAACAAGCATCCAATAATATCCTTTAATAATGGATTACAAGACAGTTTGCTTTACAATAAATGTTTACTAACTGCAACCAGCAAATGTAGACATCTGGCAAATGCAGTTTTAAACCAAATTTCCCAAAAAATCTGAGGCTAATTTTATTGCTTCCTAGAGAACTACAGGAGCTGATACTTAAAGGAGAACTGTGGTCTCCATTTTGTATGTGTCTAATAAAGGCAGCCATTGATCACCAGATCATCTGACCACTGCCTTGGTTTAGGGTTGGAGCATGCTCACTGCTGTCTTTACTGCTGGGAAATTCTAATTAACATACCAGAAATGCAAAAACAACATTATAATTCCCCAGAAGTCTCTTTTTCCCTTATTTGCATAATGAGAAAGGGAGTTTTGGGAAAAACTCTCCATAACTCACTTGATTCCTTGTAAATCTTATTTTTGAAAAGCCCAATGAATAAAAGCTGTATTTACACAGGAATATGAAAAATTCATGGATTGTGGGGATTGGACCAATCAGACTTATGTTTGAATACACAAGATCCAATCAGATTCAAGATTTAAATTAGACCAATCAGATTTTAAAGGTTTGTTTGGGAGACACTATAAAACGCAAGCTTAGTGTTGGCTTAGCAGCTATACTGATAAATTGTAGTCTTGTATTTAGGCATATGGGCTACAACAGCTAGCTGTTAGTCTAGTATACACCTGGCTGGGTAGGCTCAATGAGCTACCTTCCGCCTTGGGGGACATTAGATCCTCATTATTTGTTGATAAGTATTGAAACAGCACTGCTGCTGGGTAGTTCTCTATTTATGTTATTTTAGAGCAGGTGCTATCAAAAAATCTTTATATCTTACTTTTCTTAATTACTGAGTCAGATATCTGATTTTTTTTTCTGGTCAAATACCTTCGTACATACTATTTTTTTTTACATAAATAATCAACTATATTGCGTACCACTGCCTATATTTATTTTTGATATTCACGTGTAAACATACAGCTTCTGTGTATTGTGGGCTTTGATAAATTTACAAGGAGTGAGTTAGGGAGAGTTTTCCCAACAATTCCCTTGCTCATTATGCAAATAAGGGGAAAAGAGACTTATGGGGAATTATAATATTAATTTTGCGTTTCTGGTATGTTAATTAGAATTTCCCAGCAGTAAAGACAGCAGTGAGCATGCTCCAACCCTAAACCAAGGCAGCGGTCAGATGATCTGGAGATTAATGGCTGCCTCCATAAGACACATACAAAATGGAAGACCGCAGTTCCCCTTTAAGTACCAGCTCCTGTAGTGCTCTAGGAAGCAACAAAAATAGCCTCTGCTTTTTTGGGAAATGTTGTTTAAAGCTGCATTTGCCAGATGTCTACATTTGCTAGTTGCAGTAAGTAAACAACTAAACATTTATTGTACAGCAATCTGTATTGTAATCCATTATTAAAGCATACTATTGCATGCTTGTTATGGCTTTTTAAGCACTTTTTTGCTAAAAATGGCTCAAAACAGATTTTTATCTGCTTCCATCAAATCCCTTTGTAATTATAAACAGACACCCCTCTATCAGCTCCTCCTAAATGTTCTAAAAAAAAATTCTGTGCCCTTCTTTGTTCTATATCACCAATTTGAGTATTGCATAAAATAATTTATAGTTCCCAGTGAAAATATTATCCCTATCTGCATTTTTTTTCTGTGAGTAATCCCCTTGAGGGGCAATATAACAATGTGACTGCACACAGACTTTTGCAAGAGACTTCACTCACTGACCTTAAAACACGTGACTTGAATGACTTGGTATGTGAGAGGAAAGATTTTCTTTTAAAATAGGGGCATGTCCAGGCAAAAAAAAAAAAGTCTGATATAACTGCAAAGCACCTCCCCAGACCCCAGTTTCACATTATACAGAAATGCCAAGGATGCCCCTGATTGGACCTGCCTGGGAGCTGCCCCCTGCTCCTGTTTCAAGCAAAAACAGGAGCAGTGAGGCTCTATGTCCTGATCGTGTCTGTCAGTTAATTGGGTATGACGTCATGTCACTCCCTAACTGACAGCCGTGACCAGGAAGAAGCGCCACAAATCAGAGGAGTAGTGTTGAGGGACCGGGTTAGGTTAGTCATTTCAGGGGCATCTTTGGCATTTATATATAATGTGGAGAGGGGGTGCTCTGCACTTATACGATAAATCCAATTCAAATAGGGACACTTTTCTCCAATAAAAATAAAAAAAATGCTCTATGGGCCTCATTTACCCAAACTCGCTAGGCAAATTTATGGAGGTAAAGTCGCGCTAAATGGTTCGCTACCGGTTAGCACGGGTTAACTCCATATTAGCGCCGGAAGCCCGGGTTGTGCAAAAATCCCCCGCACATCCGAAGCTCGCGACTTAATATCACGTTTTTTTTGCCTAGAAAAAAATTATTTTCTCCATTAAAAAAAATCCATTTACACTGGAACCTGTCCATAAGAACTTACAATCCCCAACATGTCTAGGATTGTGGGAGGATCTATAAACTCCTTCCATATATATTGGGCCCTATTTATAAAAGATCGTTATCAAAAAAATAATGATCGCTATTTTCCGATATCGGAAAATACCGGTCGTTATCGGAAAATACCGGTCGTTATCGGAAAATAACGGTCGTTATTTTACGATAGCGATCGTTATTTTTTCGATAACGATAACAATCTTTTATAAATAGGGCCCATAGTAACCTAAGTTAAATTAGAATTCTTGACTAAAAAGTCACAGACTTTAATGGAATCTGTTAGTAATCTCTGATAACCAGTGAATAATTACCTGACTCAGTTTCCCTGCACTTTGTGAAGGAAGGATCTTCAGTTGGCTCCACATGCAACAATCGCAATTGGCTTTCTATAGTAAAGTATAGGGAGTAAATAGCGGCCAATTGGAAATTTGCAAAAAAAGTAACCACTCCCACAGTGATGTGTTCTTAGCTGCAGGATTGCTTGATTTTATACCTTACACATTGCTGTTAATCAACAAACCAGGATTTGTCTATCATCACCCATGTGGGTACCCAGTCTTACTGTGTCATTGTACTGGTTGTTTGATCATTAAGGGGCCTCCTAAATATATCTGTGCACAAAGAAGAAAGCAATATTGTGAATTGTAGCATTTATGTGATGAAACTAGAACTATTTTTCCCAAAGCAACTAAACCACATAAATATCTTCATTGGAAAAGGAATGTCATTTTCCTCTGTAACAATGCAGAAATCTTTCATTGTAAAATGTACCATAGCAGAGATAGAAAGTTTCGGAGATGACCCCATCATGTTCCCATCCCCAGTCCTACTAAAAGTGCTAACTTGTCAACACCTGAAAATACTATAGATAACCAGAGAAATGAAAGAAAATCTGAATGAAGTGTAAATACTAAAGTGTTCATGTCTCTGTGTTCTTATCATTTATTGTACAAATGGATATTTCAACCTTTATAATTTTAAAATAAAAATGATCAGTTTTTTTTTAATTTAAATAATGCATAAAATAAGGTGAACTATGCAAAGGATGGTTCAGTGCAATACAGTCCCTGATGACACTTTCAGGTAATTGTTAATAAGGCTGTGTACACATAATAAGAAAAAAACAAATGGCTACTCAAAACAAGGGGTGGTGTACACCAGTAAAGGTGGCAAATCCTTGTGGCACTCAACCAATAGCCCATACACATACCATATATACTCGAGTATAAACCAACCCCAAAATAAGCCAATGTATTATTTTTAACTGATAAACCATGAAAACTGTTTGACTCGAGTATAAACTGAGGGTTGACTTTCTCCCATAGACAGCCCCATAGATAGTTCCACAGACAGTCCAATAGAAAGTCCCATATACAGCCCTATAGAAAATCCCATACACAGCCCCATAGAAAGTCCCATACACAGTCCCATAGAAAGTCCCATGGGGCCCCATAGAAAATCCCATACACAGCCCCAAAGAAAGTCCCATGCACAGACCCATAGAAAGTCCCATACACAGCCCCATAGAAAGTCCCATACACAGCCCCATAGAAAGTCCCATGCACAGACCCATAGAAAGTCCCGTAAACAGCCCCATAGAAAGTCCCATACACAGTCCCATAGATAGTCCCATACACAGCCCCATAGAAAGTCCCATGCACAGCCCCATAGAAAGTCCCATGCACAGTCCCATAGAAAGTCCAATACACAGCCCCATAGAAAGTCCCATGCACAGCCCCATAGAAAGTCCCATACACAGCCCCGTAGAAAGTCCCATACACAGCCCCATAGAAAGTCCCATACACAGCCCCATAGAAAGTCCCATACACAGCCACGTAGAAAGTCCCATACACAGCCCCATAGAGAGTCTTATACACAGTTGAAACTGTACAACTGCTAGTATATTATATATGTGTGTGTGTATATATATATATATATATATATATAGAGAGAGAGAGAGAGGTGTATATATATATATATATATATATATAGAGAGAGAGAGAGAGAGAGAGAGATAGAGAGAGAGAGAAATCCATGAAAAAATTGAAGCACTCACAGGTCTTAGCAAACAGTATCCAATAAAGTTTATTCCGTCAACATTTTTCGACCAATCAGGCCGTCATCAGTCCTGATGACGGCCTGGTTGGTCGAAACATGTTGACGGAATAAACTTTTTTGGATACTGTTGGGACAGCACCCAGGCGAGTATATAAATATTATGGAGTGCAATCGACTTTTGGATGTAGACATATATATATATATATATCGTCTCAATGGTTTTACACTATCAATCACCCTGACATTCGGCTGGACATTCGGCGGTCCCGCGGCTTAACCCAGGACGCTCCAGGGTTCTTAAAAGACCATTGTGGCCCTAGGAAGGTCCTTTTAGGGCTTAAGGGGACCCCCCTCCTCCACACTTATAAGTGTATTTACGGCACATATAAATGCACTTGTGGCACTGACAAGTGCCTTTTGGGGATAAGGGGGTTCCACAGCTCTAAACTGGGACCCCCATCCTGGCACTTATAAGTGCCCTTGTGGCACTGACAAGTGCCTTTTGGGACTTTAGGGGTCCAGCATCTCGAACCCATGCGTCACTTAGAAGTGCCCTAGTGGCACTGACAAGTGCCTTTGTTGGGGGTCCTGCAGCTCAAAACCAGGACCCCCATTGGCTCTTAGCCAATGACACCAATTCTGTCAATGTCGCCAATGCCAGGCAATGTCACTGCGGCCACCAGTGACACTGCCAACTCTTGCAATATCAATGTCACCAATGTTACCAACATCTTCCTTTTTCTTTCTTCTGCCATCACAGTTTGTTGAAGGACCAAATCCAATTTTGATTAGTTGACATTGCAATTCTTTTACTGAAGTCTACTTGTGTCTCTACTTGTGACTAGTTTGTGTATCTGTCTGTCTCTGTCTCTCTGCCAATGTCCCTGCTTGTCTGTATATGTCTGTATCTTTTTGTCTTTTCATCTCAAAGTACCTAATGGGTGTGGCTTAATTGGGGGAGAAAGGGTATGGCCCAAACTTTTCTGGTGAGTGACCAAGATTTTTAAATGCTATTTATGCCCCTGCTTACTGTGCTATTATTCTTATGTTTCTCTTTTGCGTGGTTCCTCTTTTTAACGCTTTTAATAGGGGTGGTGAGGGGTAGAGATGGACTAGAACTTGAACCCGACTTAGAGCCGAACTATTCAAGTTGGAACGGACTTGGACTTCTCAAACTATCCCAGACCCGGATTTCTCTGACTTTCGATAATTTTCGGACTTTCGAGGCGTGCGAATATGCGAGTAAAATGTCTATTATACTAATGCGCAAGTAAATATTGAATAAACAAATGTGCGCGTAAAATGTCTATTATACCAATCCGCGGGTAAATATCGAATTATCAAATCCGCAAGTAAAATGTCTATTATACCAATCCGCGAGTAAATATCGTTTATGGGATAATTTTCTAATGTTCGAACATGAGAGCTCAAAAGTATTGCACGTGAGAGTAAAATTGATTTTTCGAATATCCTGGATATTCAAACGTGTTCCCCAGACCATTTCCCAGGTCCCACAGCCATTTACATTAAGTTACCATTGATATGTTAATTGTATTTAATTCGAACTTTTCAAACTATTTGACCCCCATTGTCTTTAATGGGTCCATTTTCGAATTTTCCATATAGTTCGAAAGTTCGAAAACGGACCGAACATTCGAAAGTTCGGCCATCTCTAGTGAGGGGCAGCAAACTGCAAAATAAACAGAAAATTGTCTTCAAACTACATCTGTAGTTATATTGTTCTTAGTAAAGTGGCTACAGTAATGTTACATAAATGTTCACATTAAAAAGTTATTAAAATTATATGATTCTAGAAATCCTTAGATAGATATTGGATTGTTGCTGTACAACAATGTAATATGAATAAGTATCTAGTGCTTCAAGAAAGAATTTGCTGAAGAACATACAGTATACAAGATATGGTATTGACTGGTTAAAAATCTTTTGTAATTAATGGGCACCATCTGTATGTAAACTTACATGTAATTTCCCTTGCTGCTCCGGCCAACTACCATCTTTTTTCATCAGTCTTCGATGTGTTGAACCGGAAGACATGATTCTTGCAGAGCGTTTCATCTTACTGGTCATGAGGCTGGTGGATTGGAAGAACCAGATCGGAGCAAATTTAGGTAAGTACGTTTTTTTTTGCAGCTAACAGAGGTCGTTGTTGGCCTTTTATCAGTACTCAGTGTACCCAGTTTAAGAGATTACAAAAAATGCTTTAGAATTTCTGACAGAGAAACAGTAATTTCTATAAAAGGAATAAAAGAAGGATACAGTTCAATTGGAAATATTGACAGGTATGACATTTCTGACAGAATTTCTGTGCAGTCAGAAAGCTTTTAATTCAAGCATATGTATTCTTAGAATCAAGTGATATAATACAGTTAGACAGCCCAAGTGCTTTGCTCAAGAATTCCATATAAATATTAGAACAGCAATCTGTTCAAAGTACAAAAGCACAAAGAAACCTTACACATTTCTTGTGCATCATGCTTTTACTTTTCACAATTTTTATGTTTACACTTTAAAGGGACACTAAAGTAAAAACAATGACTTGCATTTATCCTTTTTTATATTTTTAGAGCTGCCAGGCATTTGATTCCTTTTTGGTTTCAGTGCTCCCTTTCACCAGCTCCCTCCTAGTTAGTCATCAGTGATTGTCTGTGTCTCAGCCAATCACTGATGCAGCTGCCGGTCCGTCCCTTTTTGCTTCCATGCTTGGAAGCAACAGCAGAAGGCAGCCGAGGGAACGAGGTGCTGGTAAGTATATTTAGAAGCTGATTGGAGACATTTTAACCAAGTGAAACCTTGCTTTGTATGCTAGGTATAGTTAATGCAGCATAGTAATTTTTTTGTGCTGGGAGTGGACATGCCCTTTAAGTAAAAACCAGCTGAATAATGAACTATTCACAGACATTAAACAACACACTGATTTGGCTGCAGGGTCCATGTTAAATTACCAAGTGAACTTGCAAATCAACCATTTCCTGCTTGTTTAAAGGACTTTTACAATATAGTTTAATTCATTTTCTTTACTGTTTATTTACTTTTATCTGCCTTCTGGAACAGGAGTAAAGGTATCATAAGAGTTAGTTTATGTTAATATAAATATTTATATTCATTTTTTATAAATATAATATTAAAGTACAAACAAACGTATACCACTAATTATGGACTACTTCATGGGTAGTGATAGGACAGGGGGTATAGTTCGAAGCAATTGGCCCATGCTTAGGAGAGCGTATCTGGACATTGAGGAGTTCCTAGATCCTCCCTTAATATCGTACAGAAGAGGCAATATACTTGGCACTATGTGAGTGAAGTCCACATATAAGAATGCTAAGAGTGAGGGAAGCACTTTCTTGAGCAATGTGAGGAAGGGTATGTACCCATGCTCGCGTTGCTTCCAATGTGAGTTTGTACATAAAGGACAAGAATGTATTCATCCAGGGACCAATAAGAGCTATCAGATTCAGGGGAGGTACACGTGTGACACCAAGTATGTGGTATACATACTTTGTTGTGCATGTTGAAAATTATACAAAGGAGAAACAACCCAGGCAAGTCCCATATTTCCCAACATCGTTCGAGCATTAGGATGAAAGATACTAAACTTCCGGTCTCTAAACATTTTCTTGAGATGGGCCACACAGATAAACAATTGAAACTTATGGTATTGGAATATATAGCTAAACTTTGGAGAGGTGGACATAGCATGACCCTTCTCAAGAAAAGAGAGACCATGTGGATTAAAAAGTTAGACACATTGTATCCCAATGGTCTAAATAGGGATTACAATTTATACTTATTTTTGTAAGGTAGATTCATGGAGTTAAAATCTAAAGTGGGGTGTATAGATAAAATGGTTTCTTGATATGATAAGGATGGGATGATTATGGACTATAGTCCTTTCGTACATATTTGAGAAATCTGTATAATATTTAGGTAATGTGCGGGAATGTGATGATGTCATGTCCAGTGGGAGGGTATTTAAGGGGATGGGAGTAGCATTTTGAAAAATGTCTGTTTGCGAAGCCTGAGGAAGGGGACGGCTGTCCCTGAAATGTTGCACTTTTCAGTGAACAGATAAGTAAAAATTAAATAAACATTCATAAAAATTCTGTGTGCGGTATTTTACATATAATTATTTATAGAGGTAAAGAAGCTTAGCCCCGATATACCAATAACGGGTTCAAGAAGCTGTTAATTAGTGTGCAGTGGATAATTTTGTAACTTAAAAAATTAAAATAAATATTTAAATAGATGCTTCAATTAATTCTTCAATTTGCTTGTGAAGGTTCTGATTCATCCAGGGCATGGTATATCTGTTGTATTCAGTTAGATCAACTGGACTTAAAGTTTAGTTCTTGAAGACATTTTGCTAGTCATCCGACTGGCTTTCACAATTCAGAATGACTTGTACAATAATCTGTTTGCAATATAAGTACCCTGGAAAGTCCCAATTAGCATATGACAGCCAGGTGTTAGGGACCTACTGAATGCAAGGTGTGGGTGCATTGAGGCTAAAGGGTGTTATCGAAACTGCCCAGGGTAAGGTGTCAAAACAGCATTGTACATGGCACAGTTGGTGTTGGAACCCCCCCCCCCACCTCTATTCAAGCTTGGTTTCTTCATTTTCACTTAAATGGCCTCCTTGACACCTCGCTTGAACCAGTAATGTTCCTTTGCCAAGATGTTGACATTACAATCTTCAAAGGTATGTCCTTTTTCATTAAGATGCAGGTACACGGCTCGGTCAGGTACACGGAATCCTGACCCGAGGAATTGGCTCTACTGTGCTGGGCATTACGTTGGTGCAGTTGCTGTTTGGTCTCCCCCACATACAAATCAGAACACTCTTCACTGCACCACATTGCGTATATGATGTCGCTTTTCTTGTGTTTCAGTACTGGGCCTTTCGGATGTATCAATTGCTGCCTCAGTGTGTTGTTTGGTTTAAAGCAGACCGGGATACGGTGTTTTTTAAAAAAATGTTTCTTAAAGGGCATGAACTTTTTTTTCTTTATTTCCATATGTTCTATAATTCCCCACAACCCCTAGAGTGTCTTCACTTTTTTCAGATTCCCTCTCTGTCCTGAGATACACCAGTTAGAAGAATACGTGATTGCATTCCTCTACTCCTACTTGGACTGTCAATCAAATCCCTGTGATGTGATCCCCCCTCCATGCTCTGTAATAAACATAGAGATAAGAGCATTAGCAGGGGGAGAGAGTTAGCTTTGATGGTAGATATAAGGCTGCACTTGACCCCCCTTCTTAATAGCTCTCACTGATTGATGATGGGTCACAAAGTGAGAGATCATAAACTGTACTGATCTCCTTCTTCTGTGTCTCCATCACAGCTTGCTTTCTATTGGCCACTGTGCGTGAGTGTGTTTTTCAGGATATTGAACTTTTAATTCCTACTGCACATGATAAGCTTGTCGGTTAGCCAGAGTTGAGACATGGAGGAGGTAACTGAGGGGAAGGGGTTGAGTGCTGCACACAGATCTGACACCATGGTTAAACAAAGTCACTGACAGAGATGGGAGCAAGGCAGCACAGAGTACATGAATTTAACTTTGCAAAGGGGCAATGTTTTTTTCACTATAGATGCCCTTTAATTCCTCAGAGACCCCTGCTACATATGGGATGGCCATATTCTTTCTTCTGCCTTATTTTCCACCTTGGTGGAATTTGTGTTCTTTTATTTCTTTCTACTTCTTTTTAACAAGTTTTAAGGGTTCCTCTGAGATGTTTAATTTATTTTGCCCTTCTCTGCTGTGTTACTGGGTTCTGATGACACCCAACTTGTGATCTAAAGGGTCTGATCTGGCCTGATCTGAAGTCAAACATCAAATACTGGTTTTCTGTAAACCTCTACTTCCAGTTTACCATTCTCCCTGACTTCTACCAAGTAGTCCAAGAAGGCCAATGTGTTCTTTGAAGGCTTGTACTTCCTTCTGGTGGATTTTAACCCAAGTGAAATCCACGTATCTGAACCAGTAGCTGGGTGCTATGCCCTTAAAGGGTATGTCCATCGTATTTTACAAGTTTCTTTTTTACTGTTTTACTGAAGAACAGGAGGTAAATGCACTATCTCTTACCTTCAGTTCTTCAGTAAATCTTGCAGGAGAGGTAAAACTTACCCGGATCGTTCCAGCGCTGAAGAGAGACTCTGATGCGGCTGAAAGCCTCCGACGCATTTCCAGTCCTTTGCACTGTGCGCGCACACAGTACGAAGGAGCGTTGATGCGTCGGAGACTGTAAGAGAAGCTGGCGCTGGAGTGATCCGCGGGTAAGTTTCTCCTGCTCTCCTGCAAGAACGGGAGGTAAGAGATAGTGCATTTACCTCCTGTTCTTCAGTAAAACAATAAAAAAGAAACTTAAAGTACGATGGACATACCTTTTAAAGATATTAAGCGCCTGTGTTTCCACTTCCTCCATGTAAACGTTTGCCACAACAGGTGAAACTGGAGATTCCATAGCACATCCATGTTTTTGCTTATAGAACTTATCCCTGTATTTAAAATAGGTGGTATTCAGGCACAAGTCCAGTAGGGAACACACCTGTTCAGGGTTAAGATCTGTTCTAAAGGTCAGCAAATTGTGGATCCCAAACAGGTAGATTAATGAGGTGCTCCCCCTAAGGCCTGTGCCACATCAGGTAAGGTTCAAATCAATATAAAGTATGCAGGGAGGCACACTCGGATAAAGTTCAAATCAAACTTGTATTTATTAGGTGCTCGACATACAAGCCAAATACACACAACGTTTCGGGGGGTCCAACCCCCTTCCTCAGGTGCAATCAAATACTACAGGTGCAAGGTATATATAGTGACATCATCCAACAAGCCCCACCTACTATCAATGGGGCCTAATTAAAGTGGCCATGTGCTACATAAAGTCAATAGTGCATAAATAAATATAATCAAAGACATCAAGAATAATTTACAAAGTGCAAACCCTCACGTTACTAATAAAACACTGTTAAAAATAAAATTCTTATTGAAAATTGTATTAATAAAATTTCAATTCTAAAATCATCTTAATAAAACAGTGCTCTCATTGCATCTCACGTGGGATACAATATAGTGAAACATAGATTGTGCCAAGTGTGATACATAAAACTTAATCGTAATAAAATTTAATAAGACAAAAAAGATCTGTTCTGCTGGTTAGGGTGCTGTTTTGGTCTCCCAGTTTCTCACCATATCAACAGCCTTCTTGCTGGGTATACAGGTGAAGAGAGATGTTACATTATAGGACACCATAGTTTCATCTGTACCAAGTACTACATCTTTAATCTTGTTAGTGAAATCCTGGTTGTTCTGTCATGCTTAGAATTTTGTATGTGACAGAGTTGTTGCTGCTGACTATAGGTCTTAGTGGGCCCATCTTTGGGAGTCCATATATACATGGATGTTCCTCACCAGGGTAGAGGCGATGATAAATTGTTCAATCAAGGGCTTTATCTTTTTGAAGCTGCTGTAGTAAGCCTAGATGCAGTAAGTCTCAATCAATGGCTTTATCCTTTTGAAGCTGTTGTAGTAGAAGTTTACAGAAAAACAGACCAGTATTTGATGTTTGACTCCCACCACCCTTTAGATCACAAGTTGGGTGTTATCAGGACCCTGCAACACAGAGCATAGAACATTCCCAGTAGCACAGAGGGGAAGGCAAAATAAATGAAACATCTCAGAGGAGCCCTTAAAACTTGTGGATATCCAGACTGGGCCTTTGTCAAAAGAAGTAGAAGGAAAGAAAAGAACACGAATACCAACAGTGAAGGGGGAAAACAAGTTAGGAGAAATAATATGGTCATCCCATATGTAGCAGGGGTCTCCGAGAAATTAAGAAGAATTTTTAAAAAAGCACTGTATTCCGGTCTGCTTTAAACCAAACAACACACTGAGGCAGCAATTGGTACACCCGAAAGACCCAATAACGAAACACAAGAAAAACAACATCATATAAGCAGTGCAGTGCAGTGCAGTGAAGAATGCTCTGATTTGTATGTGGGGGAGATCAAACAGCAACTGCACCAATGTGTGGCCCAGCACAAAAGAGCCAATTCCTCGGGTCAGGACTCAGCCGTGTACCTGCATCTTATGGAAAAAGGGCATACTTTTGAAGATTGTAATGTCAACATCTTGACAAAGGAACATGATTGGTTCAAGAGAGGTGTCATGGAGGCCATTTATGTGAAAATGAAGAAACCAAGCCTGAATAGAGGTGTGAGGGGGGGTTCTACACCAACTGTCTGCCATGTACAATTCTGTTTTGACACCTTACCCTGGGCAATTTCGTTAACACCCTTTAGTCTCAAGGCATCCACACCTTGCATTCAGAAGGTCACTAACACATGGCTGTCATATGCTAATTGGGACTTTCAAGTGTATTTATATTACGAACAGATTATTGTACAAGTCATTCTGAATTGAGAAAGCCAGTCGGCTGACTAGCGAAATGTCTTTAAGAACTAAACTTTAAGTCCAGTTGATCTAACTGAATACAATAGATATAATTCTTCAATTATTCCCCTTCTGTATAATGAGCTATACACATTACTGATTTTCCTGGCTTTGCATACCTTTGGGGATTTTTTTTTTCTCTGTTCAACAAAGCTCAGTATGAAAAATAAATAAGTTTGATGGTCTAAAACCTTCAAACGTTGTGGCCAAATACCTCCAAAGTGAGATGTAACTGCAATGGGGGAGCAAAGGGTCTTACCTACTCACTATAACAGTGATGTTGAACCTTGGCACTCCAGATGTTTAAAAGCGACTTGCTTGCAACAAAGGCAAGCTGGGAGTGGTGGTTTCTAAACATTTGGATTGTCAAGATTGTTGGATTGTTTGACATCACTGCACTATGAGGTAGTACTAGTGTCTATGTTTGTATGTATAGTTTATTTATAAAGCGCCACTTGGGATGCAGCGCTATACAATAACAAAATAATAAAAAGTTGTACAAAGGGGCAAATACATAAATAGTTCATTACATAAATATATAAATTATATAAATAAAATTATAAGTGCAAGAGCCTTGCAGGAGGGACCTGCCCCATAGAGCTTACAATTTAGTTAGCTATGAGTAGATTTTATTTTTTTGCACATACATACAGTCTTCTATCTTTTATAGATTTTCCAGAAAATACTTGTCTGGTTGGGAAACAGCATTCATGGAATGTTGTATACTACTGTTATTATTCCATTCATATGGGACTCAAGGGATATAAATATAAACACTTTAGAACATTTAAACTGTTTAAATAGATTAATCAAGACCACAAAGGAATAATAACATTTCAATCTCCTGATGGAAATATAGATGGTTGCCTTTCCTTAGCATTACTTAATACAATGTATGTTATCGAACCATGTATGATAAACATAAGACAATAGTGAGCTAACGAGATTTAAAAGATACATATGTAATACTTTATTCCCAGGAGAGTTAAGTGGTTATTGTTTAAACTAAATAACTGCCTGAATAATATTGAAATGTGTTTTATCATCATTCATTTAGATCACCACTGTGATCCATAGAGCTATAGTTTTAAAATGTATTGATTTTCATGTATTTGCCATGTTAAATAGTCCAATTTATGATCATATTAGTAGCAGGTACATCGCTTTCATTTGCAAATAAATGGATTGATAATAAAATCAGTAGCTTAATCTTAAACAATACACGGTAATAATTGAAATAGGAATTTGAAAGCAATGTTTATAATGCGGGTCAATGCAACTAGAAACTATTTTGAGTAGGCCATGAGAAATGTAATATTTATAAAACAGACTTTTTTTCTTATCATATTTTTTAGAAAAGGATGGGAACAGTTTGACCAGGGAATGTATATGAGTTCACGTCATTAGATTTAGTTCAGAACTGAGTTTGATTGTAGAACTTCATTTACATTCAGACTAGGAATTCGCTTTCCATCCAGGAGCAATCTGCCTGGAACTGGGATTTATTAGAAGTCAAGCACTGGGAAAAGATCCTGGCATTCTAAATTAATGTTTTCAGTTCAGTATTGCAATGCTAATGCAATATTTACCCAAGATTAATGTCAACAGACAAGGAATGTGAAAATGTACACAATACAGCAAACTTAAAATTCATTTTAGAAATTACAATACATGGTAACAGTAGAAACCTGAACCAGTGGCTTAGAGTTACAAGGAGGATTGCTCCTATGGATTTTTTCCTAATTTTCAGATAATCTCATTTAAATTAATTGCTCCTAATAAGATAAAGGGAAGTGAATTAGAAAGGTTGTGCCAATGGTATTAGTGTATGTACCAAACTTGACCCCAGGCAGAAATGGTTTCAAGTTCAATTGTGGATTTTTCATCAACCACTTCTTTTAATGCCTCCAAATCATAAAGCATGGCAAAGTTTGGTCTGGGTAATCCTACGCACACTATTCTGGGTTGAGGGAAATGCCTCCAGGGCCCTGCATAGTCAGTAACTTTACAGAAAGCTTCTAAATTGGAGAGGCATCATGGATATAATTACCCTGTTGGAAATTTGTCATTATAGAGACGGGTAAAGACATGAGTAATGGGTAATACACAGAGAAAAAGTATTATGTAAATGAATAGGTTGCAGATCTTGTACCTTGCCTTTTCATACATATACCTTTAATTATCATTTTAAGAGTTAGATATTTGTAGCTTCTGTGTTTGCCTGAGAGAGGATGCTGGGAGATTGTCTACAGGTGCTATTACGTGTTTATGTTCACTGTTCACCTGCCTAATAAAGTAAATACAGTATTGCTATATTATGGTGGTGTGAAGCAGCTAGCTCTTTTTTACTGTCCGCAAAATAAAGAAAATGGCTTAATGTACAGTACACAGTATATCCCTTAAAATGTAAATTAGTAAAAGGGCATGGCCACCCCCAATACTAAAATTGAACCCACTGCCAGCCCTTACCTATCTCCACTGCTCCATATGGTTACCTTGCAGTGTCTACTCAAAGTCCAGGAAACTGAAGAGTAGGAGCCTTCCTGTGTGTAAAAAGGTTTCTGCCCCTTCCCTGTCCTCTTACAGGACATGCGCAGCCCCCCCCTCCCCACCTTCCACATCCCTTATCTCTGCAGTGAGTCTTTGCAAAATGTACTTTTTTTGTAGTGTAGGGGACCCCCTCCTAACCCTAACCAGGTTTAAATAAAAAATTTTTTAGAGAAACATATTAACGCACCTTGGCTCCCGCCCACTGCAACTTGCATTACCTGGACCTAAGCACCAGACACACACTGTGTCACACACTTCCCAGACAGTTACAACTAAAGCTGGGTACACACGTGCCTATTTTTCCTCCTGACCGACCATTCAAGACTTTTGACCGGTCGGCTAGAAGGAAGTTCTGTCGGATGCGGCAAAAGCAGCTGCATCCAACAGTAATCACGGCCAAGCATGTGGTCCTATAGTGGACCGCACCATCGGCCTTGTTTTTCCGACCTGTCCAATCGTGTGTTCGTTCGATTAGGACGAACAAGCGGCCGGTCACGGCTGCCACAAGGAACCATACAATAAGTCAGCCTGACCAACCAAAACACTGAATAGTCGATCGGCCGGGCTGAATTATTGTATGGTGTGTACCTAGCTTTAAAGAACAAAGACATCATGGTTCTTTCAATTCGGACCAGAAATTAAATAAGACAGCGCAACAGAATGAAGCCCGACTTTAACAACACAGACAAAGAGCCGCACGTCACATGCTTCAGAGACACAAGAACAGTGTGACGCCCGTCATTCACTCAAGTTCTGCGATATTCAGTTGCAATCAACATGTTTTCCCACAGCAAATTCCATGTAGGATGTTCACCACAACAATTGTATATTTACGCTCCAAGTGGAAAAACTGAAACGTTGTATATAAACATATGTGCTATACCTCAATCAAGTAATGTCACCTCCTCAACTTCTAACTATTAAATACATGACGTACATTACCAACTGTGCACTTCTTTTCCCCGTCTCTTCCATCTAAGCCAAACACACACCTGCACGTAAGAAATACTATACCCACATGTGTACATGGGCAACACCGGGTACAACTGCTAGTTCTCCATAAATACAATATCCCTAGAAATAAGGGAAATGAAATAACCTGCTCTTATTCACGTTATCATATTAATATTGATTCTTTACAAAAAAAATGTTCTAAAGGAAATCAGGAAAAAAGTGAGTTGCTGAGAATGTGACCAGGAGCTCTTTAAATGTAAATGTATTTCCCTCTAGGTGGGTTGGTATCTTTGGAATCAAGTAAATTGAAAGATTTACCTAACAGTAAAGCAAATTTGTATTTTTTTTTACAAACATAAATGTAGTCCCACTAGTGCAAGGATGGGCAATTCAATTTCACAGGGGGCTGGGTGAGACACCTGGATCACCGTAAAGGGCCGGACCATTAGGTTTAACTAAATTCTCATTATTGAGATTGCAAATCTGGATTAAATTAATATACTAGGTTCATTGGATTTTTTTATTATTAGTAGCACTTTTTAATAGAAGGTGTTAAATATTCAAAATAAAAGTAGAAAATACTATTGTACAACAGGACTTAGTACAACCCAAATGGCGGTTTTATGTGATAAACTGCCACACTACATGTGTCGAACCACTAGAGTTCTTTGTCAAGTGTAATTCAATTAATCAATTGATCAGGTCATCATTTTTTTTTTTTTTTTATAAAATAAAACATAATAAAAATAAATCAATTATCCAGCCCAAGACAATTTATATTAAGATTTTTTTTTGGGTACAGGTCTAGTATTGAGGGGCCAGGTTCCCATTACCAATGCAATGCAACCGGGCAGTTTCCACTATGTGCGATGCACTTCTGTTCGTTATTGGTTTGCATGCATGCATGACTTTTCACTAGAATCACGAGTGCCAATAATATAGAAATGACCTGGGAAGGTATTGCACATGGAGTATCATGCACAGCAGCACATTTTGTGCCCACGCTTTTGTGCTTGATAGTGGGACCTCAGGAAGGATTTTTTTCCCCTTCATACTTTTTTTTTGCCTTCCTCTTGGTCAACTATTAGACAGGAAACATGGGTATTGCTGAGTAGGCTGGACTAAATGGACATATGTCTTTATTCAACCACAAACACTATACAATGCTATACTAGTGGTGATTGTGTAGGTGAAAAATGCCAATCCCTTGCAGCTGACATTATTCCCTTCTAAAAGTTGCGCTAACCAGTTCTAAATGGGTTAGTGCTGCTGCTTTGTATAAATTCCCCTGAATGATTATTCTAATTGCAATATATAAAAGACATGTTAGCCCCTCCTGCAAAAATTTAGTATATAACAAAGCACCCCCCAAACCCAGGTTCCGTTTAACTCACATTTACCAACCTTACAAACCCATGATCCAGGATAGATAAAAATCAATGATTTAAAAAAAAACAAAAAAAGAAACAACAGTTTTTTTTAATTTAAATTGAATGAAATAAAATGCTTTTTGAGGAAATATATTATCATCCAAAGGTTATTCCATCATGAAATAAAGTTTCGTTTTTTTATTATGTAGTATAAGGCTGTACATGTTTAATATTTTTGGTAAATAAATTCTATTACCGTATATACTCGAGTATAAACCGACCTGAGTATAAACCGAGGTACCCAATTTTACCTGAAAAAACTAATAAAAGTGGTCGACTCGAGTATAAACCGAGGGCAGAAAATATGACCACTACTGCCTTCTGATTCTGTATTGTTTTGAGGCTTTAGTTGCCCTTTAAATGGACAGCAGAATTCCCATACAGTAATAATAAATTCAGTATGGCCTTTACTGTATGGGACTACTGTATGGGAATTCTGCTGTTCATTTAAAGGGCAACTAAAGCTTCAAAAGAATACAGAATCAGAAGGCAACAATAGATACCATCCTCCTTCTGATTCTGTATTCTGATTCTGACACGTTTCGTCCGCAGCCACTGACTTCCTCAATGGCGTATACTTAAGTAGAGCATGATCCCCTCTCTTCAGAAACTGGGACACAGGGCAGTCTTCCAACATGATAATGACCCCAAACACACCTAAAAGATGACTACTTCCTTGCACAAAAAAACTGAGGGTAAAGGCAAATGGACTGGTCAAGCATTTCTCCAGATCTAACCCCTATTGAGCATCTTGGGGCATCCACAAACAGAATGTGGAGGAGCACAATGTCTCTAACATCCACCAGCTCTGTGATTTCGTCATGGAGGAATGGAAGAGGATTTCATTTGCATACTGTGAAGCTTTAGTGAACTCCATGTCCAAGAGAGTTAATGTAGTGCTGGAAAACAATGATGGCCACACAAAATATTGACACTTTGGGCAAAGTTTGCACATTTTTCACTTATTCACTTTTGTTGTCAATGGTTTGTATATTAATGGCTGTGTGTTGAGTTATTTTGAGGGGACAGCAAATTCATACAAGCTTTACACTGACTACTCTTCAGTACTGTCCAGTAAAAAGATATAATAAAATATTTACAAAAATGTGAGGGGTGAACTCACTTTTGTGACACACTGTAGCATAGTGTATCCATAGTGTGTCCTGTAAAAAAAAAACAGGCAATATTTCACAAAAGTGAAACTGTAATTTATTTCCTAGCTTCCAAAGCATGCTGTACTAAATGGTGCCCTTAGTACAGAGGTGGCACTCAGAGCCCTTTATGTGGGCACTCATGCACAGCAGAGTTTAACAGAGATTTTTTTTTACCAGAAAGCGACACGGCCAAGTCAATTCAACTTTCTGCAATCCAAAGCTTGAGAAAGTGTAGCAGCTGTCAATAGCAGAGAGAGGTCAACACAAGGATAGATTCACATAAGCATACCAAGGCTGGCAATTTCCAATAATCAGTAGGTGCAATGCTCCAACCACCCCCTAGGGCCCCTACCCTGAGGTTAATAGAATCCAATGTCAAATCAAAGTAAGAGAAGCACAATACTTCAGGGTATCTATACTTATTGTGCAAACAACTTTCCATGATGCTTGCGCAATAAGTTTTGATACACTAATATAGTGTGCTACTCTTACTTAGAGCAGTGAGTGGTCACATGAACATCAGTCTCTCTCCCTCTCTCTCCCTCTCTGCACATTTCAGCAGGAGAGAGTGCAGTAAGAGAGACACCACTGCTCATGAGCTCTCCCTCTTTCTCTGTCTTTTGGCTGCCACAGCATGCTAAGGAGACGATGAATGTCAAATCACTCAGTTTACTGAACTGCTGTCTCTATCTGCTCTGCATAGCTTGAAGAGGACTGGGATGTTCTTACTGGCTGAAGTTTCTGGTGGGCACCAGACAAGCCAGGGGAAAGGGGATTTCTTACCCAAAATAAAAGTAAACTGATTTTATGTTTGTGCATTAAAGTTCAGCTCTGCTTAAGTCACTGTTTTGGATCTCAAACGCTTGTCTGATAATGTAGGGGTTAATGGTCACTGTTTTACATCTCAAACTCCTGTGTGGTAATGTAGAGGGCAATCTATTATGCAGTTTGGGCACTCCGTCTCTATAAGGTTTGCTATCACTGCCCTAGTAAATCTACACAATCCCTTAAGTGCACATTTGATACAAATGGAATTGCAATATTGAATAGAACTCTCTAAACGAACAATTGATTTAAAGTAAGTATTATGCGGATCTTTGCAAGCAAGGTTATAATTTAACTGAACATTTTTAATCCATAACGTTAATAGGTACAAAGAGTACTATTTATTAAAGCATTTAGAGTACAAGGCCAACCCTACAGTGGCCTGATTAAAAGCAGCATTTAATTTATACGTGGAGTTGAATAAAATATTCAGAAGCAGAAATACAAAAAAAAAATGAAAGTGTTTTCAGCCATAAAACCACGGCAGCAAGATTACACTGTTACAGCCGGATGCCAAGAACATGTTACTGTCAATCTTGATAGTTTAATAGTTTAACTGTTTATTTATCAGGACAACAATGGTATCATGTATTTCTCTTGTGTGATGGCACTTAAAATGTTAGGAGTTTTTAAAATATTATTTATGACATCAAAACAGAAGAATGTAAATATATATATATTATATATATATTATATATATAAAGTAGAAGGAGGTTGATTGCTGATTGCATTCCGCTTCAGCCTCATCCACCAGGGTGCTTACTCCGGGGTAAACGGATAAATATTTAGAAAATTCGGAGCACTCATCTGGATTTTTCAAAATAACAAACAGTTTATTGGGATCACATCCACACGTTTCAGTTCACTTGGGACCGTAATCAGGATCCTGATGAGTCCATATATATATATATATATATATAATAAATGCACATTTCTAGGCCCCATACAGTATCATATTATCTGCACACTGGCATACTTATAAACAAAGGGGTTTTGGTATACATTACTGTGATCACATGAATGAAAAGCCTTCCAACCATGTCAGGGTAACCCCAGTCTGGAAGGTCCTAACTTCTAACCTTTTTTACTTCAATTACCATTAGCAAACTTTTGTATTTCTCATAGTTGTACACTGGATCCAAATAACAGGCTTTCTCACTTCCCCCCATCCCTTTGGCTTTTTAAAAAGGGGGAAGAGGACATCCATCCAGTGCTTTATATTAAAGGCATAGGACCTCCCATAAAAAGCAGGTGTTATAACCACATGGAAGCTTGACCTGGCTTCCCAATAAATACATACAATACAAGGATTGTGGAAGCCCTCCAATTAGGCTAATTTATAACAACATTTAGCGGAAGTGCTACTGATCTGGTCAAACATTTATACAAACATAAAAAAGATAATCAATGCACATTCCTAGGCCCCATACAATATCATATTATCTACACACTGGCATATTTATAAACAAAGGTATACATTACTGTGATCACATGAATGAAAAGCCTTCCAACCAAGGTAACCCCAATCTGGAAGGTCCTAACTTCTAACCTTTTTACTTCAATTACCATTAGCAAACTTTTGCATTTCTCATAGTTGTGCACTGGATCCATATAACAGGCTTTCTCACTTCCCCCCATCCCTTTGGCTTTTTAAAAAGGGGGAAGAGGACATCCATCCAGTGCTTTATATTAAAGGCATAGGACCTCCCATAAAAAGCAGGTGTTATAACCACATGGAAGCTTGACCTGGCTTCCCAATAAATACATACAATACAAGGATTGTGGAAGCACTCCAATTAGGCTAATTTATAACAACATTGATTGGCTATAAAGATTATGGAGAGATTTTCTTAATGGAGCTAAAAGCTCCCCATAGAGTATAAAATGAAATGCAACCTTCTTATAACAGAAGGTGCCTGACAGCCTCATGTTTAATATATTAATATTGGGGGAAAGGCCCATTTCTCTAAGAATGCTGGATAGTTTCTGAGACGCAAAGTCATTTAATCATGTACAGGCATCACTTCCTGTCTAGCAAACAGAAACTGGATTGTCTCATTACTTTCTATGGAGAGGGGAGGGGGGAAATAATGTAGAAGTCTGAAGAATTTTCTAATTGACTAAGACTGTCACATGTTTTACAAACAGCACATAATTGGGTGTAATACAGGAACTTCCTTACACTTCCTGTCTTGCCATGTACAAGGCCTAAGAGAATTTTTTGATTCTATGATAATAGATAATATGATATTGTATGGGGCCTAGGAATGTGCATTGATTATATTTTTTATGTTTGTATAAATGTTTGACCAGATCAGTAGCATTCCGCTAAATATAGCTGTAAATTAGCCTAATTGGAGTGCTTCCACAATCCTTGTATTGTATGTATTTATTATGAAGCTTGATCAAGCTTCTATGTGGTAATAGCACCCCCAACACGCCCCTTTAATGGGAGATCCTATGCCTTTAATATAAAGCACTGGATGGATGGCCTCTGCTCTCATTTTAAAAAGCCAAAGGGCTGGGGGGAAGTGAGAGAGCCTGTTATATGGATCCAGTGCCCAACTATGAGAAATGCAAAAGTTTGCTTATTGTAATTGAAGTAAAAAAGGTTAGAAGTTAGGACCTTCCAGACTGGGGTTACCTTGACGTGGTTGGAAGGTTTTTCATTCATATGATCACAGTAATGTATACCAAAACCCCTTTGTTTATAAAGTTTGCCAGTGTGCAGATAATATGATATTGTATGGGGCCTAGGAATGTGCATTGATTATCTTTTCTATGTTTGTATAAATGTTTGACCAGATCAGTAGCACTTCCACTAAATGTAGTTGTAAATTAGCCTAATTGAAGTGCTTCCACAATCCTTGAATTGTATGTATTTATTATGAAGCTTGATCAAGCTTCTATGTGGTAATAGCACCCTCAACACTCCCCTTTAATGGTAGGTCCTATGCCTTTAATATAAAGCACTGGATGGCCTCTTCCCTCATTTTAAAAAGCCAAAGGGCTGCGGGGGAGTGAGAGAGCCTGTTATATGGATCCAGTGCACAACTATGATAAATGCAAAATTTTGCTTATCGTAATTGAAGTAAAAATGTTAGAAGTCAGGACCTTGCAGACTGGGGTTACCTTGACGTGGTTGGAAAGCTTTTCATTCATGTGATCACAGTAATGTATACTAAAACCCCTTTGTTTATAAAGTATGCCAGTGTGCAGACAATATGATATGGTATGGGGCCTAGGAATGTGCATTGATTATCTTTTCTGTTTGTACAAATGTTTGACCAGATCAGCAGCACTTCCACTAAATGTAGTTGTAAATTAGCCTTTCTATATATATAAAACAGGAAGTCACTGCCTGAAATCATAAAGCCACAAATGGTGCAGTTTGAACATTCTGGAATTTGGAATTTTGCACCACTTGTGGCTTTATGATTTCGGGCAGTGACTTACCGCACCCACACAATGTTCAATGCATTGCGATAAGACACAGACTTACCTGCACCAGTTCCTTTGTGATTTATTTTGGACTGTGGACTATATTATGTAGGGAAGACAACTACAGCTTTCCGTGACAGTATGGCTAATCACAGTTCGATTAGGACTGCTTTGAATAGTGTAATAGGGGACAAGAAAAACAGCAAATTTGGGGAACTATAAGTAGCCCGACATTTTAAAAGTGCGGGACATAATCTATCTGCATTAAGATGTATGATTTTTGACCATGTACCAGCAGGTGGACTTTTGAATATGAAAGACGTTTACTACAACTTGAGTCTAAATGGATTTTGAGACTGCAGATTCTGGTTCCCAAAGTTCTCAATGAGATGATTACAATGAATTGTTTTTTCTGAATGTATATTAAATACTGTGGATTTAAACTGTTGGGAGATTTAGTTTTAAGGGTTAATAGTCTAATAAGTATCTTTCACGTACATTGCTATGATGTTGTAATTATGTCAATATTTTTTTACAGGTGGTTGGTTTTGTCACTGTGTGGATTGTGATGTTGGGTCCCACTGCTTTCTCTTGGGCGGCTGCCACTCCTCTGCTGTTAATTGATGATATGGTCTGACAGTTGGCTAGCGCGAGATGAGCTTTGGATAGCTGATGGAAGTTTGAACCTTTGTGATTACCGTAATGTAAGAGGGGAGACCGGGAGCGTGCTGCCCAATAATGCTGTTCGGATTATCTGATTAACATTTGGAATAGCAGGTGCATGGATCTATTCGTTTTTGACTGCGTGCAGTCCAATGGTCTGGGAGATCAGTTTGTATTGAGAGAGTGGTGGGATCCCTCAGTTTGATCTGTGTAGTGAGTAAATACATGTTTTTATCACACATGTTATTTAAAGGGGATTGGGTCTTAGTGTTGGTTATACTGACGATGGCCCAATGTGTAGACCACAAATAAAGTATGCAGCTACATAAGACCTGTTGAGTGCTGGAGAATGTTTGAACTCTTGGATAGGCACCCGGGACACATGTGTGTGGAGTGCAATCAGGTCGTATAAAATTATAATTTTTTTGCTCAGGCTCTGACCACTGACCACTGACCTGACTTTTTCCCCACATACCAAATGTCAAAACTGCATACAGTATACAGCACACCAACTGCCAAAGCATTCCAGCTACAGCAATACTGCTTACAGAAATGCTGAAATGTAAGATGTTTCAGATTGGATATCTAAAGAAATATGGGGCAGATCAACAAAAAAATTATACAGTTAAAGTTAGAATGAATTATAATTTTTACCAATGGGAAATGAAAAAAAAAACAACAAATTTGCCAGTGTGCATACTCTTTAAGGTCTTTGGCTACTTTAGGGACACATAGGTTAAATGAGCAGTTGCCATAATCATGCTTTATATAATAGATACTATTCATTCTTCTCCTGCCTTGGTAAATTCGAAGAAGTATTAAGTCAGCAGAACCTGTAGGAAAAAAGTGGGTTATTTTCCCTTTATTCCTATTTGGTGAGGCTTACCAGATGTACTGAAAAGTAGATAGTATCTGTGTTTTCTAAAATGTTGCTAATGTATAGGTACATGGTAAGATACCAAGTAAGGTAAGATTCAAAAAGGGTAGTCGTACAGAGCCGGGTAATTACAGGCCTGTAAGTTTAACTTCAGTGGTAGGGAAGATACTGGAAAGTTTAATAAGGGAACATGTTCTAGAGTATGTTTCAAGAACTGACATTATAAGTAGTAACCAGCATGGATTTAGGAGGAATAGATCTTGTCAAACTAACTTTTATGAGTAGTAGAAATTTAGACTCTGGCATAGCAGTAGATGTAGTTTACTTGGATTTTGCAAAGGCTTTTAATACCATTGGCGGCTAAGTGGGGTGCCACAGGGTTCTGTGTTGGGGCCGCTTCTATTTAATCTATTTATTAATGATTTGGAAGTGGGTATTGTCAGCAAGGTTTCTGTGTTTGCTGACGACACAAAACTTTGTCGACCATTAAAAACTTCAGAGGATGTGCAATCGTTGCAGGGGGATCTAGATAGATTGTCACATTGGGCTGCTAAGTGGCAGATGAGATTCAATGTTGAGAAATGTAAGGTGATGCATTTTGGACTTAAAAATCCTTGTGCTGCTTATACTATAAATGGCTCTGTGTTAAGTGAATCCCTGTTGGAAAGGGATCTTGGAGTTTTGGTGGATAACAAACTCTGGGGTGTCTCTCTAATGAGGCAATATGAGCAAAATGCTCAGGGCGGTACCCCTGCTAAATATCAGAGAGGCGGCAGACAGTGCTCACTTTAATTTTTTTTTTTTAGAAAAGTGGCAGGCAGAGCAGAAGAAAAAGAAACATTATACATACTAGCGTATTACATAGAGGCGGCATTCAAAAGTTTGGCTCAGGTGGCAAAAACCCTAGAGGCACCCCTGAACAAACTTAAAGTAAGCAAGCAGTGCCAGGCAGCATCAGCCAGAGCCAGCATGGTATTGTCTTGTATAAAGAGAGGTATGGATTCAAGGAAGGAAAATGTTATTCTCCCACTTTACAAAGCATTGGTAAAGCCTCATTCTGAATATGCAGTGCAATTATGGAATCCTGTGTACAAAAAGGACATCTTTGAAATGGAAAGGGTTCAGAGAAGGGCAACTAAATTAATAAGGGGATTGGGGGAGCTTAATTATGGAAAAGTTATAATTATGTACACTGGAGAAAAGGTGTTTGCATGGGGATATGATTACTGTGTATAAATACATTAACGGCCATACAATAAACTATCTGGGGCATTGTTCACCAATAGAGCATGTCAGAGGACACGTGGACATCCCTTAAGGCTTGAAGAAAAAAAGGTCTAGGCTTTAAGTTCGGAAAGGGTTTTTCACTGTAAGAACGGTAAAGCTATGGAACTGACTTCCAGTGGACGTTGTAATGGCAGGTTCATTGGTCAGTTTAAAAAAAAAGCTGGATGAGTTTCTGCAAACAAGGAATGTTGCAAGTTACTGGTATTGATACATAAAGTAGAGTTGATCCAGGGAAATTTCCGATTTCCACTTGGAGTCAGAAAAGAATTTTTTTCCCCTTCATAAATTTGGTGGTTTTTTTTTTTTTCCTTCCTCTGGATCAACAGTTAGGCAGTAAACGAGGATATTGCTAGATGGGTTGGACTGGATGGACGTATGTCTTTATTCAACCTCAAATACTATACTATACATTGTTGCTCTATTATTATGTTATTGTACACTGTTCCATGTTGCTGATGGTATAATGTACAGACCTGAGTGCTAATAATCAGATGAAATTTTTTTTTCATGTTTTTAATGTTGATATTATTAAGGGGTGAACGCATCTCCTGGTGTATGTTGAGGGAGCGTAAAATATAAATGGAGTATAAGGGCCTAGGATAGGCTGAAAGGTGTAGATCGTTTTTATTGGGAAAAAGGTTTGTTTTTTAAAGTCCAACAGAGAGCATTGCTATGTCTTTATATATACACACAGTATACAGTACATATATAAGCAATATATTCCACCTAAATAGCCAAGATATTACATATATTTCTCCCTGATCTATGACAGGCTCACAACCATTGCCCAAATCCCTAACCTAGATGAAAACTGGTTTCCAGTCTCCAACAATAAATCAACTGTATAATAGCTCTAGTTACAATTAATATATGACAATGGTGTCATATATGAAGTAAAAGATTCAAAACAAAACTTAGATGTGTAGAAAGTGCTGTTCTTTCTATTATTTTCTTGCAATGTACAGAGATAATGTCATTTTTATGTGCAATCTAGCATTCAGTGAGCAAAGTCAAAAGGTTAATATATAATATAGTATACTTCTATGAGCCTCCAGCATAATGAGCTACCAACAATAATTTGTTTTGCTAATATAGGGCTCTAAGGACATTTTATTGTATTATATTTTTTCTCTTCTTGCAGTGGTGAACCAAACACAAAAACCACAAACTTGAGTTTATGTAGATACCCAATAAAATATTACTCATGTCGACCATTGATTTTTTTTTATATAGCACTAAATATAAAGGTCTTAACAATTAGTTTATCCATTCACATCAGGCCTTGTCCCAAGTTTAAAATCTATGGGGTATTTAACAACAGGAGCAAAATGGTGCTGGTAATCTGCAGCAACAAAACAGTACTAGACTGTCAGAAAAACTCTTAAAGGATGACTGCAAAGGATGCAAGATGTCAGAACCACAGGTAAGCTCAGAGGGGCCTACAAGGGAAAAAAAGGAGCTGATTAATTAAAGCTGCAACTTCCAATTACACTTAACTTGTTTTTGTAGTGTCCTTATCCTTTAAGAGTTTTTCTGACAGTCTAGTACTGTTTTGTTGCTGCAGATTACCAGCACCATTTTGCTACTGTTGTTAAATATCTGTTGTATTCAATTAGATCAACTGGACTTGAAATGTAGTTCTTGAAGACGTTTTGCTAGTCATCCGACTGGCTTTCTCAATTCAGAATGACTTGTACAAGAATCTGTGGCAATTATGTACCCTGGAAAATCCCAATTAGCATATCACAGCCAGGTGTTAAGGGTGTGATTGGATAGTGGCTAAGAGGTGTTATAGGAAAGCCCAGAGTAAAGTGTTAAAACAGCACTGTACATGGCAGACAGTTGGTGTCGAACCCCCCCACCTCTATTTAGGCTTGGTTTCTTTATTTTCACATAAATGGCCTCCTTAACACCTTTCTTGAACCAGTCACGTGCCTATGGTTAACATTCAATCTTCAAAGGTATGTCCTTTATCCTTAAGATGCAGATCACGGCTGAGTCCTACCCAGGAATTGGCTCTTCTGTGCTGGGCCATACGTTGATGCAGTTGCTGTTTGGTCTCCCCCACATACAAATCAGAGCATTCTTCACTGCACTGCACTGCATATATGATGTCGCTTTTCTTGTGTTTAGGTATTGGGTCTTTCGGATGTACCAATTGCTGCCTCAGTGTTTGTTCGGTTTAAAGCAGACAGGGATACGATGTTTTTTTGAAAATCTTCTTAATTTCTCGGAGACCCCTGCTACATATGGGATGACCATGTTCTTCCTCCTGTCTTGCTTTTTCCCCTTCACTGTTGGTATTCGGTTCTTTTCTTTCCTTCTACTTCTTTTGACAAAGGCCCAGTCTGGATATCCACAAGTTTTAAGGGCTCCTCTGAGATGTTTTCATTTCTTTAGCCTTCGCCTCTGTGCTAGTGGGGATGTTGTCAGCTCTGTGTTGCAGGGTTCTGATGACCCCCAGCTTGTGATCTAAAGGGTGGTGGGAGTCAAACATCAAATACTGATCTGTGTGTGTTGGTTTTCTGTAAACCTCTACTTCCAGTTTACCATTTTCCTTAACTTCTACCAAGCAGTCCAAGCCAGTTTGTTGTTTTGTACCTCTTCCCTTGTGAATTTAATGTTTTGGTCCACCGCATTAATGTGTTCTGTGAAAGCTTGTACTTCCTTCTGGTGGATTTTAACCCAGGTGTCATCAACATATCTGAACCAGTGGCTGGGTGCTATGCCCTTAAAGGTATTAAGCGCCTGTGTTTCTACCTCCTCCATGTAAAGGTTGGCCACAATAGGTGAAACTGGAGATCCCATAGCACATCCATGTTTTTGCTTATAGAACTCATCCCTGTATTTGAAATAGGTGGTATTCAGACACAAGTCCAACAAGGAACACACCTGTTCTGGGTTGAGATCAGTTCTGCTGGTAAGAGTGCTGTCTTGGCCCAGCCGTTTTCTCACCATGTCAACAGCCTCCTTGGTGGGTATACAAGTGAAGAGAGATGTCACATCATAGGACACCATAGTTTCTTCTACACCAAGTACTATATCTTCAATCTTGTTGGTGAAATCCTGAGAGTTCTGGATGTGATGCTTAGAACTTCCCACCAAAGGTCCTAAGATGTTAGCTAGATATTTTGCCACCTTGTATGTTACAGAGTTGATGCTGCTGACTATAGGTCTTAGTGGGGCCCCTTCCTTATGTATCTTTGGGAGTCCATATATGCATGGATGTGCCTCACCAGGGTAGAGGCGATGATACATTGTTCGGTCAATGGCTTTATCCTTTTGAAGCTGTTGTAGTAAGTCTATGACACTTTTCTTGTAACGGCTGGTGGGATCCCTTGTTAAAGCCTCATATGTGTTGTTATCGGCCAGGAGCATGGTCACCTTATCATGGTAGTCTGAGGTGTTGAGTACCACTGTGCATCTTCCTTTATCTGCCGGTAGAATGGTGATACTGGAATCTTTCTTGAGGGATGTTAAGGCTCTTCTTTCCTGTGTAGTCAGGTTAGATGAAGGAGTTTTAGCACTGGCTAAGGCTGCAGATACCTTAAGGCGAAGTTGTTCTGCCTCACTCTGTGATACCTTATTACTGTGGATAGAGGCTTCTGTGGCTGCTATAATATCCACCACAGGGATGGCTTTAGGGGTGATGGCAAAATTCAAGCCCTTACCAAGGACTTGAATTTCTGGCTGGGTCAGGGTCCTGTTAGACAAGTTTCTCACCCATTCCTCCTTGTTTGATGAAGTGACACTTCCCTCCTTTTGTATCCAAGGTAGTTGTTCTCCTTTGGGGCTGTTCTGGGATGACAGAATAGAGAACTTGTTCTGTTGCCTTTGTTTGCCCTTACAGTGCTGAGAAAGCTGTGCTTGTTTGGTGAACTCCACCACTCTTTCCCAGATGGACACAGGTAGCTGTGAGGCCAGGTTCTGTTCTAGTTGACTAATGTTGTGCATTAAAGCATTGACTGTAAAATGTGCCTGTCGTACCCGTTCACTTAGGAGCTGTGTTTGAGCCTTTTGCAGTATCTGTTTGGCTCTGATGCCTTTAACCGTGGAATCCAGACGTATACTGCATGGTACTAGCCTTTGTTGTCTGCATCGGAGGTTAAATCGCAGGTGGTTTCTGTAGTCTGCCAATTTCCTTGCTGTCTTTTCATATTGCCGTACAAGTTTGAGGGTTTTCTCCCCAAAATGATTAGAAATATGCTTGTGAAAAGCAAGACAGGAGGAAGAACATGGTCATCCCATATGTAGCAGGGGTCTCCGAGAAATTAAGAAGAATTTTCAAAAAACATCGTATCCCTCGAGAAATTAAGAAGAATTTTCAAAAAACATCGTATCCCTGTCTGCTTTAATTAAAAAACACGGAACAACACACTGAGGCAGCAATTGGTACATCCGAAAGACCCATAACCTAAACACAAGAAAGCGACATCATATATGCAGTGCAGTGCAGTGAAGAATGCTCTGATTTGTATGTGGGGGAGACCACAGCAACTGTCAACGTATGGCCACACAGAAGCCAATTCCTCGGGTCAGGACTCAGCCGTGTATCTGCATCTTAAGGATAAGGACATACCTTTGAAGATTGTAATGTTAACATACTGGCAAAGGAACGTGACTGGTTCAAGAGAGTGTTAAGGAGGCCATTTATGTGAAAATAAAGAAACCAAGCCTAAATAGAGGTGGGGGGGTTCGACACCAACTGTCTGCCATGTACAATGCTGTTTTAACACCTTACTCTGGGCGTTCCTATAACACCTCTTAGCCACTATCCAATCACACCCTTAACACCTGGCTGTGATATGCTAATTGGGATTTTCCAGGGTACATATTGCCACAGATTCTTGTACAAGTCATTCTGAATTGAGAAAGCCAGTCGGATGACTAGCGAAACGTCTTCAAGAACTACATTTCAAGTCCAGTTGATCTAATTGAATACAACAGATATACCATGACCTGGATGAATGAGAACCTTCACAAGCATACTGTTGTTAAATATTTTTTTTTTCCTTCTAGGTCCCTTCTGAGCTTACCTGTGGTTCTGTAAAGTTCCGGACATCTTGGATATCCTTTGCAATCATATAAGCTCCACCACCCGAGACTTCCTAGAACTCCTTCCACAGTGTATCCCAAAATGCAAGGTCAGTTATATCCCCGCACGCGGTGTGACGTCAGCGCATGCACGTCATCATGCCGCGTCATGCTAACTGACCTTGCATTTTGGGATACACTATGGAAGGAGCTCTAGGAAGTCGTGGTGGCGGAGCTTATATGATTGCAAAGGATATCCAAGATGTCCGGAACTTTACAGGACCACAGGTAAGCTCAGAAGGGACCTAGAAGAAAAAAAAAAGAGAGGAGCTGATTAGTTAAAGCTGCAACTTCCAATTACACTTAACTTGTTTTTGTAGTGCACTTATCCTTTAAGGAAGAAGGTCTAAAGCTGGCCATACAGTGCAGTACCTCCCAATCTTCCTGCAAAGCCTGAACTGCCTGAACCAATAATTTTTTGATCACAAACATGATCTAGCTGGGAAACGTTGCAGGATCGCCAGCAGGTATAATTGATGCTCCACTCATATGGATGAAGTGTATGGCCAGTGTAAAGGGTTAGAAAGCGTCCCTTGGGAAAAAGTACCTTACCAGTCAGCCCCCATGGCAACAACTTACTTCCTTATCTTCTGCTAAAAACATTTGAGTCAACCCCACAGTTCTTTTACGTGACAGCGGAGCTGCACTATAGTTTTATAATTTAGCTGGTTTTGATAAATGTATCGTTTTATTTTATGGAGTGTAATTTTTCAAAAAATCCTATGATCAACAGGATCACAAAATAATATACTCATAGGGGAATTGATGAGGCATAAGCTTTTTGAACATAAACCTTGCTTACAAATATATCTTTCTCTATTAACCTACTTAACTAGAGCTATAATGTTTTCCAGTAGCTGTGTAAATAAAAGCTATTGTACATCTAAACCTTTTAAATACCTCTTGAAGCTGATTATATTCCGTCTTCATTCAATTATGTTAACTTAGCATAATCTTCAGTTTTTCTCATTCTACTATTAAGAAAACGCATTATGATACTGTAACTTAGAAACAGCTTTCAGAATCGCAGATTATTGTTCACTAGTTTTCAGGTATAGTGGTCATAGGGTTTTAGAACAAAAATTAACCTTTTATTATTAGATAAACCAGCTACTTCTCTCGTAATATGTCAAAATAATGTGCTGCTGAGATGTTCCAAAGAAATATTAGGTAGCAAATGCAACCTAATGGTGACAACGATGTCACTTTTAATGATGGGAAATTGATCTCTCTGGGATAAACAGGTCCCAGGTGCAAATCATTCTTATATTAATAACTAGGAAAGGAAGGTTTGACAAGAACCATTAAAGGACAACTCCACCCTCATAAAAACATCTTTTAGATAGAATGTCCTCTTTAAAATATGTTGATATATCATACTTTGTCCTATGAATTCTTTAATGTATGCCTGTTGTGCTTCTGGATGCCTTGTGTAAACGCAATTTAGAAACCTGTACTGAGCCTGACCATGCTCAGAAGAGGCAGCTAGGGTATTAGCATTCAGTCATTGGCTGTGATGTCAACTGTCAAATCATAACTTACAGTTTCTAACTGGAAGAACCAGGAAGCAGAAACAGGGGAAACAGGACATTGTGCAGGATTTCAGGTTAGACTTATATATTTCACATTTCAAACTATTACAGTGAAGGGTTTTGGGGGGTGATTTAAGTTTGATGTAAGTTTTCATTTTAGGGGTTTGGCATGACCTTAATAAGAATATATATGAGGAGAATATTAAATAAAATATATATTTTGCCTATTCTGTTTGATTTTATTATAGATTTAGTAACATTCGAATTTTATATTTCTTGGTGTCTGGGTAGCAAACACACACCTCTTTTAGTCATATTTATATAATCAACTATCCAAAGGCTGGGTTACTTGTTAAAGCCATGAAACACTAAATGAGAAGACTGCGCACTTTGATGTTGTTTCTTTGGTTGTCCTGCAGTCAGGGCTAATATCCCATCCTAGGAACAGACCTGGAAGCCCACCCCTAACTGCACCCCTCCTCCCAATCTCTGTCTCCCCCCCCTGTACCGCCTCCTACTCCTCCCATGTCAGGCCCCCTCCCACTTTGCATGTCAAAAACATCTGGCAACTCTGAGCTGATTGAATAAGCAAGTGAATTGGTGGGGAATCTAGAGTCAAAAGGGATGAGAAATAAAGTGAGTTTTTACCCTGCAGTTTGGTGTCCCAGTTATAATATTTCAGCCTTGTTACCCAGACATCACAAGCACCTTGTCAGAAAAGCTGCAATCCGTGTTTTCGAAACATAATTTTGTCCCTATGAAATCCTTACCTCTACCTCCCAGGATCTTGTATTGCTGATTTGCTAGGCGCTCTAAAATGCCAGCACCAAACGGTGTTATCTACGATTGGAGCAATAACGTCACTGGACATCTCTATGGATAATATATCTATAAACATTGGTAGGTTGGAAACTGAGAGGTTGGGCACACATGCAGTTTAGTTAGTCAGAAGTATGGAAGCAACATACTGCAGATCTGTGACAGCATACTGGGGTACCTGGGGTGGAAGTTTGTGTTTAGATTATGCAGGTATACACATCCATGTTAGTTTACAAACAAGGATTTCTTTTCTCTATATCTTGAGACATGAATTATTATGGAGATTCAATAAAAGTTCTTAGCGTTAAAAATGGTGCTAATTTTGCCAATCAGATGTTAGCTTTCAAATGTTAAATAAGATCTTGGTTGGGGCAAAAAATTAGCACCATTTTTAACGCTAAGAACTTTTATTGAATCTCCCTGTTTATGAACAATCTGCATTTTTCAAGTTAAGGTTCCAAATTTTGTAATACTGTACATGAGATACATTTTTGGAAAATGAAAGGCAATATTTTCCTGGTCTGAAACTTAAGTTTTAAAACTTGGGCATTTTTAATCATTGAATGAAAATGTATTTCTACATTAAATAAAGTGGTTAACTTGGTTTTCTATGGGATACCATATAGATAAAATGCAGGGCTGTTATTTGTACGCCATACCCTTTATTCTATAACCTTTAAATCAGTAGTTGAAACATGGTTTTACTGTTGGTTATTAAGATGTGGAAATATTTAATTTACTAATATCCCAGATATTTATATTACATAATACAGGGTTTAAAATAAAATATTAAATGATTTTTAAACAAATGGTTACTTAAACTCTTAAAGGGCAATTTTACCCTTCTATACCAACCTCTCCCAATAAATAGTTACTGACTTTGAAAGGATGGTGGTATTCAGTAACAAGGTAAGACCCAGGGGTAAGGACTGAATTAAATACATAAGTCAGAGAAGCTGCCTCCTACTGGATCAGACAGAACCATTCACTAAATCATGCTAAAACATAACGTTTAATGGAAAAGGTTAAAATATTGCATCCACAGAAAATAGTACACATAAATTATTGTTCTAGGAACTCGTCTGACGCGTTTCATGCCAGACTGGCACTTCAGCTATCGCTCCAGGAATCTATCCCACATCTCCATAGTTAGAAACTATCTGACCGTAGCACTAATTCTACGTATCCGTAAAAACTGGCTAGTGGGAATAGAATCCCTAGTTGATTTGGGGTGCTGGCTCTGATAATGCAACAAAGTACATTTAGTGATCTCCTTCCTGTATAGACCCAGGGGTGAGGGCCTAGTGTTTAAGGTTGTGTGTATGATATGCAATTCTCCATGAAGGGAGTTAGTGATGAGTAAATCTATGATAGGGCTAAAATATAATATTGTAGAAGTACATTTGTATAATATCTGTGAGTTTACAGTGATAGATACAGTATGTATATGTGGAGTTATTTTAAATTTAGATACTATAGAACAACATGAAATTGTATGATTACAAACAAATGTTCTGTGACACTCCTGATCCCCGTGTATTTTTTCAGCCCAGATACCCCGATCTAATACCACTGGCTTCAACAATAGACAAGCCCATGCTTGCCGGGAAGCAAGTAGGGCCTTACCAGGATTGGTTGCCCCCTGAACTTAGATTGCAGGGTATCTGAGTTGAAGGCATAACAGGCACACAGGGTACAACCAGCTCAGAGCTGGGCAATAGCATGGTGCAGAATAAAACCCAGAACCAGAGTCAGAGATAGAACCAAGGGTCAATAACAGAAGATCAGTCAGTGAAGTACAGAAGGATAAGGCAAAGTCATACTCAGTCAGGTAAGAGGTCAGGACAGGCGGCAAATAATTGCAACAGATAACGAAAAAGCTAAGACAAAATCACTATGAGCAAGGATCAGATCACAGGCTATAACAGGCAATGAGTTACAATAGAGTCAGAACCTAAATAAGAACCTTGAACCCATAACAGAACTGCAAGAACACAAAAAGAAGCAGATATGTAGAAAGGCATTCAAATCTCCCAGCAGGAGAGCAGCAGAAAAAAGAAGAGAAATCTGCAGTGGAGAAAGGATGACGAAGGTAAATTTGAACAAAGTGTTGTCCTGAGATCTTGTGCACTTTTAGCATTTTAATATAGTGGTTTAAATATAATTTAATTGGCTTGAAAGAGTCACGTAACTGTACCTCCTAATTCTCCGTTTTATTTTGTCTATTTGTACTGTATCACTTTGATCACAACATAATTCTTTTTTGTTTAGTTTAGTGAGCACACAGCACACACATACACACATAAACATTAATTGAGGTTTGTGCAGCCATGGTGTGTTGCATCCTAAAATGTGGCCCTTTAAGCCAATATCTTAAACTTTACCTTCCCAATTTCATTGTTAGTGTCCTATAGCACTCAGAATTGATATGGTACCTGATGAACTGGCTGTCTCCCTTGATCCAGGTTTAACTACTCCTGAAGCTCTCATCCTAGTGAATGAAGTATGAAAAGTAGGGATTAGACGTGGCAATGAATAATAAAATATATCAGTGGTATGATTGATGTCACGTGAATGGTTATGGCACTCCAGATCCCCAAACCCCCTGGGCCCAGTATTATTGGGTTAAGTACCTTTACAGTATTTGCTGAGTATCTGATCATACCCACTGCAGTGGGAAAACATGATAGGTAAATAGGTTAATGACGTTTTTTTAACATATAAGACCTTTTGTATTACAAATGTAACTAGAACGGAAAAGTATAAACCTTGAATTTGGCATAAAAGGCTGCATTTTGGAAGGGAATGTGTGGGTCTGTGCTGCAGGATTGAAAACTCAAAAAACTTGCTTTGACAATAAAAGAGGATTTTTAAATTTGATTAATACGTGTATTTATATTGTTATGTGTATGGTTGCCATAGCAGAAAGGTGGGATGGGTGTTGGAGTGCATAGGCATGTGTGTGAGTGTGGTTTGATGGCATGTTTTAACATTTTAGACCATAAAACTAACTTTTTCGATGGATATGTATGGTTGCCATGGTTGAAGTGTGGTGGTGTATCAGTAGGTGTGTGTACCTGTGTCTATGTGGTTTTAGGGGGTATGTTTTTGCATGTCAGACCATACAACTAACTTTTCTGATGGTTTAGGTATGGTTGCCATGGAAACCGAAGGTAGGTTGGTTTGTGAGGGTGAATTTATAAGTTTACCTGTGTCTGTGTGGTGTTTGGGGTATGTTTTGCATTTTAAACAATAAAACTTTTTTTTTGATGATTGATCAAAATTTGTCTTTTGACTATAGTTACCCTTTAAGTATAGCTGCCACGGAAATGGAAGGGCATGTCATTAGGTGTGTTTTCATTTGTCTCTGTGTGGGTTGTGGATGTGAGTATTTGTGTTTATGACGGTTTTGATCACAGGCCTCAACTTCTTGAAATGTCCACATTTGAGGATTGTACCCTATTATAGTCACAATCAAGTAAGAAGAAGCTGTTGCACTACATTAGTATGAAACATAACTGTTATTAATAGTTAATAGTTAATTCACAATCAGGAAGGTGGCATATACGGTATATACAAAAATGGGATTAACCTGACACATTTCGGATGGCAGGTGCGTCCTTAATCATGAGCTAATTGTACAGACCTCACTATCTCTTTTTTAAAGAAATCACAACCAATAAAAAACAAAACAACACAGTTAGTTCTACCCATGTTAATTCTGCTACTGACCATAAATTCTAAATAGGAGCATACAGAATCTATACATCAGGGAATATAATCAAAGCTACAAAATATCAACTTAATATCAACATGACATATGTACGGATTACCAAATGATGCCTAAGTATTTGTTACAATACAATTACAAAAATATAAACACATCTCATTGTATAAATTTGTAACAAATAAATCCAAAAAAAACCTTTGTAGCTATGTTTGACTCACAATATATCAGGAATACTTTTATGGTACCATATAGATGGGAATATGTAACATCTGCAACAGTGCCTGCATTCATTTCTAGTGAAATTTGTGTCTCTAGCTCAAAAACCAAGCCAAATTAATAATAGCAATGTAAATTGTAAATAGCCTTGTGTAAATTGGTTTTGGTCCTCCTTTGATATTCAAATTGGGTTCAAAATGACTTTGTAATATTATCATACCATGCTATTTTAAATATGGAAATGAACATTAGGCTTTACTAGATGAAGAAATACAATCCTGAATGTACAGTCTGACAATGCATTTCCCTATAATAGACATGAAACTTCTTGCTAAATTAACACTGTTGGCGTATTAGAATCTATAAATCTGTTGACCTAGTTTAATGCTGAGTGTTAGATCGACTTAATTGCTTCATAGTATGTCTGATATCAGTCTTACCAAGCCATGCTACCAGCAAGAAATCATTTAGCACCTTCTGTTATGCCTATGCAAAACTGCCATTTTTACAGCAAAGGAAAATGACATATTTATTAATAATGCATGATAATAACACATTTAATTTAAGTCAAGCACAAACATGTCTTTAAAGGCAGAAAGGAAGGAAGTGATTTCATTTTTCTCAATCTAGTTGGCATGCCTTCAGAATATACAGCATGTTCTACTTTAAATTGAATTGGGCCAAATTCATTCACAAAACAAGATAAATCAAAGAAAGTAGTAGCATGTTTTTAAATATGCTTTATGTCACTTCAATATACTTGTTTTTAATAGTTTTTTAGGTTGCATTCACGCTTTATATTGTAGGTACCCTCAGTAACAGTCTTAATATTTATTTGTAAGTCATTAAAAGGCATCTATAGTGAAAAAAACACTTTACCCCATTGCAAAGTTAAATTCTTGTAATCTGTGCTGCCTTTCTCCTACCTCTGTCAGTGACTCTGTTTTTCCAGACCTCTCTGCAGTACTCCCCCCTTCACCGTCCCCTCTGTCACCTCCTCCGTGTCTAAACTCTGGCTACCCGACAAGCTTTTCATGTGCAGTAGGAGTTAAAAGTTCAACATCCTGAAAAACACACCCACAAAAAGTGGCCAATAGAAAGCAAGCTGTCATTGAGAGACGGAACTCTCCATGTCCTGCTGCAATACTATCTCTCTCTTTGTGACCCAACATCAATCAGGGAAAGCTTTGATTGACAGTACAAGTAGGAGTAGAGGAATGCAATCACGTCTTCTTCTAACTTGTGTATCTTAGGACAGAGAGGGAAACTTAAGAAAATACAGACACTCTGGGAGTTGGGGGGAATTACAGAACACATGAAAAGAAAGAAAATAAAGTTAATTTTCCCACTATAGATTCCCTTTAACAAGGCTGGCACATTCATGGTTAATATATCAACAGGGTTATTCAATAACAGTTCTTATTGTTTTAAATGGTGCTAATTTTGTCCCAACCAATCAGGTGTTGGCTTTCAAATGTTAAATAAGATCTGATTGGTTGGGGCACAATTAGCACCATTTTAAACGATAAGAACTTTTATTGAATAACGGATTTTCATGTCACAGGAAATCATTAGGACGGATTCCTTAGAGATCCTAATTGGCCGATTTGAACTCACCAGTATTAGAAAATGGATCGAACTTTGGGATGAATTATATAGATATATATTTTTGTAGTTTATTTATTGTTTGATAAAGGCCTTATAATAGTCCAAAACATGTTGCAACAAAACACATTTTTTCCAGCAGGAGACTGCGTGATGTCCCCTTCTTCAGTTCGGTTAAGCACATTTAAATATTGCACAGAGCAATGAGAAGGACCTAAGTAAAAACAAATGGTATAAAGTGTGCAAGTCTCCCGTTGGATATAGCATTGGTTAGCGTGACTTAAACTACTTCCTCGTGGCGGCTGCGTGACTAGCGTGCAAGTTAACCAAGCAGCCGCCGCAAGCGATGTTATATGCTGAAAGTGGCATTCTATTTCGGCAATTTAAACACCAGCTAATAGCTGGCGCTAAAAGTGCCAGAGTAGAAAAGTGACAGGTAGTGATGCTCCTAAAGCCACTTTTGGCATATAACATCGCCGGGCTGTTTGCACTGGGTTGGCGATGGTGGCAAACATGTATGTCCTTGGTCTTCACCAGACTTTACCAGAACCCTGATGGTGGATATACCAGGTTGTTCCCCCTGTACCCATGAAAACAAATTCAGTGTCAAAGCCAAGACAGTATTTAAGAGCTGAAAGGGAAGTCAGATGTTGCCATGGATCAAGAGATAAATGGGTAGTGAGCCGCAGAGCCTGAACACAATTTAGGTAGGAGAATCAGGTCAGGTACCCAATGATTAGGAAACTAGCAAAAGGAACAGAAACTAGGAGCAAAAAGCCAGTGTGGGAACAAATATCTAGCAAGCTGAAAAGCCAGGATGCTAGATTTTATATTTGTGCTGATGTAAAGATTAGCTTATGTGCATATGTGTTTACTTACACAAAAACTTGTTTTTTGGCTTTATGTAATTTACTGTACCTGCTAGATCTATCACCTAATGTTTGAGTTTGTTTGCCTTAATATATACCAAATACAAAGAAGATAACTATAACATTTGGCAACAAATATAACACATTTTAGATATGACTGTCAGGGGAAATATACTTCCAAAAAGATGCAGATAATCATTTTCATATATTTCTGGTTTAATATAGTATAGAAAATACAACAACAATAGAACACATGTATATAAAAGAGACTTTAAATTTTAAATATTTATAGGGAGATGTAATGTTCTTATCGTTAAAAATGGTGCTAACCAATCAGATTTCAAATGTTAAATAAGATCTGATTGGTTGGGGCAAAATTAGCACCATTTTAAACGATAAGAACTTTTATTGAATAACCCTGTTAATTTTTCAAATTTTTCTTTATCAGTTGAACAAGCCTTAAGTTCCTTATTAAGGGCATTACAGCACATTTTTGCTAAGTAAAACTAATAATTTAGGGTCTGTGTAATTGACAGAAATAAGTTTCCCTTTAAACAGTTAGCACAATTTTTGTGGTCCCCTTAAAAAAGATTTTATAAAATCTTTTCTCCCCAAAACACCTACAATACATTGTAAGATTCCTCTCTAGTAAGTTGCATTTAGTACATGATGTGAGAAATAGATTCTGAAACGAAGAAGCAATTTCTCTGCCAATCCTACGATATAGTTAGTTATACATACTGTATATGCTTTGTATTTACCAAATAAATCTATGCTACTGCTTTTTAGGGCCGGAACAAAATCTCCCATGATCAGCACAATTTGTGTTTAATGAAAAGCATTGACCCATTCCTTTTCCCCCTACCAAATCAGCACAATCCGAGGACTTATAAACACTGTAGGATTGTTTTAAAGGGACAGTGGGCCATATTTATAAAGTCACAATATCGCAAATTAGTGATGCAGATGTCAACGATAGCGTTCAGAAATTTACTATAACGGACGTGCTAAATTTATGATTGCGATCGTAGATTTACGATCGCCTATACAATACCATCGCGGTATTTTGATGGCGCATGGAATGCACGAAGGTTCATACATATATCGCTGCGACTGTACATTTACAATAACACGTGGTATCGTAAAGCAGGTTTAGGCAAGCTGAACATGCAAATGCTCAAATAGGCAAATCCTGCTAGGAATTAATGATTATTAGGGCTGTGTGTGCCTTGAAAAGATCCAATGCTGATATACCATTACTATCATCAGCGTGATTGGATGTTTCAACCAGAATACTACTGTTGGATATTATCGAGCTTTCCACTTAACAGTAATGCATAGTCATCTGAGCAATTGATTCATACCAGGCGTGTCCCTACACCTTTAGACACTTGAAACCAATATTAAAAGAAGTCCTGTGGTTAAATTACACTGCCTTAGGGTTAGGCCAAACTAGACCAGACTGTAGCGCATGCGTTTCGTGCAGGTTACCATCCATTTGCACTATACAACAAAAATGTTTTAATAACAAACATTAAAAGTTTAGCAAAAAAATACATGCTTCAAGAAAAAAATGTAGTGAATACGGTATGTAGAAAACCTAGGTGTGTATAATAAAAATGATTCATCCCCCCCCCCCCCCACCCACTGACTTTTTAAGCATAACAGACACATCGAATCAAGAATGAGGTTAGGAAATGGCATGTTTTGACAATTGGATTTTACTCTCTATTTATTTATTTAAATTTAAAGAATCATCTGAACAAACTGTGACAGAACAGAGTTCCGGTCGCATTTATCCAGAGCGCAGGTTCCTGGAATTAAAGTCATGGCATTAATATCAGTTAGCGTGGCTTTAACTCCTTATTTGCAACAGCTTATTTGGCACAAGCAATTCAATATTGCGTGTGAATTTTTTCCGCAACTTTTTAACGCCAACTAATGGCTGAAATTAAACGTCATACAAACGGCAATGCCATTTCCAGGGTTGAATCACATATGGGAGATATACCCAGCTTGATAGTGGCTCTGGGTAAATCTCCGGTTCGCACCATTGTGTCTGATAAACTGTTGCTTCTCCTGCATGTTCTTAAATATTATTAATCCAACTATGTTGTCATATAAAGGCACTAAACATGGTTAAAATACATGTTTAACTGAAAATGAACATGTGCTGGTTGCATTTTACCAAAAGAAACTGTAACAATATAGAGTCCAAGAAAACAGTCACAGATGGCCGATATTTCTGAACCCACACAAGCTACAGGAAGCAAGCCTAAAGCCTCATTAGCATATGTTAACTTTAGGCCAAATGCAACCCATGTGCTAGAAATAGCTCTGGCAGTGTCTGTATGTACTGATTTTCAGATAATTAAACATCAGAAATCATTGCTCTGGTGCAAATGGACTTAGGCATCACATAACTTGTGAAGGCAACACATACAGTGTTCAGTTTGAATATACAAAACTTTTATAAAATGTTGAACAATAAAGATGTAGACTGAACTATAGTATAGACACTTTACAAGTCTGTTAAAACGGCATAAAATTGGCAGTCAAATCTTTAAATTACACAATTAAACATAATTTAATATTATATCTGTTGTATTTAGTTAGATCAACTGGACTTTAGCTTAGTTTAGTTCTTGAGTTTAATTCTTGAAGACGTTTCGCTAGTCATCCGACTGGCTTTCTCAATTCAGAATGACTTGTACAAGAATCTGTGGCAATTATGTACCCTGGAAAATCCCAATTAGCATATCACAGCCAGGTGTTAGGGACCCTCTGAATGCAAGGTGTGATTGCATTGTGTCTAAGAGGTGTTATAGGAACTGCCCAGGGTAAGGTGTCAAAACAGCATTGTACATTGCAGACAGTTGGTGTCGAAACCCCCCCCCCTCAACACACACCTCTATTCAGACTTGGGTTCTTTATTTTCCCATAAATGGCCTCCTTGACACCTCTCTTGAACCAGTCCTGTTGCTTTGCCAACATTTAAAAACATAGTAAATTCCCTCACACATATATATATGAACAGTGTCATGTACAAGCTCTGTATAGCAGGGTTAACCGATATACTACAAATATATAATAAAGTCAGGCATACTGATACCGGACGCTGAGGAAACTCCGTGCACCGGCGTCGGGAGCAAATGCGTTTGTCGTGAACGCTCTTGCCAGTACTTTTACCCACATCAAACCAGTATCAGTATGCCTGACTATTATATATTTGTAGTATATCGGTTAACCCTGCTATACAGAGTTTGTACATGACACTGTTCATATATATATATGTGTGAGGGAATTTACTATGTTTTTAAATGTTTTTAATATATGTCCCTATGTCCTTTATTAAACACTTAATAAAGGACGGTTTTATATCTCTTCATAAGACAGTGTCTCTTTTTCCTCTTTTTATATATTTATCAATTTTTACAGACTTGCACCTTCATTATATTGTATAGTTGTGTACTGTACTCAGAGACTTGATCAATCCTTTTTGTTCTGTTCCTTTGCCAATAAAGGCTATTACCATGCAGCATACGTCTGGATTCCACAGGAAAAGGCATCACAGCCAATCAGATACTGCAAAAGGCTCACAAACTGCTCCAAAACAAATGAGTGCAACAAACACATTTTACAGTTCATGATTTAATACACAACATCAGTCAACTAGAACAGAACCTGGCCTCACAGTTACCTGTGGCCATATGGGAAAGAGTGATGGAGTTCACCAAACAAGCACAGCTTGTTCAGCACTGTAAGGGCAAGCAAACGCAATGGAATAATTCCTCTATTCTGTCATCCCAAAAAAAACCAAAGGAGAAAAACAACCTTGGATACAAAAGGTCCTCTGCTTTTGATACTGTTGATCACCCTCTACTTCTTCAGATCCTGGCCTCCTTAGGTATCCAAGACACTGCGCTTTCCTGGCTATCCTCCTATCTCTCTGGTAGGACCTTTAGTGTTTTTCACTCTGAAACTAGCTCCACTCCTCGCCCCCTCCCTGTGGGGGTCCCGCAAGGCTCGGTACTCGGCCCTCTTCTTTTCTCCATCTACACCTATGGCCTTGGACAACTTATTAGTTCAACTGGGTTCCAGTATCACCTGTATGCGGACGATACACAAATTTACATCTCTGCCCCCAATCTCCCTACACTGACATCCCAGGTCCCCGACTTCCTTAGTGCCTCGGCCTTCATGTCCTCCCGCTTCCTTAAAGGGCATGTCCACCCCCAAAACTATAATCCCCCCAACTACTGGCCCCATCATGTAGTGTAGTTTAATCCTTACCTCACATCCCAGCTCCATAGGGTTCTCCTGTAGTCCCCCCCCAAAGTCCCAAAAAATGCCCACCAGGAGGCTAGAAGGTCCATATAGGACACTGCCTGCTACCTGGCCTCCCGGAGATCTTTGCCATGCGTATTGCATCCCTTCTCCCCCCTCCCTCTCCCCCCCTCTCCCTCCCGTTGTGCTATCCCTCCCCCCTAGCATAAAACCCCTTTTATACTGTATTCCCCCATGTCTCCCAGCCCCAACCGCATATTTTATATTTTTAGAAAGCTCCCCAATCTTTTACTTACCTCTCCGCTTTCCTACGCGGAAGTGAGCTGCCGGCAGCCGCGTCCGTGATTGGCTGCTGCTCAGCCAATCACAGACGCGGCTGCCGGTCCCGCCCCTCTGCTTGCATTTCCTCGCAAGCAGAGGGCCGGGAGCGCGGCGCAGGAAAGAGGGGAGGTAAGTAGAGTTTGGGGGGCTATCTAAAAAAAATAATAATGCGGTTGGGGCTGGGAGCCCAGGGGGGATCATATATAAAAAAAACGATTTTAGGGTGGACATACCCTTTAAACTAAACATGGACAAGACTGAACTTGTCCTTTTCCCACCCTCATGATCTGTTCCCCTCCATAGCCTTACTATAAATATTAACAACACACCCATATCCCCATCTCCTCATGTCCGCTGCCTGGGAATAACGCTAGATTCCGATCTTTCCATCAAACCTCATGTCAATTCGCTTGCCTGTCCTCCTGTCGGCTCCAACTCAAAAACATCTCCCGCATTCGACCCTTCTTCTTGAAGGAAGCTACAAAAATCCTAGTCCATGCCCTAATCATATCCCGGCTAGACTACTGCAACACACTCCTGTGTGGTTTACCAAACAACTGCCTGGCACCGCTTCAATCCATTCTCAACTCTGCTGCCTGGCTCATTCATTTCTCTTCTCACTTCTCTAATGCCTCTCCTCTCTGCCATTCCCTCCACTGGTTGCCCATCACGCAAAGGATCCAGTTCCAACTTCTTACCTTATCCTATAAAGCATTATCCAACACAGCCCCTCCATATATCTCAGAGCTGATCCAGCGATACCGTCCCAGGTGCAACTTCCACTCTGCAAATGATACTCTCCTCTCATCCAATCTGGTTACCTCTTCCTATGCCCGCATTCAGGACTTAACTCGTGCTGCCCCTTTGCACTGGAACTCCCTTCCTCCGTCTGTCTGTCACTCACCATCCCTTAAAGGATAAGTGCACTATAAAAACAAGTTATGTTCATTTGGAAGCTGCAGCTTTAAAAATACTGTTGCCATATTTATTTTTTACCTATGCCCCTCCAGAGCCTAGCTTTGTGCCTTGAAAGTTGCTGATATCTTGTTACTGGTTTGCTGAATGTTAAGCTCCGCCCCTCTGAGATTTCCTCTGCTTTCTCCTGCTTGAGCCTCAAACAGTAATGCCTGTGAGTTCCGTGCACTCTCCTGCTTGAGTCTCAAACAGTTATGCCTGTGAGTTCCGGGCACACTCCTGCTTGAGCCTCAAACAGTAATGCCTGTGAGTTCCATGCACTCTCCTGCTTGAGTCTCAAACAGTAATGCCTGTGAGTTCCGTGCACACTCCTGCTTGAGCCTCAAACAGTAATGCCTGTGAGTTCCATGCACAGGCGTGTGCATTGAACTCGCAGGCATTACTGTTTGAGGCTCAAGCAGGAAAAAGCAGAGGAAATCTCAGAGGGGTGGAGCTTAACAATCAGCAAACCAGTAACAAGATGTCAGCAACGTTCAAGGCACAAAGCTAGGCTCTGGAGGGACATAGGTAAAAAATAAATATGGCAACTGTATTTTTAAAGCTGCTGCTTCCAAATGAACATAACTTTTTTTTTTAGTGCACTTATCCTTTAACACCTTCAAACATAACCTTAAAACCCACCTCTTTAGGCAAGCATATAACCTGGCCTAAACATTACCCCCTTACTACCCAATATGATCCAACCCGCCTTTCACGCTCCACTACCATCCATCTACTTAGAGCCTACCGATTCCTGTCACCTTATATCTCGCCCCCATATCCTCTAGTCTGTAAGCTCTTTGGGCAGGGTCCTCTCTCCTATTGTATCACAGTATTGCTGTAAGAAACTCCTCACTCTGTTTACTTATATTATGTATTACCTGTGTATGTAATATGTATGACTTTATATAACATGTATTACCCTGTATGTAATGTATGACTATGTAAAGCGCCACGGAAGATGTTGGCACTATATAAATCAATAATAATAATAATAAAAAGGAGGGAATTGTCACCACATCAAACAAGGAGGAATGGGGGAGAAACATGTCTAAAAGGACCCTAACCCAGCCAGAAATGGAAGTCCTGGCTAAAGGCTTGAACTTTGCCATCACTCCTAAAGTCATCCATGTGGTGGATATTATAGCAGCCACAGCAGCCTCAATCCACGATAATAAGGTACCACAGAGTGAGGCAGAACAACTTCGCCTTAAGGTGTTTCCAGGCTGCAGCCTTAGCCAGTGCTAAACCTCATTTAATATCTAACCTGACCACACAGGGAAGAAGAGCCTTAACATCCCTTAAGAAAGATTCCAGTATCACCATTCTGCCTGTAGATGCACAGTGGTACTCAACACCTTGGATAACAAAACATATGAGGCTTCAACAAGGCATCCTACCAGCCGCTACAAGAAAAAAGGTATAGACTTACTACAATAGCTTCAAAAGGATAAAGCCATTGATTGAGCAATGTATCATACGTTTAGCGCACCCTTGGGTGACAGCAAGGATGTAAAGGGTCTGCTCCAACCTAATCTAGTGACACCCGGGTGTTTCAGTGACCACACATCATGGGCAGTGCAACAGGCACAACCTAATATTTATTTAGATAGATGAAATAAAGTTAGTTATGCATTAATTAGCAGTACAAACACAATGTAATAACTGATGCAACCAACAGTACAACAAGGTAAGGTAGTTCTAGCAACTTAAACAGTAGTTCCCTGGGTGTGCACACCTTTACCCCTAGTGTTTTACCAAGGTGGGGGGCCCCCTTCTGGAAGCAGAAATCTTTTAGTGCTCCTAAGCTCCAAATAGGTAAGAAGGCAGGGTCATTTTCACAGGGCCACTTTCCTTCCCTGCTGCATATAGGTGGGTGACACTGGGCAAGCACTGTCTGAGTGCTGTGGAACATCCAGCTCTCAGCAGATCCCCAGTCCATATGTGTGTCACACAGATAAGTAAATGTCACAGCAGTTCACTCTGGCATGGGGTGACTTACAGTTTTTAGTGGCAAAATGGTGGACCAGTAAATCCAAAGGATGATGGTTTGGAGGCAAAACTTTTGTCCTGGACTCTGTCACAATCCACAGGGGAACAATCACTTCTAAACTGGATGGTCACTGTCTCTTACTTTACAGGAGATCCCTCTCTCCATTCAGTTGCTGCTCCACCCCTGGCACCATCTCCAGTCTCCTTGGCTTCCTCCTGGGCCCAGCCCCTCCTCCTGTTCACCCCCTCTTTCCCCCCAGTCCTACAGTGCACAGACACTTTAGTTCCTTTGCAACAAGTTCCTATGCCTATTGTCTTAGATAGCACTGACAGGTTCAGCACCTGCAGATAGTTACATACATAAGATGTAGTACTCTGCCCGGAAGAAACAATGGTGTCCTGTAATATGACATCTCTTTTTACCTGTATACCCACCAAGAAGGTGCCACGAACGTGAGTGTCATTTTAACTCCCGTAGGTAATATCTGTAATTGCAGACATTACTTTTCAAATTATCCCACTTTATTAGCATGGTCAACTGATATGGCAGCTCTCACCTATGTCAACCAGAGGTATTCAAAGAGTTAATAAAATCACTGATTTAGACTATAAGGCTGGGTACACACCAGCCAATATTTTCGGCCGACCGACCGATTCCCGGCACTTTTGAAAATATTGGCTTGTGTGGGGCCACGACAGACATTGATCGTTTGTTCGGCCAAATCGGCCAAACGAATGATCGGACTCGGACGAATTTGCCGTGACTGACGGACATTTTTCCCAGCTTAAGTCCAGTTGATCTGACTGAATACAACAGATATACCAGTAAGTATTGAAAAAAGATTTTTCTATTATTTCCCATTATGAAATTTTTTTTATTAAATGTGCATGTAACAAATAAGACACATATTACAGGGGAGCTGTGGTTTCCAAACAAGTCTGGGGTATCTCCACTGTAAATGGCTGCTGTCTTACATTCAAAACAAACCATGGATAGCTCTGACTGTTAAAAGCTATGGAGCTGTAAAGGTTAATGTGTTTTGATTCCAGGAGCTTGCCTGTTGTCACCAGCATCCTCTGTATTGTACTTATCCCTGTGCTGTAAACCTGAGCAATCAATATTTACTGCTGGGACTGAGAGGAAGCCCTGCTTGATTGATGGCATGCTGTACAATCTAATGAGAAGAACTTTGAGGGACTGGCACTGATAATGTGCATTGCATTCAAAACAACCGGGGGCTTTCGCCTAGACAGGGGTTAAATAAAAAAAGGGGAAAATTGGCATTTTAACCACCATACTGTATTTCTTGATAAGCTGCACTCTGAGAAGACACATTTTGAGGATAAATTCAAAAGAGGCAACAGATGTGCCACAGTACCATTTTAAAGGAACACTAAACCCCGAAAATTAACTATGTCCCATTCGTTTCTATTATTCACAGGGAGGTGAGAACGCTTATTGGTCGGGACAGAGCGGCTTTCCGTGCAGAAGCGGCTGCGAGTGGAGCGGCGTGTAAGGTAAGTTCCAGGTCCCCCGATCGTCCTATTATTCACAGGGAGGTGAGAATAAGCGTTCTCACCTCCCTGTGAATAATAGAAACGAACGGGACATAGTTATTTTGGGGGCTTAAGGGGGGTTTACAGGTCCTTTAAACCCAATCATATGTGATAGGGGCACTCATGCTGCTAAATAAATAATCAATCGTATGGAGTATTAAGTGATCAAAAATTGATCAGTCAGAGCATAGAGGGTTAAAAATATGAGCTTTATTCAACAAATATCTAAAAACATATACTTAATAAATCCCCAATCAAATACCAATATAAAAACACACATAGTGCACCATAAATACAAATACAATAAATATAATTATAACCTAGGCGGAAGAAGGGGAAAGATGCCCCGAAACGCGCGTCGGTTGTTTGGTGCTTTTCAAACTAGGCTGGATGCTGGACTTCATTACGGGAGACGGGAAGCCGTGCTGGTCGTTATATTTGTGATTATCCTACTTGGTTCCCTGCTCGGCCTTCTGCCTGGAGCGGGAGGTGGAAGCTGTGCTTGGGTTTGGGATAGGAACAGTGCAGCGCTGGAGCTTGCACGAGTCACCTGCCCCCAGTCACGGTTTTCCGACGGACAATTCTGTGTATCCCATCGGAGAACAATTTTCGGTTGGGCTTTCACAGTACATCCACGGAGGAAGAGAGTGACATCTTTATTAGGAGCGACCGTATGATACACTGTCGGTACAGGATAGAGGTCCCCGACAGGATCCATACTACTTGGTGAGATCGTTCCATTATCTAACTCTGACTATTATCATTATTGCATTTGACTTACCCTTGGAGACATTGTTCTATCGTCTATCTCCCGCCAGCCCACCTAGGTTATAATTATATTTATTGTATTTGTATTTATGGTGCACTATGTGTGTTTTTAAATTGGTATTTGATTGGGGATTTATTAAGTATATGTTTTTAGATATTTGTTGAATAAAGCTCATATTTTTAACCCTCTATGCTCTGACTGATCAATTTTTGATCACTTAATACTCCATACGATTGATTATTTATTTAGCAGCATGAGTGCCCCTATCACATATGATTGGGTTTAAAATGGTACTGTGGCACATCTGTTGCCTCTTTTGAATTTGTCTATATTTATATACCATTGTTAGCACCGATACTATTTGTATCTAGCTGCATTTCATTCTTACCCTATCTGAGTATCATTTATTTACTGTTTTGTAACATTTTGAGGATAAGACAGAAAACTTTCTTTTAACCTTAACTTGATTGGAAAACTGTTCTTTTTTAAATGTAATGAAATAGGTAAAACTGTTTTGTTATACATTTAACATGGAATATTTTAAAGCTGCAATGCTTTAGTTAATAATTGTGCATATATTTCTAAATTTAGTATTTTTTGGTTCTATAAAGAGTTTCCATAGAAATATTGTAATTATTTATAAATATTTGATACCAGCAATATCATATTTCCTTTCCATTTTGGATGGAATATATCTAGGAATATGGCCTTTAAGTGACATTTTGATAAATCTTTAAATAAGGGCCTATAAGGGTAGCAAAAAAAAAGTCTTAAAGGGCATTTCCAACCCAAAACTAAATTTTAACCAACTACTGACCCCACTGAGTAGTGTTAAAAAATCCTTACCTTACATCTCTGCTCCTTATAGTTCTCATGCAGTGGCTGTTCAAATTTTAGAAAAGTGAAGAGTAGGAGCTGTCATCTGGTCCCTGCTTTTTCCTTGTCCTCTCTGAGGACACTGGCATGCACAGGGGAGCCTTCCCTTCCTCCCACCCTCCTTACCCCCTTATGACTTCCTCATCCCCTAGCATTTCTGTAGTGTGGTGTACCCCAGCCCATCTCCAACCGTCACGTTAGTTTTGTAAAACAAGCACAAGAAATAGACTTACGCTCCTTGGCTCTCTGGATAACTGGCAGCCGCATCTGTGATTGGCCCCTCTCTGCTACTTCCGGCAAGCAGAGAGCCAGGAGCAGACAGCCAAAGGAACAAAGGAACACAAGTCTATTTCTGGGGCCTGTTGTAAAAGACTAACACGGCAGTTGGGGTGGGCTGGAGTAGACTATACTATACTATGGGAAATTATTTTTGGGGTGGACATACCTATAAATAGGAAGTACAGGAAAGCTTAATATATATTTGTAGTTTTCTTTTGCAATGATACATAACTGGATTTTATTGTATGGCTAGTAAGACAGCAAACATTTAATTTACTATACATAACTAAAGAAAATCCTTCCCTCCCCTTAAAACTTCAGCTACAAAATCACTGGTCTAAGAACAAACTCACCTGCTTCTAATTATAACACTTATAATTTACCCACAATGGTTCCCTTTGGCAGGGTTTCTCAAAGGGTGTGCCGGGGCAGTATAACTTACATTTTTTTATTTTGTACTTCAAAAATATATATTCCAATACAAGTCTAACATTAAGGGGCATATTTATAAAGGATTGTCTTTTTCGCCAAATAATTAGCGCAGCACATCGCAGCGAAAATAGCGCCATTTGGGGCTTAGTTTCGCCTTATTTATAAAAAAGCGAAAAAAAACACACTTCGCGGCTGAAAAAGGCGAACGAGTATTGCAGCGAAAACTTAACGCATCTAAGAAGACTGCATTGCGAAAACCATTCAAAACCAGAAAAGCCCACTAGAAAATGATGTCAAGTTCAAAATGGCCACCTCACATTTACCAAGAAGTCAGCCATGTCTTATTTAGTCAATCTTCTTAGAATTTCTCAATTGGAATACAATTTTATTTTGCACTGCACATTCGCCTTTCTAATGCGCAATCGCTTTTCCAAGGCATATTCCATTATAATGCGCGGTCGCCTTTCTAATGTGCGTTCGCTTTTCCAAGGCATATTCCATTATAATGCGCGGTCGCCTTTCTAATGTGTGTTCGCTTTTCCAAGGCATATTCCATTATAATGCGCCGTCGCCTTTCTAATGTGCGTTCGCCTTTCTAATGTGCGTTCGCCTTTCTAATGCGCGTTCGCCTTTCTAATGTGCGTTCGCCTTTCTAATGTCGCTTTTCCAAGGCATATTTCATTCTAATGCGCGATCGCCCTTCTAATGCGCGTTCGCTTTTTCAAGGCATATTACCCATTAGAATGCCTTTTCACTCAAATAATGACTTTTCACCACCTTCAGGGTTGCGCTAATCTTTCGCTTTTTTAAACGCAAAAACCACCTTTCGCTCTTTTATAAATCGTTATGCCTTTTCGCTCCCTTTTCGCTAAAATTACCATTGCGAAGTAAGGCGAAAAGGGTTTAGCGATAGCTCGCGGAAACGGTTTCGCCATTCGTTAACACTACCTTTATAAATAGCGTTAACTGTCTTTTTGGCGAAAACCCATGTGAAAAGCGAATGCGAAAACATTTCGCTACTTTTCGCTCTTTTATAAATATGCCCCTAAGACCTAAATGTGCCTCTTGAAAAATTGGCATTGCCAAGTGTGCCACAATCTGTAAAGGTTTGACAACAACCGTTGCCCTATGGGACCCAACTATAATATAAGATGTCCTTATAATTTACTTTAGGGTGTACACTATAAACAATATCTTCCAGTCTTCTGATATGCTGTGGAAATTGTAATCGTTTAAAACAAAACACATTTTCTCAGATCACAAAATCACAAAGTAATGACTATATCTCAATAAATCCATTTAACTTAACCCCAAATTTTTCTCCATTAAATCAAATATTACTTCAATAATCTAAAGCATTTTTATAAGCATGATTTCAATAGTATCAAAATACTATCCAGTATAACACTTCTTCACATATGATATACAATGCAGTCTGTGTGCCCCTCTTATGATACATGATGAGAATACAGTACAGGGGAAAAAATGATAACGGAAAAATTTGGTAATTGAAATGTGTAGGAACAAGTTTAAAGTGAAAAGGTTAATCTGTTACTGCCACTGAAAAAAGTTATTAAATCGCACAGTTCCCTGTAGGAGATGAAATAAGCTGTTTTTTTGAAGTATGGAACAATTTCCCTTTTAAAATTTGGCATAAAAAATTGGTAAAGGCACATTTCCCCTACAAAGATCCCTTTTAGCCTAATATTCTCTTGCTCACATTGCTCTGTTCTTCTCACCTCAGAACTGTCAGTCTGTGCTTACTTAAACATCCCTTTTGGCTGTCATCTACACTCTCGGATAGAAAACAGGAACTGCTGTTTTTTTACTGACTGGTTCCAGTTACTCAGAACCATTATTGCAGAAAAATTCCCCATTGGCCCATGCTGACTATTCTAATGCTGAACCCAACACCAGTTTTATTCCAGCCAATGGAAAAACCCATGGGAGAATCAGGATAAAAAATACACTTTTAGAAAATAAACCTACAGGTTACACAGATTTGTAATGAAATGTTACATGTTGCAGAGAATGTATCTTTAAATACTCCCTAGATAACATCTTCCACCGAGTTTACAGGGAGACAGCTTCGACTTCTGTATCTATGTGCACTATATTAAAGCATGTTCCCACTGAACTGCATTTGTTTGCTCCACTGATCTGGTCACACCATTTGAGATACCTGGCGATGTTCCCACAACTGCAAAGGCCAATCATTTTGTGGTCAACATTATGCTCTAATTAATATTCACTGTAGTTAAGTAGGTCAGACCTAGGAACATCACAGTAACATTAGATGGTACATTTGCTGCGCAGCCCTATATTTAGATTGATTCACCTGTGTCCAGCATTAATGTTTTCCCCCCTCACAAAATTGTGGATAAATTGTCATTAAAGGAGAGTTATTCTCATGCAGTAACTACCTTTTGACTCCTCCCACAGTCATCGTCACTGATGGTTCTCCCATCTCTAACATTGGGGAATACATGTTAATAAAGGATACAGAATTCACTGCTCGTGAATAATAGAGAGGAAAGAAATTATATAATTAATGTTGCTGCTTTCATTTAAACTGTTGTAATACAGAACTATTGAAACCATACAATTAATGTAAACTTCAGTTAACATAGTGGAAAACCTACAAGGCAAAATTAATCATATCAACAATAATATAAAGTCACTTGGAAACAAGCACATTGATTAGCTATTGATTAGCTATGCTGCACAAAAAATCCTTATATGAAAGCTTTTCTCCCCAGAACACCTATACATTGTAAGATTCTTCTCTAGTAAGTTGCATTTAGTACATGTGAGAAATAGATTCTGTAACTAAGAAGGCTTCCATGTTGTTTCCAGTACAACTCAGACCCTATGTAGTCTTCAGAGCCTTGTGAGCATGTGCACCTATTGCCACACACCCAGACCCCAGTATTCACTGTCTATATAGGTTTCTATACAGATGTCTCCATGGCTACATGGAAGTCCCTGATAAGACTTCGAAAGCTGCTTGTTACCCTGCAGTTTATTTACCAGCCAGTGTGCATAGCAAATATTCAGATGATTTTACTACTTTTTAAAAAAATATATCTGTTCCTAACAAAAGATAAAGCTTTTAAATGTAATTGTATTTTTTGCATGTGCTGTTGTGGCTCTCCTGCTAAAGCATTTGTTACAAAGCTTTGCTTTTTAGCAAGACAGAGTACATGAGGTTGCAATTTCAATTCCCCAGGCTTATTTTTATTTTTTTCTGAAATCTTAGTATTCTGTTTCTTACATCCATGCTAGCTAGGAAATACACTGCAAATATTACTTTTTTTGTTTTTGCATGAAAAACAAAGGAATATATGGTTATTAGGACAGGAGCATTTAAATATGTTTACACCAAAACTGCATTAAAATCCCTGTTCTGTGTCAGGGAGAGGGATGATCTCTGTGCTGTTATGTGATTGTCTGTCAGCTTCTAGGCAAGGCTGCAGGTTCCTTGTTTTGAGCTGTTGAGCACTACAGAACACTACAGAACACAGAGGTTAATTTCCTAAATCACCCAGAAGCCACAGCAAGCTGAGAGGTGAGACACAGCTTGCTGAATGTCTGTGAATGTGCTCTCTATTTGGACAATGTTGTCCGGAGATTTTAAGATCTCACTGTGATAGGCAAGAAAACTTTATTTTTCTGCAAAGTGCAGAAAAAATGTTTTTAGGCCTATTACATTAGAAGATTTCCTCTCTTCATTCTATACAAATGTATGTCAACTTGTTTTCATTAATCAATGGCTCAATTGTCAGATCATTTTAATTTAATAAGATTGAATAATGCACAAAAGGAACTTGTGTTATGTAAGTACAAGCTGAAGTGGGATTTTTGATGTTCACTAATTCATTTGCTTTCATATCATAACAATGCTGCCCTAAGGCTGAATAGCTATATATTATCACTATTATCTACTGAAAGGTGTGATCCACAGCATTTTTTGAGACATACCTATTACTCATACACCCTACAGGCTTCCTCCCAATTACATGCAAATTTCACCATCCCATTGGCATAGCATGTATATTAATCATATCCATACTGTATCCACAAACACACAATATCAATTTTATACAAACAGTGCTAATACATGACTTGTGAAGGTTCTCATTCATCCAGGTCATGGTATATCTGTTGTATTCAATTAGATCAACTGGACTTGAAGTTTAGTTCTTGAAGACGTTTCGCTAGTCATCCGACTGGCTTTCTCAACTCAGAATGACTTGTACAAGAATCTGTGGCAATTATGTACCCTGGAAAATCCCAATTAGCATATCATACCCAAATGTTAAGGGTGTGATTGGAAAGTGGCTAAGAGGTGTTATAGGAACGCCCAGAGTAAGGTGTCAAAACAGCATTGTACATGGCAGACAGTTGGTGTCGAACCCCCCCACCTCTATTTAGGCTTGGTTTCTTTATTTTCACATAAATGGCCTCCTTAACACCTCTCTTGAACCAGTCACATTCCTTTGCCAATATGTTAACATTACAATCTTCAAAGGTATGTCCTTTATCCTTAAGATGCAGGTACACGGCTGAGTCCTGACCCGAGGAATTGGCACTTCTGTGCTGGGCCATACATTGATGCAGTTGCTGTTTGGTCTCCCCCACATACAAATCAGAGCATTCTTCACTGCACTGCACTGCGTATATGATGTCGCTTTTCTTGTGTTTGGGTATTGGGTCAATTGGTACCAATTGCTGCCTCAGTGTGTTGTTTGGTTTAAAGCAGACAGGGATACGGTGTTTTTTGAAAATTCTTCTTCTTCTAATACATGACAAAGAATATTTCCCTGGAAAAAAATATAATTTGCTGCCAAAGCAGATTTCTTATTGTCAAATGTCATTTTATTTTCGGTTCTCAAACTTTTAGTACAGTCATTATATGATATGATCAAACAAACAAACATGCACATTCAGTTCCCATCACAAATGACAGCAATTCAAAAATACGTCTGATCATGGATAGATGTAATTTGAAAATTATAATCTACTATTATCTAAGACAACTGATAAGCAGCAATATTTGCACTTGTCTGCCTAGCGTGGCTATATACAGTAGGTGAGATTCCTAAGTCCAATTGTGTGATAGGGCGAGAATAATATTTCCACAGCTGTAACTAAAAGTGTTTATTCAGTGCAGCAAATTGTTGTGCAGAAAAAACACTTTTGGTCACAGATTAGATTGTGGGATTACCAGTATTAGTCTCTCTCTATCACCCAATTAGATTTATAATATTGTGCAGTACTGGTGGAATACTCCAGGTAGAGACCCTAGATCAGGGGTGTCAGACTTAATCACATAAGGGGCAAATATCAAAAAGACAGGCTAAGTGGTGGGGCAAAGTTTTTTATTAAGATAGTGCTGGATCTGGACTGTGTCAGGCTTGAGACTGTGCTGGGTCTCAGCAGGAAAAGTGTGTAAAGCACACAGTTTTGGACTGCCTATGGCGGGATTATGTGCTAATGTGTGTCCAATTAGAAGGTTGATTTAAATACTACTGCAATATGTTTAATTGAATAGCCTGGATTTACAAATAAGGCCTTATCTAAAATAAAAAAAAAACTGTATTATTTAAAACATCAAATGAGAAATACATATATGTTTTTCTTGTGTTACTCATTTGATTCCATCTAGTGCTGCAAAAGTTAAAACATTACATTTCCTTCTTTTCCAGGTTTTATAGCAATGAGAAATGTGTACACAGCAGGATGGGATGTAAAGTTCAGCAAGTGCTTAATTATGTTTAATGCTTGGTTAGAAACATTCACTTTCTATGTTTCCAGTGAACACAATTTAGTTTGTGTGTGGTTTAAAAAAACTGTGCATGAGCATGATTACAATTCCAAAGTTGCATTTCTCTATCACAATAATATCAGGTAGCACATCTCAAATGATTGCTTTACAGCACATAGTTCAGATTATTTGAGTGTTTTAATTGAGCAGTTTATACAAATGATCTATAGCATATAAGGCTTCTTAATTCAACATTTTATAATTATAGGCATGACAAACAGGAACCCTTTCAGACTGAGCCACTGTCATGGTAACAGCGTATTATTAAGATATTCAGTACATGACAAAGCAATGTCTCAGATTGTACGTTGTTAACAAAGCACACCCCTGTTTTAGTTAATGTTTATGAATGCATTTCATATAAAAGGGACAGCATCCACCCAAAAAAGTCCTAATTCCCCATATATATTAATGTCTTGGAATGCATTTATTTTTGAAATATGAGCACATTTATATACCAGACTCACACACATAGACACATATAAGAAAATTGTTTATGATTAGGGTATGCTTAAAGAGGTAATCAGGCGACAGCATACTTCTTCCAGCTTACTAAATAGATCAAAATATCTTCTTATTAAATATGACCTACCCCTGCAGTGGATCCCAATGGGATCCTGCTGTAAATAAAATCCTTATAATTGGTGCGCTACTACATAGTAGTGTCAATTATATCCCGGAACTAAGGCATTTTACAACAAAAAAAGTCTCTCTCTCCCCTCCTCCATACACTTACAGGATGTTTGCTTAGTGCCCTTGAGATTCACTTGAGATGATTCTTCCTCTGAAATCCACTGTAGGAGAAGGAAACAGCAGTGAACTGGACCCAAAACCACAGGACCCGATGGCATCAATAGACAGCAGGCTAAAGGCAAATTTTGCGCAGGACTTCAGTTTTAAGAATATGTGTGTGTGGGCAATATGTGTGCGAGTGTGTGTGTGTGTGGTTGGGGGTTATGTGTGTGTGGGGCTGTGTGGGTGTTTGGATGTTTGTGGGAGGGGTGTGTGTGTGGGGGAGTTGAAAGGTGTCAAAGTTAACACCCCAGGGTGTTAACACCCCGTGTGTGTGTGTGGTTGGGGGGTTATGTGTGTGTGTGTGTGGTTGGGGGTTATGTGTGTGGGGGGGGGCTGTGTGGGTGTGGGTGTTTGGATGTTTGTGGGGGGGTGGGGTGTGTGTGGGGGAGTTGAAAGGTGTCAAAGTTAACACTTTGTCACAATCTGCTGCAGGGAGTTGGGCATTTTCCATTATATTTCCTCTTTAAATGAGAGGAAATGGGTAGGTTATAATGTATAATGCACCCCCTACTGTAAATTAAAGGGATATTAAGTCACCTCGGAGTTCTGTGTCCTGTATAAAAGCACTTGCCCTGTGGCATTGTATATGGTTTTTACTATTTATATAGTCACGGAACTCCTCTGTGACTTCTAATATCCTTATAATTTACAGTAGTGCATTATCCACTATATCATTTTATATTTATAAAGTTCTATGACAGTGTTTCTCAAATGATGTGCCAGGGTTCACAGCCATGTAAAGGCTTAGCTGTGCCTTCATAACTAATTATCACAGCCTAATTGTCACATCTAGCTGATGTAACATCTAATTTGAATATAGTCAATGTTGTGTCACATTACTGTCTAGACATTCTTGATTTTGGTTATATTCTATTAAAATATAAACCATGTAACCTGCAATACTATAAATATAAAGGGGGGCAGCTATCGCTCTCTATTGCCCCCTTGAGGCAATTCTCGGTAAATTGTTTGTGGCAGTTGTGGGACCCTGTTTAAGAGCACCACTGCAACCACCGTTATATCTCCCTTAAAGCTGCGGCTTTCGGTACATAGCCATAATAGTGAGAGGTCAGCATGAAGAACACAGGTCTGATGTAACAGAACTTAATAGGGAGTCACAGTCTAAGCAGCCAACAACTGTTTGTCCCCTCCATTGGATACAATATAGATGTAAAATGCCAAAACATATCCAATCTTATTTATCTGTAATTTCTTAAACATTATTTATTATTTATTAAAAGCATATTTATTTCTATTATTCTAATAAGCATACTGCAGAAACTGTGTTTAAATAAAATATTACTGAACATGCATTTATGTTAAATTCTAGACTTCCAGAAACAAGTTCCAGGCTGTAGGTTGGGCAGAGATAACAGTCATGAATAATGTGCCTAGTAATGGTGAATTTGTAATACAGATTCAAATGATATTTTACTGCTCTGACAAATTGCTACAGTGTCATTTTTTGTTCGGCTTTCGATGTTTCAGCAGAAATATATTTGCAATCTGAGACACAATGTATGTCTGGGCTACAGAAAAATCTGTGTTAAAGGCTTATTTATTACATTTGCAAGCTATTATTATCTTTTCAATTAGGCAACCCTTTATTCAGGCCTATGGGCTAGAAGTGATTTTTAGCCAGACCACAAATATGAGAATATTATGTAACCTTGTGGTTTAGTTGTCCATGTGTCCATATGCACATGACCTTAAAAAAAAATGAATTAGGAATAAGAGTATACTGATCTAAGCTTATCATGTGGATTTATTGCAACCACAGAAAACCTTCTCCACTGCAAATACATTATGCTTTCAGGAAACAAAAGAAATTTGTACATCCAGCAAATTCTCTTTCCAGAAATAAATTCTTCCCTTTATGCTGGACACCGATCAGTGTCATTTGCTGTCTCACACCTTGACTCAGCAGGGACATATTTGATTGCCCCATATCCAATACTGTTATATTATGTTTAGGGCATGTTCATCCCTTAAATGAAAAATCATATATAGGTAAATCACCCCCAAGACATAATTTTTTTTTTACTAGGGCTAATCTGTTTGGCACCCTCTTCCCTCTGCCTCTCAAAAGCTCTCTCCTCCTCTTTAAGCTCTCTGAGCTTTTTTACAAGCTTTGACATGCTCAGTGGGGACGGCTAGGGGGAATAGCATACAGTAATTTGCTGTGATGACATCTGTTATATCCATAGTTGACAGGTACTAAATGGAAGAACAAGGAAGCAAAAAGAGAGGTAAAAGCATTTCAGGTTAGACTAAAATCTAGCTATTCTAGACTAAATTCTAGCTTTTGAAGTTTGGGGTTTGGTGGGGGGATTAGCCTACATACAATTTTTTATTTGAGGGGTGAACTTGCCCTTTAAATGAAGCGAGCATCCTTAGAACCTAAAATGACAGCTCATTACAGACCTCAGCAGGGCAGAGCTTTTTTTTAATTAAAAAAAAAATGAAAAAAATATGTAGATTACATACTAAGTGACTTTAAATAAATACAGCCTAAACAACTGTTTATACCAATGACCAAGATGAGAATGAAATAGAACAGAGCACAGGGAGGCATGAAGCTAATTCCGTATGGTGTTTTACTATTACAATACTGAAGTAACAGATAATGCATTTTACTTTTACATTACTGACACTTTTCAAAAAATAAAGCCACCAACTGCTCATTTACCCTCCGTTTAGACCTAAAACTGGACAAGCAGTTTAGGAACAAATCAACAGATGTTTGACACTGAAATAGCAGCAACAATGTCTACCGACAAGGCAAGTAAATTGTTCCTTACAATAGTAGATAACAAGGACACGAACTGCACAAAGCTCGAAGAGTTTGAAGCTTGAAGTAGTACAATGCTTCTTTCTAGTCCACATAAAGGATCACAGTGGGTTATAGGATGCCAAACAATACAGTGCTGTGGATGGACCAATAAATGGGAACAAAATGAATACTAAAAAGGAAGCAAATAAGAAAATATAGCATTGAAAATAACAGAAATAGTGTTGGGACTGACTGGGAGAGACTGGCGGAGAATGGACACCACCAGGATTAAGATTAAAGGGAACCATGTAAGACGATCGGCAATCCAGTGTCTTCTTTGCCGCTGTTAATTTTTTTTGTTTTATAATAAGTTCCTTTAATATTAAAATCATATATAATTTAAAGCATATAACTGGTGCTTAATTTAACTAGATGTTTAACCTTAAAAGGATACTTTTCTACTGAAATAAATATATTGCAGTATTTTACAGCAGTATTTGTTCTTTATATATTCACTTCAAATACGTGTTTTTAGGATTAAAGGGTCCATCCCTATTTGGACTAGCAGGTTAACACCTAGTTCTGTTGATTTATTTGCATTTCCATCACAGAATAGAGCTAATCTGAGATGGTACAAACATAGAAATGATAATCAATGCACATTCCGAGTCCCCACACAATATCATTTTATCTGCACACTGGCATACATTATAAACAAAGGGGTTTTGGTATACATTACTGTGATCACATTAATGAAAAGCCTTCCAACCACATCAAGGTAACCCCAGTCTGAAAGGTCCTAACTTCTAACCTTTTTTAATTTCTTTACTTCATTTACGATTAGCAAACTTTTGCATTTCTCATAGTTGCTCACTGGATCAGTATAGCAGGCTTTCTCACTCCCCCCCGGCCCTTTGGCTTTTTAAAATGAGGGAAGAGGCCGTCCATCCAGTGCTTTATATTAAAGGCATAGGACCTCCCATTAAAGGGGCGTATTGGGGGTGCTATTACCACATGGAAGCTTGTATATTAAAGGCAAAGGACCTCCCATTATTGGGGGTGCTATTACAACATGGACGCTAATCTAGGATGGTAGGGATGAATTTAGTTGGGTTTCTGAATAATGTTCATTTCTCTATAAAAATTGATTCACTTAGTCACCAAGAAATATACAACCTTCTGGCATAATAAATATGATGGAGAACTAACCTAAAATAATAACATACCATTTTATTAATATCCTTGTTGCAGACTCTCTAGATGTCCTTCCAGACATCTACAGAACCCTAGATTTCCCTGTTTCAGTAGGATTGCTTCGCACTTTATGGCCTCTGTTGTTCTACCAGCGTTGTACAGAGTACCTTACCTTATAATCAGGGCTGACGCTACGAAGAGGCAGATTGAGACTTTTGTCTCAGGCCCTGAGATAGTAAAAAGCAATACTCCAAACAAAAAAACAAAAACCACCAGTCACTGTGGGCAACTTATATGTATCAGTCACTGTGGGCAACTTATACGTACCAGTCACTGTGGGCTGATAATACAGGGGGCAGCTTTAAAATTTTTGTCTCAGGTGCCAAAAGGTCTAGAATTACGCCTTCTTATAATTTCTTTCATAATTCAGTACAAGTGGTTACAGATAAGTCTCCTTAATAGCTTTGCTCTTTCTACTACTCTCTCCATGGGTAAAGGTGACATATACTATAGTTTCTGAAGTTCGGGCGACGTCCAAAAAATACCAGACCCCTTCTTTTTTGCGATTGACTTGTGATTGCAAAATGAATGGGCAAGGCGGGAACGTTGCAGGAACATCCAAAGGTAACAGCCTATATTGTAATAGTAAAATGCTGTTGTTCTAGGGACAAATGTCTAATCTATTTAAAGGAATAGTTCACACAAAAAGTGAACTATTCCTTTAAAGCAGAGATTAAAGACCAGGAGGTAAAGGACCTATTCCTTACCTTCTGTTCTTCAAGCACTTCACCAGGAACCAGGACCGAAGGTTAGTTTATTTACCTCACGCACGATCCACCGCAGTTCCATTGACAAATGCCGACTGCTTCCTGGTTTAGTTGCACTATAGCGCGCATGCGCGATATTGCGCGCTATTGTAAACTAAACCAGGAAGCAGTCGGCAGTTATGAATGGAGCCGCGATGGATTGTGCGCGAGGTAATTAAACTTACCTTCGGTCCTGGATCCTGGTGAAGTGATTAAGGAACGGAAGGTAAGGAATAGGTCCTTTACCTCCTGGTCTTCAATCACTGCTTTAAAGGAATACTTCACTTTTTGTGTGAAATATTCCTTTAATGTCTGTCTAGCGTATGGCCAGCATAAGTATGCATGTAACCACTACTAACAATTTTCCTGTTACAGCAGTACGCAACACAATGCAGTTAATCTTAACCAACTTCACCTTTAATATATTTTCCTTGACATTACTCTATAGCTGTTTTGCAGCAATAAACATGAAGAAGCAGAAAGAATATAAGGGTTAAACAATGTCAATAGTACTGTAACTGAATTAAATGTATTACTTTTGTGTGGTTATGCAGATACAGCCTGTCAGTTAAAAAATCACAAAGAGTTCATTTATGTATGCAGTATCACTTCTGTTATAAATTTTCCATCGCCCACAAATTATTGCTGACAAAAAACTGTTGCAGTAACAGAAATAAGCATTCAGTGGATGTAAAAAGTCTACACACCCTTGTGAAATGGCAGATTTTGTTTCATATAAAAAGAAATTAAGATAAATGCAGCAAACAGGGACACTCAAAACTGAGTAAATAGCCTAGGCTAATCATTCAGGATATTCTCCTGTGGGAGAAAATAGAAAATTAAAATAGTGTGTGTTCTATAGCAGCAATAATTACTATTCTGCTGATCAAACTAATAATATTAAGGTCATGGGCTTATTCATACTGTATCCACACCCTCCCATAAACCCAGATAGCACTACTATTACAAAATATCCTGCTTGTCAAAAAAGAATCCATTTGTTATTATGATTGTCAAACTGAAATTAAATACTTTAGTATTTCCATTTTTTTATATGAGCAGTTTATCATTTTTTTAGTGCTATAAACCTGAAAAGTAATAAGGGGCTTATAGTCCCCAACAGGCAAAGATTCTGTCAGGATGCTAAAGAACCATAGTCTTTAATTTGCAGCTGAAAAATGGAACCTTCAAGGAGCTTCATTTGCAACCTTGTTTTAAAGCATGATACCTTACACAAGGTGATAACTAGTTGAGGAATGCTGGGAGTGGTAGTTTTCAAACATCTGGAGGCACACGGTTTGAGAATCCCTGATTTAAGGTCTACATAGAATAATAAAGAACAATAAAGCTCATTGATGCTCCAAATAGCATGCGATATTTTTCTTTGGAAATTGGCAGAAGAGAAAATTTTTTTTTTTAAAAACTGCAGATTTTTTTTTTTTTTAAGATCACATGTAAAGTTGCATGTGTTACTCTAATCTACAGGTGCCTCTTAGCTATAATGCTACACTTGTGATTGCTGGCCATTTTTGCTGCAAACCCAAATTCAAAATAACTGCGACACCTAACGTGCTGTAGATCAAAAGATTAATACCAAAAAAGTATGGTGATACCTTTTAATTGTGGATTATTAGTTCATCTTTATTACCCTTTTTCTCTAATCAAGCAGAATCTGTTGAAAGCTTCCCGTGTTGTTGCTAATGGTTTCTTAGCATTGCCGCTAGGAAAATGCTGCATGCTGGAACCGCTAGTAAATGTGAGCAGAACGATGAACAGTTGTTTCGTGTGAAATAGCTTTAATCCAGGGATTCTCAAACGGTGTGCCTACAGATGATTGAAAACTACAGAGGGAACTACAAGGGAATGCTGGAAGCTGTAGTTTTCAAACATCTGAAGACACACTAAGAATCCCTGTAATTACTCCACAATAAAAAAGTATCACCTTATCCTACAGTTCTTATCTTTTCATAATATTCTGCAGGGCCAATATGGCTAAAAGCCTTGCAGCCCCTCTCATTAGCAATGCAGAGTAACTTGTGTAATACAGTACACACAAACAAAACTGATTATCATCTGATTATTATTGTAACAGGGCTGCCATCCATGATTGAAATATATTTTTGTGAAGCCCCAGTCTTCCAACATTGCTCTGGGGCATCTCCTAATGAATTCATATCCAGAACACAGACATTCTCATGCCTAAAGCTCATACAGGATATAAAACAATAATCACCTCTATGATTTTGCTATTACTTTTAATACCAAGTGTCGTGTCTATTCAGGTTTTTGAAGAAATTTAATAAAACCTTTTAGAACAAGAAGTTTATCAGTAATAACATGATGTTGATCTGTGGTTGGCACATGCTCAGTGCAGGAAACCGCAGTAAGAACCAGGAGTGGGAAGGGCCACAGGAGGTTTCAAATGGACTGCAAGGAGAAGGGCCATGGGGCCCATGAGGAGGAGGAGACACAAGAAAGGGGGACTGTCACATGGTTTCAGAGCAGGAAGCAGGAAGTGTAGGAGATCTGGTGATGCTACTACCATATCGCACATAAAAATGTAAATATTTTATACCATGTAAAAAAAAATAATGAAAGCAAATTGCAAAAATGCTAAGTAAAGCAATTCCTGTCAGTTTGCCTAAAGTCATTTTTTGACTGCAATTACCCTTTAATGGTTTTCTGAATTAAAACATACTTTTTGATTATCTACCGGTATTGTTCATTCTAACTTTATAAATATAAATATCAGATTTTATTATTTTATACTGATTAAATCTGAATGTGGATAACAAGAATATGTAGAATCACTTCCTCATGTCTGAGAAATGGTCTCATCCCATTGACATTTATCATGCAGGAACACCAGGTAATTCTACCATTTATCGTAACAAATGAAACAAATGAAAGTTTTACTTATTGTTAATATTGAACTGGTTGCTCTGTGGACAACATGACAGATTCTGATCACATCAATAATCATAAATATTCTTTTACTTTAAAGGCAACCAAAGTGATTTCTTGAATGAAATGACAATGTGTCTCCTGTAGGGGACCATTGATGCTAGGCACACCACCCAATTATCCCTAATTTTTCCACCCAAGAATGGATTGCGTTTGAGGTGTTACAAGTATTATGGTTAGGACATATGTAAGTAAGGCTAAGATAAAATATAACTTAGCCTTACTTGTAATTTGTTACTCTAAATCCTAAACTGTACCATGATTACTGTTTTGTGATAAGTCAGGACAATAATATGTGATCCAGATGTGTTGAATTTCACTTGCTCTCTAAATTCAGAATAGGGATCAAAAGAGAAGAGAATAATTCTTTAGTGATGTAAAGAAAAATAAAAGCAATCTCTCAAAATCCAATTTTTTTTTATTATAATACAATCAGTGCTCATGTAAAGTAACTGTATAACGTGAATACTCCAAGCAGCTGTGAAAGAAGTAAATGGGTACAATGACATTCAAGCAGTTTGGTCTAATTTGATCCTACTAGTTAATTTGCTCCTTGTACTTCAAAGGTAAAATATCCCATTTGTGTCCAGTGATCAAAGGCTTTTCCATTTACTCTTCTATATTTCTGTTGCTTAGTGCTGTCCAGACCAGACCCGTCACTTCAATCACAGACTGCCAGCAGACACGTTTGTTGGGTTGCTTGCAGTTAAATATTTACATGTAGCTTTCATACATGATAATTTGTCAAGATCATGCACGTGTATGATCAAAATGATCAATAAATCTCTAAAAAATCAGATATTATACAAATTAATGTATAATTATACATATATTCTAATAATTCTATAATTAGTTAATATATTATAACAATAACTATAATAGCTGACAGTACAGTAAAACTAAGTTTTAAACTTTAAGTTAATGAATTAATGCAGTCTATAAATTAACCACCATCCAAGCCCTCAGAAAGACCTGACACAGAACCAGCCTTAGCCCTCCAAGCTTTCCTTGTAAAAAGCATGCACAGCATGGGGCAGATGAGGACCAGCAACATTTCTGGGGGTAGTTGTGCTTTTGGCAAGTTGCCGCCTTTGTTACCACCATTTGCTAGTGCCCCATAGATTTCGCTGGGGAAAATATAGGGTGACTGCCTCATGGAAAGTGCTCTTCTAGCTAAGGCAGAAAGGAACAATTAATGGTGCAAGCCACCCAACTGATACAGAGTGCCATGGATACAAATCCATAATGCTAGTCGTGCCATTACACTTTCTACCCTAGGCAGCATTGGAGACATAAGGCAATACTCAGCAGCTTTTCACTATCCCCATGTCCCAGAAATGTTCTCATTGATCTAAATGCATTACTTATCCATGATACTCTGTTAAAGTCATTGCTATCTAACGTCTGCGTTGTTTTGTCAAGTTTTAACTTATATTGACAGTTTCTGACATTGCTTTTTTTTTGGAATCTGATTCTGATGATGGGTACACACATGGCATATTCATGAAATATTACACGGCAGATTCTCTTTGAATATATGACAAATACGCAGGCCTGAATGGTTTCCCTACATTCAGTTCAGGTGCACACTCATGTTGCATTCCCCATTGGTTCTCTATAATTTAGTGTAGGTAGCTGAAAAATGAGCAATATTCTGGCCAATCCAAACTATCCCAGTGTTGGTTCATCGTACAAAGGATTGGTAGTTTTCAGAACAGAAACATACCTGATAATCGGCTAATCCAATGAGGTCTAATGGAATCTTTCCGTTATCGGTCATGTTTATCCCATGTCATTTTAGGTGGCACTGGTGTTAACCCCATGTGTCCCCATGTGTAGCTACATAATTATATGTAAATATACTGTATATATAAAAGAAACATTCATACAACATACACACTATGTAAGAAAGTAGACAACATAAGACATTTAAGGCAGTTTAAACTGCAAACTTCACTATTTTAAAATATTGAAACATAATCAGGGCTATGCACGGAGAGCCGGTATTGCTTTCTATCGTCTCCTCTAGGCAATGCACTGAGCCGATAATGGATCTCAGTGCATAGCGAGTGTGGTTTACCTGTTCCAAATCTTTAACACCAGCTATCTGCTGGCATTAAAGGACAACTAAAGCCACAAAACAACACTGAACCAGAAGGCAGAACACCTTGATATAAAACCAGTAATCTGTGTCTGACCTCTCATTTTGATATGGGCTCTGGGAAATTTACCTAAATAACATATGGTTTGTGCTTTACTTTACAGCATTCTATTATCACACAGTTTGGTCAACGACCATTATATGTTCTGCACATGCTCAGTCCTTAGCTATGGCAGAAACTTGTTACAGTTGGTCACACCCATTAATAATCTCTAGCCAATCCTTACACGTACAGATAAAGCAAGGAAGCATGTGACTGAGGTCAGGAGGTGTGGCCTGACACCGCACATACACACAGATACTTCATCCAGTTCTTAAAAGGCTATTTACTTTAATACATTTCCTCATGTGGGATTTTATAGCTTATTGGTGTATTAAGGGGAGTTGTTTTAAGATCTGGAGTATAAAAAATGGGTTTAGTTCTCCTTTAAAGATTCCGTCTTAAAGAGCAGTTATCGGCTCAATACATAGCTTTTGGCGGTAGCATGGCACAGTTTTTGCATACTGTTGCAACTGCTGTAGAATATCTTAAGTCATGTTAACCTTTGGTACAAGGGTTTACGTGACTTTAAGACAGAAAAGGACATTTACTACAGCTCTCTATACACAGCCATAAATATTGCTAGTCTGTCAATTATATCTGTCAAAAAGAATATGCTTGGGAATGGCAAGTTGTTAGTGTATTGCAGGAAAAACTATATCGTATGGTCAGCCTGCGCCCCTCTCCGGTATCAGGGCACCTGCTATCCTGAAACAAATGATTTTCCTTGCCCATTAGAGATACCTCCATCTGGATAGCTACCCACTGTTTACTTGGCTCCTTTAAAAGTCAGATAACATACTATAGTTGTGAAAACAACTACCAACACTACAGGTTCTGCTTTCCATATCGTTTGTTTGAAAACTCACTAGTATTTGACTGCAAATTCGAAACTTTACACTAAAAAGCAAGGACACATGCAAAGGAAGTGTACCCTTTACGGAAAATATAAACTCATGCCCCCGACAATGAATTTCCTTCTGGTTAAATATAGTTCATTTGTACGCTGAAATTAAATTATATCCCACAAGCAGAACGGAAAGAAATTAATCATATGCTAATAAACAATTCAGCCATTCTTTCAAAGACTTAAGTAGTTTGACATAAGTGGGGCAAAAGGCTAGTAATAAGTAGGAAATGGAAATTCTTTATCATTATTACACTGAATTTTTCGTTAGTTCCATACTGCAGGGCAAATAATCTAGTCCCAGTCAAGCATCAAACTACTGATGTTATTTTGGGTTTGTTTCGATCTTGTTATTTCTTTTTTTTTTTGCATACTCTGGCATTCTCAACATTTTCAACAAGTTATGTCATGCCATGAATGTTGTCTTCATCTCTGACAGTAAAATGTTTAGTAAAACTTACTTTAACCGTAAATCTGTATTAACTTTAACAATACACAATGTTTGTTCTAATCCTCCATATGATTGAACCCTATAGTGGTCTATAAGTGATAAATGATGGATTATTATCTTTCTTGGATTACTTTACCTTTTATATCACAACAAACTATGAACATTCAGCTATTTATGGTGAGTCACTGGGGTAAAATCTCATCTTAAACACACACATATCTTTTTATGGCAATTTAAAAAGCTTTAGCATATGTAAAAATGGTATTTGTGGTGGCTGCATTTATGACATAATAATGCATGCGCCAGCATTAAAACCACCCACTATCTAGACAACAATGTAATTTATAGAGAGACACAATATTAAAGAGAACTAACTAATAAACTGTTAACACCCACCTCACTCCCGATAAAAGTACCCTAAACTGCTAGGTCTTCACTAGTGATGGATCTGAACTCGAATCTGAATCCGAGTTTTGGACACTTTATGATTTTGTAGACTTATTTTTAATAGTTTTCGAATCGGTAACCCTCAAATGTAGCGTTCACATTCAGTTAACCATCAAGTGTAGCCTATGATTTTGGAAACCCTAGAATGTGGCGTTTGATTTTGGTAACCCTCGAATGTAGCATTCGATAATCCTCCAAGGTAGCATTCAATAACCCCGAATTGGCCATAACCCTCGAATGTAGCATGCAGAAACAACTGCCCAATTATGGGGAATGTTATGCTTAAACAAGTTTTAGTGATATGGACATGTTCCATAGACCATTTCCCAGGGCCCATAGCCTTTTACAGTAAGTTACCACTACAATGTAATCTGTATTTAATCCAAACTTTTCAAACTACTTCTCCCCATTGACTTTAATGGGTTCATCTTTGAACTTCCAAACTTTTGCTGAAGTTCGGCCATCTTAAGTCTTCAGTCATGGGACCTGGCCAATGGAAAAAGGCCCTTATTGCAAGTCACCTCTTCCCATTTGTCACAAGTGGGGGTGTCATGAACCAGATCTGTGATTGCCAGTGATTAAATGGTAAGTCCAGTTGTTTAGGTTCTCACCATGGGTAAATTAATTGAAAGTGCTAACAGTATGGTGTCCTGTAAATGCCCAGCAGTTGTGAGAGCATTTTAGGCGGTCCCCAAATTTCCTTTTGTGCTGATACCTATTTACCTGCTGTTAGTAACTTTATATTGATATGCTAATTACCCTTACAATCTGCCCTAAATATACCTGCTAGCAGCTTGGTAAGCCACGTACCCCCTGCCAAGGTTATCAGAAAGTAAAGAATGTCAGGTGCAAGGTGAATGTGCATGTGGTATAGTTTAGGGACAGGTGTGAATGTGCACCTAGACAGTGATAGAGATCACACAATGGTACTAATAGATGCATGCCACCTTTATTCTTATTGTCTTGATTTAAGTATTACCATTAATTGAAGCTACTGCCCACATTATTGCCTCCCTCCTAGTTCTCTTCCCCTAACTTCCCTTTCTCACTTTACACCTCCTGCTTATTAATTTGGCTTAAAAAAGCCAATTATTGTTCTTTCTATTTCTTCTTCTTCTTATCTGTTGTTTTCAATTAAATCAACTGGACTTGAAGTTTAGTTCTCGAAGACGTTTCGCTAGTCATCCGACTGGCTTTCTCAATTCAGAATGACTTGTACAAGAATCTGTGGCAATTATGTACCCTGGAAAATCCCAATTAGCATATCACAGCCAAGTGTTAAGGGCGTGATTGGATAGTGGCTAAGAGGTGTTATAGAAACGCCCGAGTAAGGTGTCAAAACAGCATTGTACATGGCAGACAGTTGGTGTCGAACCCCCCCACCTCTATTAGGCTTGGTTTCTTTATTTCACATAAATGGCCTCCTTAACACCTCTCTTGAACCAGTCACGTTCCTTTGCCAATATGTTAACATTACATCTTCAAAGGTATGCCCTTTATCTTAAGATGCAGGTACACGGCTGAGTCCTGACTCGAGGAATTGGCTCTTCTGTGCTGGGCCATACGTTGATGCAGTTGCTGTTTGGTCTTCCCCACATACAAATCAGAGCATTCTTCAATGCACTGCGTATATGATGTCGCTTTTCTTGTCTTTGGGATTGGTCTTTCGGATGTACCAATTCTGCCTCATGTGTTGTTTCGGTTTAAAGCAGACGGATACAGTGTTTTTTGAAATTCTTCTTAATTTCTCGGAGACCCCTGCTACAAATGGATTGACCATGTTCTTTCTCCTGTCTTGCTTTCCCCCTTCACTGTTGGTATTCGTGTTCTTTTCTTTCCTTCTACTTCTTTTGACAAAGGCCCGTCTGGATATCCACAAGTTTTAAGGGCTCCTCTGAGATGTTTCATTTCTTTCGCCTTTGCCTCTGTGCTAGTGGGGATGTTCTCAGCTCTGTGTTGCAGGATTCTGATGACACCCAGCTTGTGATTTAAAGGGTGTGGGAGTCAAACATCAAATACTGATCTGTGTGTGTTGGTTTTCTGTAAACCTCTACTTCCAGTTTACCATTCTACTTAGCTTATACCAAGCAGTCCAAGAAAGCCAGTTTGTTGTTTTGTACCTCTTCCCTTGTAAATTTGATGTTTTGGTCTACCGCATTAATGTGTTCTGTGAAACTTGTACTTCCTTCTGGTGGATTTTAAACCAGGTGTCATCCATATATCTGAACCAGTGGCTGGGTGCTATGCCCTTAAAGGTTTTAAGCGCCTGTCTTTCTACTCCTCCTTGTAAAGGTTAGCCCAATGGGTGAACTGGAGATCCCATAGCACATCCGTGTTTTTGCTTATAGAACTTTTCATCCCATATGTAGCAGGGTCTCCGAATTTTCAAAAAAACACCGTATCCCTGTCTGCTTAAATCGAACAACACACTGAGGCAGCAATTGGTACATCCGAAAGAACCAATACCCAAACACAAGAAAAGCGACATCATATACGCAGTGCAGTGAAGAATGCTCTGATTTGTATGTGGGGGAGCCAAACAGCAACTGCATCACGTATGGCCCAGCACAAAGAGCGCGATTCCTCGGGTCAGACTCAGCCGTGTACCTGCTTTCTTAAGGATAAAGGGCATACCTTTGAAGATTGTAATGTTAACATATTGGCAATGAACGTGACTGGTTCAAGAGAGGTGTTAAGGAGGCCATTTATGTGAAAATACTAGAAACCAAGCCTAAATAGAGGTGGGGGGGGGGGGGTTCGACACCAACTGTCTGCCATGTACAATGCTGTTTTGACACCTTACTCTGGGCATTCCTATAACACCTCTTAGCCACTATCCAATCACACCCTTAACACCTGGCTGTGATATGCTAATTGGGATTTTCCAGGGTACATAATTGCCACAGATTCTTGTAGTCATTCTGAATTGAGAAAGCCAGTCAGATGACAAGCGAAACGTCTTCCAGTTGTAGTCCAGTTGATCTAATTGAATACAACAGATATACCATGACGTGGATGAATGAGAACCTTCACAAGCATCTTCTTCTTCTTTTTCTTCTTCAGTTTTCTTCTTCCGCTTTTTTGGACCGTATCTCCTCCCACAGTTTTTGAGCTAGAGACATGAAATTCGGTACAGACATGCGGGGCATATAGGAGAAGTGTGCTATCATCTAGCTAGGGAATCCGCAAAAGCGTTACGGCGTTATAGTGAATTTCCGGGCATTTTTTCCCATGGACTATAATGGTAACAATCCTCAAATGTTGATATTTCAAAACTGTTTTTTTCATGGTCATAAATACAAATGGTGATACCCCCAACCCCCCACACAGACCCAGGTACACCCACCTACTGACTTACCTTTCCATTTCCATGGAAGCCATATTTAAAGGGTAACTAAAGTCAAAAAAACTAATTTAGATTTATCCTCAATAAAAGATAGTTTTATGGTTATAAACACAAAAAAGACATACCCCCTCAACCAGACCCAGGTACACACACCTACTAATCTACTTATCCATTACTGTGGCAGCCATACTTAAAGGGTAACTAAAGTCAAAAAACTAATTTAGATTTATCCTCAATAAAAAATAGTTTTATGGTTTGTAAAACAAAAAAGGGACTACCCCTCAACCAGACCCAGGTACACACACCTACTGATCTACTTATCCATTACTGTGGCAGCCATACTTAAAGGGTAACTAAAGTAAAAAAAAAAACGAATTTAGATTTACTCTCAATAAAAGATAGTTTTATGGTTGTAAACACAAAAAAGACATAACCCCTCAACCAGACCCAGGTACACACACCCACTGATCTACTTATCCATTACAGTGGCAGCCATACTTAAAGGGTAACTAAAGTAAAAAAACTAATTTAGATTTATCCTCAATAAAAAATAGTTTTATGGTTGTCAACACAAAAAAGGACATACCCCTCAACAGACCCAGGTACACACACCTACTGATCTACTTATCCATTACTGTGGAAGCCATACTTTAAAGGGTAACTAAAGTCAAAAAAGCTAATTTTGATCAATAATCAAAAAACTTGTTTTTTTTACCCCCAACGTGATACAGGTATAGACAGCTACTGACCTACTCCTTCATTACTGTTGCAGCCATACTTAAAGGGTAACTAAAGTCAAAAAAACTAATTTTGACCATCATCAAAAAAGTTTTTTTTAACACTCAACCCGACACGGGTACACACACCTACTGAACTACTTATCCATAACTATGGCAGCCATACGTAAAGGGTAACTAAAGTAAAAAAAAACAAATTTTGACCAATCATCAAAAAAGTTAGTATTTTATCCCCCAACCTGATATGAATACACACACACCAACTGACTTACCTTTAAAGGGCATGTCCACCCCGAAATTTAAAAAGATAGTTTTTAAAACAAAATTTAACTTTTGATATGTGGTAGGGCATGCTCCCCCAGCCCCAACCACATTAATATAATTGTTAGAAAGTCCCCCGATTCTTACTTACCTGCCCTCTCCCCTCCGCTGCAGTGTTCAGGCCCTCTGCTTGCATGGAAGTAAAAGCAGGGGGCGGGACCTGCAGCCGCGTCCATGATTAGCTGAGAGGCAGGGAGGGCTGCACTGAGCATGCCTCAACCTTGATGAGGTTGAGGAAGTCTCAGGCACAGCATGAGTCACACCCTGCTCCTACACAGCAGTTTCCTGGACTTTGGAGGGGCACAGCAGGGGAACTATTTTGAGCAGGAATGTAAGGTAAGGATTGTTTTAAACTACTTGATGTGGCCAGTAAGGGGTTAAATTTTAGTTTTGGGGGTGGACATGCCCTTTAATGCATGTGACATATTTAAAGGGTAAGTAAAAAACAACAATGTCCTCTTCGTTGACATTATTGAGTTTTAAAATCTGCAGCACAAACACACAAATTCCCTTCCAAAATGCAGTCTTTCAAGCCATATTCAAAGTGTATACTTACACTTTCCCTTTCTAGTTCCTTTCTGTTTCCTTTCCACCTAGTGTGTTTGTTATTTATGAACAAGGGACAGAGGATTGTAAAGCTGTCTCCATAATCTGCCTAATATTGATTGTTTGTCAATGAATGTTGTTTAACGAAAAGAGGAAACTGAAACTTCTGTTATTTACATTATACTGTATTTGTAGAAAGCAATACATTTTCCATGATTAAAAATTCTTTAAAATTGTGAATAATAAAAGTCCCTTATTGACTATAAAAAAAAATCACAACTGTACTTGGTCTTCTACTCCTCCTTTTTAACTGCATGAAAATTATTATTTTACTTTCCCTCGGACAAACTATGCTTGGTACACTTATTTGCCACAACATATCCTGTTTCCTGCCTTCTTTATAAATTCTCATTTCCATTCTCTAAATAGATCACAAGGATGTCCAGTTCGTAGATTATCCACTTCCTACAATATCATTCACCAATGGATGTTTCAGTAAAATATTTTTCCACTTGCACTCGCCAAGCAGTCTGGTAAGGCTTATCTACAGAAATATTTGTATTAGTTCTTTTATAAATGAGCAGCTTTTGGTAGAATATCTCTCTATTATCTTCTAAATGTTCCAATTACACAATCACACAAGACAATGCAATGTTACCAGAGACAAGGAAATGGAAAGAGTTCTAAATCATTTAAGAAAACCTTGCCCTTCTAAAAACAGATTATGTATTCCACCAGCAGACAAGTTAATGTTTGAAGTAATAAAATGTATATATAATGTTATCTCTTACTAATTGAATGTCATTTACGTCAAAGCCCATAATAATGTTTTCAGACAGCATCTTTTTAGCTAAACAGAATATTATCTCTTACAAAGTAAAGAGAATGTCAGCCAATGGTTCGATTGTTATAGACTATAAGAGTATTTCACTGTATATTTATCTAACATTACATTTAGAAGCAGTTCAGGAGAGAGTGTGTTTTAAGCTTCGTACACACATGCTGTTACAGGACACGACCCGTTTAATGTATGGGAATCTTATTTTTTGCCCAACAGAGTGCCCATGCATTAAACAATACTCATCCGAAACTGACGTTTGGTACACATAGCACTTGTGTATGGGTCTTTAAACTGTTTGAATAACAACTGTGTGGTTGCCAAAAAGTTCAATATATATTTGTATTTGTTGGGGCACCATGGACCCCATAGAGGAAGTCATAATATAATGTCAGCATAAGGTCTTTGTTCTGAACTGTCAAGTAAGGTTTCAGCAAAATAAAACACCAGTTCTTTCCCCTCTTTTTGCTGTGTTTGAATAAAAAGGCATTGAGTTTTTATACAATGCTAAACATATCATAAAGTGATTTCCAATGAGTTTAATCCTCTCCTATCTAAACACAAATTAGGTTGAATCTAGTCATCATGCCTACAAACCTAATGGTATTTGTTTTGGTAGGGGAGGGAATCAGTGCTATGCAAATATGCTAATACAAACTCTATTTATATTTCATTTTTTGTGGATTAGGGATGGACTAGAACTCGAACTTGAATCCGATTTCGAGCTGGATCTTATTAGTGTGTATGAACTTTTTTGGACTGTACGAACTACGAACTTTCAGACTTTGCAAACTCCCAGACTTATTATATCTGTTGTATTCAATTAGATCAACTGGACTTGAAATGTAGTTTTTGAAGACGTTTCACTAGTCATCTGACTGGCTTTCTCAATTCAGAATGACTTGTACAAGAATCTGTGGCAATTATGTACCCTGGAAAATCCCAATTAGCATATCACAGCCAGGTGTTAAGGGTGTGATTAGTGGGGATGTTCTCGGCTCTGTGTTGCAGGGTTCTGATGACACCCAGCTTGTGATCTAAAGGGTGGTGGGAGTCAAACATCAAATACTGATCTGTGTGACACAAGCTGGGTGTCATCAGAACCCTGCAACACAGAGCCAAGAACATCCCCACTAGCACAGAGGCGAAGGCTAAAGAAATGAAACATCTTGGAATCTTATTTTTTGCCCAACAGAGTGCCCATGCATTAAACAATACTCATCCGAAACTGACGTTGGTACACATAGCACTTGTGTATGGGTCTTTAAACTGTTGTTGAATAACAACTGTGTGGTTGCCAAAAAGTTCAATATATATTTGTATTTGTTGGGGCACCATGGACCCCATAGGAAGTCATATATAATGTCAGCATAAGGTCTTTGTTCTGAACTGTCAAGTAGGTTTCAGCAAAATAAAACACCAGTTCTTTCCCCTCTTTTTGCTGTGTTTGAATAAAAAGGCATTGAGTTTTTTATACAATGCTAAACATATCATAAAGTGATTTCCAATGAGTTTAATCCCTCCTATCTAAACACAAATTAGGTTGAATCTAGTCATCATGCCTACAAACCTAATGGTATTTGTTTTGGTAGGGGAGGGAATCAGTTATGCAAAATATGCTAATACAAACTCTTTTATATTTCATTTTTTGTGGATTAGGGATGGACTAGAACTCGAACTTGAATCCGATTTCGAGCTGGATCTTATTAGTGTGTATGAACTTTTTTGGACTGTAGAATACGAACTTTCAGACTTTCAAACTCCCAACTTATTATATCTGTTGTATTCAATTAGATCAACTGGACTTGAAATGTAGTTTTTGAAGACGTTTCACTAGTCATCTGACTGGCTTTCTCAATTCAGAATGACTTTACAAGAATCTGTGCATATGTACCCTGGAAAACTCCAATTAGCATATCACAGCCAGGTGTTTAAGGTGTGTGATTAGTGGGGATGTTCTCGGCTCTGTGTTGCAGGGTTCTGATGACACCCCTTGTGATCTAAGGGTGGTGGGAGTCAAACATCAAATCTGATCTGTGTGAACAAGCTGGGTGTCACAGAACCCTGCAACACAGAGCCAAGAACATCCCCACTAGCACAGAGGCGAAGGCTAAAGAAATGAAATCTCAGAGGAGCCCTTAAACTTGTGGATATCCAGACTGGGCCTTTGTCAAAAGAAGTAGAAGGAAAGAAAAGAACACGAATACCAACAGTGAAGGGGAAAAGCAAGACAGGAGGAGAACATGGTCATCCCATATGTAGCAGGGTCTCCGAGAAATTAAGAATTTTCCAAAAACATCGTCCCTGTCTCTTTAAACCGAACAACACACTGAGGCAGCAATTGGTACATCCGAAAGACCCAATACCAAAACACAAGAAAAGCGACATCAATATGCAGTGCAGTGCAGTGAAGAATGCTCTGATTGTATGTGGGGGAGACCAAACACAACTGCATCAACGTATGGCCCAGCACAGAAGAGCCAATTCCTCGGTCAGACCAGCCGTGTATCTGCATCTTAAGGATAAAGGACATCCCTTTGAAGATTGTAATGTTAACATACTGGCGAAGGAACTTGACTGGTTCAGAGAGGTTTTAGGAGGCCATTTGTGTGAAAATAAAGAACCAAGCCTAAATAGAGGTGGGGGGGTTCGACACCAACTGTCTGCCATGTACAATGCTGTTTTAACACCTTACTCTGGGCGTTCCTATAACACTCTTAGCCACTATCTAATCACCTAATCACACCCTTAACACCTGGCTGTGATATGCTAATTGGGATTTTCCAGGGTACATAATTGCCACAGATTCTTGTACAAGTCATTCTGAATTGAGAAAACCAGTCGGATGACTAGCGAAACGTCTTCAAGAACTACATTTCAAGTCCAGTTGATCTAATTGAATACAACAGATATACCATGACCTGGATGAATGGAACCTTCACAAGCATATCCCAGACTTATCGGTAATTATCGAAAATTCAAGGATCGTTAACCCTCAAATTTGGGCATAACCCTTGAAGCAGCATTTGGTAACCCTCAAATAATATACACTAATATACATCTGATAGCAGCAATATTGATATCAATATAAATATACTAAAAAACCATATAAGAGAGTGTATGCATTAAAAAAATCGCATACATAATATGAAAAAACAATGACAAAATAGGAAATTACTACAATCCTACCAAAACATGTCCGTAATGTAACACTTTACTAAAGAGTAGCACATTAAACGTTGCAGCAATATAAGAAACAATACTGAGTAACCAGCAGGTTATAACATCTAAGTGATAAAACCACATGATAGTGTTACATTCCTCTTATGTAGAAAATAGGCAATAGGCATAAGCAGGGAGATTAAAATGGTGCTAATTTTGCCCCAACCAATCAGATCTTATTTAACATTTGTAAGCTTACATCTGATTGGTTGGGGCAAAATTAGCACCATTTTAAATGATAAGAACTTTTATTGAATAACCCTGTATATCTATAAAACAACAATTACTTATGGATAAAACCTGTTACAAGCTGTTAACAGCTGCTATGTATTTTTTGCAACCACTTGGCGCTAAGTAACTGTTACCGGCCAGACTCTTATTGTGGATCCATATTCTTAGTGGTCACTTGAGCACGTATTCCTGATGCTCTCTGTTATATCGTAAGAATTATCTTGGGTGTTTAGACAGTGGCACAGGAGGAGACCCTAGGTGTTGTGATAGTGTTTTGAAGATGAGCGGTTCCTACTCCTTTTGGCTTGCTGTCGTCTTCAGGTGGTCAGACCTAAGAGCTCTATGCATTAACTGTGTGTGTGTGGTCCTTGGTTTTATGATTCCCGTACATAGAAGACTTGATAAAACACAGTATGATGTTTCTAGGAGAGAGAAAAATGAATGCTTGTAATATAAGATTTAGAACAGGGTTTAATGAAGAATGGGAAAATGTGGAACGTATCCTTCAGAGTCATTGGCACTTACTAAGCCATGATAGAACACTGTACCCAGAAGTGGGTCAAGATCCAAAAATAGCAGCAAAAAATTTAAGAGACATATTGTGTAGAAGCCAAGGACATTGTGCTAAATGTGGTCAGTGTCCATGCATATTTACAGCCTTGGGTTTTAATATAAGATATGGTGTTGTTACTCAGTTATGGGCAATGCTTTTGATGTCAACAAGTAAAATTTAGCTTTGTTGCTACAATGGTGTCTATGTCTTTAATGGTTGATGTGCTCTATAAGGATCTAGGTGCAGATCTATCCAGTACCAACCCTTTAACTCTGTCTCAATTCATGTACTAATCCGGGGGCACTGTTGTTGGTTGCTACAGTTAAAGAAAGCTGGTGCGGGGATCAAATTGAAAATTACATAGAAGACTTGGCTGGGCATTTCAGTTACTGGCACCACATAAGAATCTAATAACACAGGCTAGTGCTAGGATAGTGCATTTTCTCCATTATTTTGTAAATAAAAAAATAAACCATGCATGGTCACTTTTAGAAAATGTGCAATTTTTACACAGAAACAACTAGAATATCAACAGTGAGGTTCCTTGCGTATTTGCCTCCTCCCCCTGCTGAATTAGCTTTTTATAAGCTTGAGCATGTGCAGTGGAGGAAGCAGTGGGAACAGCTGTCAATCATTGGTTGTGATGCCAGCAGTCACAGACTTGCTTGAATGCTTGGAGTGAGGAGCAAGCTTACTCTGACAAAATAGAAGCAATAAATATACTTAAAGGGTAATTGTGGTCACCAATTCTTCCAAATAAGTTAGGCTTGTTTTGGAAAGCCTTTTGCCATACCTTCAAAATGAACCCTAAATCACATCTCTAGGTAAAATTTGTGAGAAGTTATTTCTAGAAAGTTTCAGCTATATTATTGTACTTCCTGCTTGAATACTTCCTGTTTTCAGCCATGTGACCAGCTTGTAGTCATGTGACCATTTTTTTGTTTTAAGGGTAAAATGTCCTTTAATGAAGGGAGCAATGTCTATGTTCAGTCATCTCAGTAGCATGCACTAGTCTTAAAGGGTATCTCCAGTGGTTAAAGCCACTTTCTTGGAGGAGAGAGAGACCGGGTAAGTTGCTTAAAGGGCATGTCCACCCCCAAAATTAACTAAGTAACCCCTACCCACCCACGCCAAACGACTTACCCACCCACCCCAACCGAGTCTTCTCTCTGCAGCGATCCGATCTGGCCTCCAGCTTGCAAGCAGAGGCTGGACCATCAGCCATGCCTGTGATTGGCTGAGAGACAGCCGATCACAGACTCGGCTGACGTCACTGGAAACGTCACAGGAGAGAAGGCTCTGTAAGTATGGATTTGTTTGTTTTTTTTAAAAGAAATATTGCGATGGTTGGGGGCAGGCAGGGGTTACCTACCTTACCTCCAAAGGATTTCACGCTAGGTGCAACAATGGCTGAGGATGGATTCGGATGGTGGGAGGGGGGGGGGGGTACTGCGCATTCCTCAGACCTTAATGAGGATGAGGAATCAGCATGGAACAGATGGCTCACAGACAGCTTGGAGTCTTCAGTTTCCTAGACTTTGAAAAGGCATTGCTGGAGAACCATAAGGAGCAGAGATGTAAAGTAAGGTTTATTTTAAACTACAGAATAGGGCAAGTAGTGGGTTAAATTATAGTTTTGGGGGTGGACATGCCCTTTAACTTCATTCCCGGCTGCTAAACATTTTATAGAAGAACTGGAGGTAAGACAAAGCTCCTTTACCTTCCGTTGTTCAATAAAAGTGAATAGCAAAAAGAGGTTTTAACCACTAGAGAATAAAGATACCCTTTAAAACTGAACTTCATGGTGCAAAGGGTATCTAAATATACTTTTACAACTCCTCACACTCTTACTGATATGATGTTCTTGTCAACTATCAGTTATCACACATACTGCTTCTATTTCTGCTCTTTTCTCTTTATGCATTCTGAATAGGCGGTTTGTGTTACATAGTAAATTGCCTAGTTGTTGTCTGGTCAGATAAATATGATATTTGTTTTACACTTTCAAATTTGTGCTTTTTTATTTCATTCTTTCAGCCTGGGTCTTGTAAATTTTGTGCAGTAAAATATTTTGTCTTCAATCACCACACGTACGGTTGTGCCAAATTTTTGTCTGCTATTTTTTTTTTTTTACCACTGGGCCAGTAGAAAGTGGCGATCAATCTGTCAGGTTGAAATAACAGGCCTGTGTATCCAGCCTTAAAGTGTTTTAAAAACTTAGATAGGGGTGCAATATAGCACACTGGATCATTGTCTTAATCTTGTACTTTATGTCCAGGTAGAACTCCACAAATCCTTAAAGGGCATGTCCACCCCCAAAACTACATTTGCACCAGTGCTGACCCCACTGTGTAGTGTAAAAAATCCTTACCTTTCTAATCTGCTTCTTATGGTTCTCCTGCAGTGCCTTCTGAAAGTCCCAAAAAGGGAAGGGTAGATGCTGTCTGTGTATCATCCAGTGCCTGCTACTTCCTTGTCCTCAGTAAGCACTCTGGCATGCGCAGGTGAGCTCTCCCCCCTTTCGCTCTCCCCCTCCGGATCCCCCTGCTCTGTTCTTTTCTGTAGTGTATGGGTATTTTTCTGTAGTTTAGGTAACCACTCCCTACCTCAACCCTAACCGCCGGGTTTATAAGTTTAAAAAAGCCCAGAAATAGACTTTGTTCTCTCGTCTCTCTCCATAGCCAGCAGCCGTGTCTGTGATTGGTTGACTCAGCCAATCACAGACACGGCAGCCAGTTCCACCCCTATTGCTGCTTTCAGAAACGGTAGTAGCAATAGAAGCAGAGAGCCAAGGGAATGAAGGTGGGTAAGTTGATTTATGTTTTTTTTTAAAACTTTTTAACCTGGCAGATGGGGGTATGGGGTGCCCTACACTACAGAAAAAAAATATTTTGGGTTGGAGATAGCCTTTAAACTGTTCTAATCACACTGCCTAGAACTGCACACTGGAGATATTCCTATAATACTGTATCATTTTTATAGGAAAATATTTCCATGCATGAGTTGTTCCTTGTTTAAGGAGGAAGGTAAGTATTGAAGTGTACTGTATGGCCAATATTAGATTACTTTCACATGAGCAACACACAACCCAGGAACTAAAAAAACTAAAACAGCCATGTTAAAATGGGATCGTCAGGGATGGTGCAGGGTATGAGTATTTAGGGAATTTCTTGCAGTTTAATTAATTTGGCTTGAAGAGCCAAATTGCTGTTTTTCTCTATTTCTTCTTCTTCCATTTTATTCCACTTTTTTTTTTTTTTTTTTTAAATTGTAAATTTTTATTGAGGTAACAGTATCCAGGATAATAAACATATGAACAGACATTGTTATTTCTATTTTTTAAGTGGCAAACTGTTAGCACTGTAGTACTATATTAGTCAGCAATAAAAAGTGATGGATAAAATAAACATGCAGGTTTTCTCAGTATTTTCAACATATTTTTATTATACAAACAAACTTGTACATAAATTTAAACCTAAGCTTACACCATTCCCATGGACGTGCAGCCCGACCACCTCGTATATCTCTGGTCTTCTCCAATTTGTTGAAAATCGGTGTATGGCATTTTCGGTCTTACATGCCTGAGCTAGCTTCAAATCTGTCATTGTATTTTTCAACTTGAGGGGGTTGTTAGTGCCTATTGTAGTGTTTACCAGGGGGGAGTCATGATTGACTAGTATAGTTGATCCAAGGACCCTCATATTTAGTTAGTTTATTCCTAATTTGGGCAGTGAGGAGTTCCATTATTTGTACTTCGTTAAGTTTGTTGGTTAATTCAGTGTAGGTGGGAATTGTAGTGTTTTTCCAGTATTTGGGGATAAGCCACCGTGCAACTGTTAGGATATGTCTGAACAGTTCTCGCTCTGGTTTCAGTAGTTTTTGGTGTGGAATACCCAAGAGGGCATGTTCTGGGGACAGTGGTATAGGTCTTTGAAAGATCGTGTTCACTAAGGTTTGTATCAGAGATCAGTAGGATTGTAGGTGTGGACACGACCAGTATATATGAAATAGTGTGCCTGTAGCTTTTCCGTATCGCCAGCAAACTGCTGGAAGAGCTGGGTTGATGGCATGAAGTCTGACGGGTGTGAAGTAACAGTGCATTAGGACCTTGTAGCCATTTTCCCTATGTGTTGGCTGTGACTTCCCAAATTTCTTCCCAGGTTTCTCTGTCAATGGGGTAAACTAGGGTTGTTTCCCATATAGGAGTGCATGAGTGGGGGGTTTGAGGGGAGAGAGTTCAGGATGTAGTATATTGAGGATATGATTCCCTTTTTATGTGGTCGCCCTAATAGGATGAGTTAATTGCGTTAGTTGGGGAAATACACAATTTCTGGTTAAAGTGTCTGCTCTGTGTTTTATTTGACAGTACATATAGGAGAGAGTGGGAGGTACTTTCTTTTTGGTCACTAACTCTTCAAATGGGACTAGATGCCTTGTTATTTTGTCTATGATGTCAGAATATCTAAGCATTGATAGGCCTGTCCAGGGTTTGAAGTACGCTTGTGGGGATATCAGAGGTCTAGGCGAAGGGGAGCGGCTGGGAGGGATTCTGAATAAGTGAGTATTGCTTGGTTATCCGTCACCATAATGTATAAGAGACTCTCATAGGGTTACGTTGTAATGTGTTCCGCGTGAGTGTGGTATGCGGGGTCAGTAGAGTGAGTAGGTAGGATGGATATACTTGTGCATTCTCAATTTCTGCCCAGCGTGCCTGAGGTTTTACAGAGGTCCAGTGAGTAGCATAATAGTATTTGAGTAGATCAGGGACTCCCAGACCCCCCTGTGTCCGTCTGGCCATGGCCACTTTACGTGAAATCCTGTAAGCTTTGTTGTCCCATATGAATTTCATTATTTCGTGTTGAAGTTGACGAAGAGTATGTAGTGGAATATATATCGGAAGGGTCATAAATAGATAGGTAAGTTTTGGGAGTATGTTCATCTTTATTGAATTTATTTGCCCTAACCAAGAGATAGAGTGGTTTTTCCATTGCTGGAGATTTTTGATTTTCTGGATCATTAGATCTATATTGGTGTGATATAATTGGTGGAATTGTGAAGTAATTTTGATCCCAAAATATTGAATATATCCTGGATTCCATTGGTAGGGGAAGTTTAATTGGAGAAGATTTAATGTTGAGGATGGGATATTTATTGGGAGGGCTTTAGATTTCTCTTGGTTGAGCTTGAACCCTGAGAGAGATCCTTATTGTTGTAAGGTATCGTGGAGTGTGAGAAGGGATGTCTGTGGGTAAGTGAGGGTGAGTAAAACATTGTCTGCATATAGTGATATAGTATATTGTTCATTATTGATGATTAGACCATGGATGTTTGGAGAATCCCGAATTCGGGCTGCTAGGGGTTGTATGCTAAGGGCATATAGGAGTGGTGAGAGGGGGCAACCCTGTCTAGTTCCTCTTTGGATATAGAAACGGTCAGAAAGTGGTCCAGGTACTTTGATTTGCCCCAATGGGGTATTGTAAAGTTGGGTCAGTGCCTGGATAAATTTCCCTTTTATTCCAAACGTTTCAAGAGTTGTTAACATGGAAGATCAATCTAATCAAAAGCCTTCTCTGCGTCAAGACTTAATAATAGGAGGGGAGTTTTGTCTCTATTTGCGATATCTATAATATTGATGGTTCTTCTTGTGTTGTCGCTCGCCTGGTGACCCAATATAAACCCTACTTGGTCTTTATGAACCATCTGTGTTAGAAGGGACCCCAGGCGAGTGGCCAGAATCTTAGTGAAGATTTTATAATCTGAGTTAAGTAGGGCTATTGGGCGATTATTAGCTCTATTAGTTAAGTCTTTCCCAGGTTTTGGAATTAAGGCAATGTAAGAAGCTATGAAGTCTGGAGGCGGTGGTTGGCCTTTCAGCATGGAGTTGAAGAATTTGATCATATGAGGGGTTAGGATGTTAAGAAATGTTTTATAATATTTGTGGGTAAGACCATCTGATCCAGGGGATTTGCCTGATGGTGAGGTACGAAATGTTTGGTTCTATGGCTGAGATTTCCTTGTTTAAGGTAGCCAGTTGGAAATCGGTGAGAGTGGGTAAGTGGCAGGAGTTTAAGTAGGTTTTTAGTTGGATATGTGTGTGGTTCAGGAGGTCTGGTTTGGAGTATAGTCTTTTATAAAATTGAAGAAAGCCTTGGGCTATTTGTTCGGGACTTGTGGCTTTAGAGTCTGTGGTGTCAGGGTGAGTAGTAGAGTGAAATCTGAGTTTTGAAGACTCCTAGCTAGGAGTGTGTGTGCTTTTTTGTTGTATTCATAGGATTTTTGGCGAGACCATAGTAAGGATTTTTCGGCCTTGGATATATCTAATATTGTGAGCTGTGTTTGAAGGGTAGTAACCTTACGGAGAAGTGTGGTAGAGGGGTGTGAGTAAAGTTTTTTTCCCCATGTGGACATCTCTGAGGAGACCGAGTCAGCATTTAGTTTAAAATACTCATCTAGAGAGCGTGTAAGATCTTGGAGTAATTGTGGGTTACGGAACTTTTATTAGGAACCTCAGTTGGTTTTTATTTGGGGTGTATATATTGCATTAGTCGATTTCAGTGTTCTGGAGTGTGCAGTATAATGTATCTGCCTGCTGTGTGTATCAGTTGTGCTGTAGGTTGAAATGAGCAGTGTTTCTGTATTAGAATTGCGGTGCCTGTGCCTGTCAGCACCCATTAGGTGGTTTCCTAAGAAGAGGCTGTCCGCATTTGTGCGTTTGGCCTCTTGTATCAGTAGTTTCCATTTTCCTGGTGAGTTTAACCCCTTAACATTTAAAGATACTATTTTCAGGGTACTTGCCATGTTGAAGTTTCTTTGAAAATCGGAGGCGGAGAGACCCAGAAGGATCGATCTTGTCCAGGCAGTGTCGGGATGAGCTGTGCATCTCTAAAGGGTAACCAAACAAAGATAACATTAAACATTTGCCATCCATAAGGTAAAAAATTTGGATTGTAGAGTAAAGGAGGCATGGTCAGACCTCACAAAATGGGGGAGTGGGAGAAATGAAAGGGATGGCGATCAAGGTTAAAAAAACCTCAGTAGGCAATAGGAGGGGCAAGAAAGGGATGGTCTTACCAGTGGGTTTGCGTGGCTTGTTCATTCCGAGGGTCCAGTCTGGGCTCCCGCGCGCCCCCTAGCGCTGAAGATTGTCATTGCTTACGCAGGACCGTTGATATGAGGCTCGATATGAGTTGTAGAAAGGACCCTGGGAATGTAAGATCTTCAGTACGATCTATGGGCTAATAATAAGTGAAGACTCTCTGCCTTTAATAAAGCTAGAAACTGTAGAATCATCAATAAATATCTTTCCTATTTTTGGGATTTATCGGATTGATAAACAACAAACGAAAACAGTGTAAACATTGTACCATTATGTAAAGTTAAAACTTGTAAACATTTTTATAAAACATTGTTAAACATTATTATTAGTAGAAGGGGGGGATTAGGCCCATGAGTTGGTGAGGGTATTTGAGGGTATTTGTTCTGGTCCTTAGTTCTCTTGCTGGTCCGGGGATGAAATGGAAGCCTACAGAATTTCAGAAATTGGTTTGATTTCGTCGAATCTGTTCCTCTCGGAATGTGTGGCTTTGGGTCGTTGTATTTGGATTGGGAGCTACATTGAGTTTGGATATTTAAAGTTGAGGGGATATCCCAATTGGGATGAGACCCTGGATAAGAGCGTGGAGATTTTACATCAGGAGTTATCCGATCAGAAACAGGGAGATTCAATAAAAGTTCTTATCGTTTAAAATGGTGCTAATTTTGTTATTTAACATTTGAAAGCCAACATTTAATTGGTTGGGGCAAAATTAGCACCATTTTAAACGATAAGAACTTTTATTGAATAACCCTGTTAGTTTTTAGGGTCAAATTGATCTTTCTTGTTTAGCCTGGGGAAGGGTGTGAGTCCGTGGTATCCCGGGTTGTGTTTAACTCTAGAGTTCCGTGGTGTCCTGTTTCCTCTAGGCGTTTGATTTTGGGACCCTGAGGTGAGACTGGGGACCACAAAGAGTTTGGGCTATCTGATAAGAGTGGTATTGGTTTCCACTCTGGTAGTTCTATATTTGTGAGGTGAAGAGAATTGCAGAAGTCTGGGAGTTCCTCCGGAAAGCTGTGGGTGGGCCCGTTACACCTGACTATTAGTTGGAATGGGAATCCCCAGCGGTATGTAAGGTTCTTTCCTCTGAGGACTTGTAAGAGTGGCCTTAACTGCCGTCTGCGTGCCAGTGTTGAGGGCGATATGTCTGGGTAGAGCTGGATGGAGGTACCCTCGTATGTCAGATCGTCTGTCTGGAGGAAACAGGAGAGAATGTTTTCTTTCATGGTAAAATAGTGTAAGCGGCAAATAACATCTGTTGGGAATTTGGAAGCGCCTTTAGGGCGCAGTGATCTGTGCGCCCTATCGATTTCAATATTAGGAGGGGGGTCAACTTCCAAAATAGTATGAAAGAGGGAGAGTATCGTTTCAGTAAGTGTGCCATCTTGTACAGTTTCAGTGAGGCCCCTTATACTCCATGTGGCGATATAGTTCTCTGATGGCTTTAGAATGGTCGTTGACCACTCGTGTGACTACTACTTTGAGGTGTTGGTTTGTGGCCTGGGGTTTTTCTTTAGCATGGCTTTAAGTTCTCCTCTAACAAGGGAGATTTCAGAGCGACATGCTACTTGAATTTGCTGGGTCATGTTCAGTATGTCCTCTTTGGTGGGCAAGTTGGTGAGTAGTGCCTGTAGCTGATCTACCCCTAGGGCTGTGGTGGTAGTGAGTTCCCTCTGTTTTGGGCCTGTGGTTAAGGTAGGCTGGGGTCAGTATGTAGGTAATTCTCCCTGGTTGGGTTTGGGGGATGGTACCTGGTAGGCTGCAGGGGAGCTCTGCCAGGAGCATGAAGAGGGAGCCGGGGACATCCACTGCTCATCTCCCAGGGGATTGTGAAGGCAAGAGTCCATGCGCTTGTCAGCTGGTTGGACCTCCGGTTGAGTCAGCGTTATTGCCTCGCCCGAGTCCCTGCGCCGGGTCCTTTAAAGTGCGACAGGGGTGTGTCTGAGGCTGAGATGCGCCTGTCCTCTGTAGTGGGCCGGAGCTGTTCCCCTGTGTGAGGTTCCGTTCTGGGAACTCAGTGTTGTTTTTGGGTCTTTAGGCTGATGCTGGGTATTTTTTCTGCCCATAGTTTGTGGGGTGAGAGTAGAGGGGCCCCCTTTTTTATAGTTAGCGGCTGGGTCCCATTGAACAAACGTCCGTTCAGTGTGCCATTCAGCCACGCCCCCACTTTTTTTTTTTTTACTGTATCTCCTCCCGCAGTCTTTGAACTAGAGACAGGAAATTCGTTAAATCAGAAAATTTCGGGAAATTTTCCCCACAGATTATAATGGGAACGATCCTTAAATTGTGGATATTTCGAGGTTTTAGGGTCATGTGATCAAAAAAGTTAGTTTCATGGTCATAAACACAAACACGGATACCCCCAACCCTCACACAGACACAGGTACAAACACCTACTGACCTACCCCTCTATTCCTGTGCCATGCTTTACAGGTTAACTATAATTTAAAAAAAAACTAATTTTAATCTCTCATCAATAAAAATTTGTTTTATGGACGTAAATGCTAAAAAACCCATACTCACCAACCTGACACAGGTTCACACACCTACTAACCTACCCATTCATTCCTGTGGCAGCCATACTTAAAAGGTAACTATAGTCAAAAAACTAATTTTGATCTATCATCAATAAAAGTTAGTTTTATGGTCATAAATGCAAAAAACACATACCCCCAACCTGACACAGGTACACACACCTATTGACCTACCCTTCCATTCCTTTGGCAGCCATATTTAAAGGGTAACTAAAGTCAAATAACGATTTTTAATCAATAATCAAAAAAGGTTTGTTTTTTAATCCCCCACAACCTGACAATTACCCTTTTAATACCGTGGTAGCCATACTTAAAGGGTAATGAAATCTTTAAAAAAATTCCCCAAGTTAATCTTTTACTCCCCAACCTGACACAGGTACACACACCTACTGACCTACCCTTCAAATCCCTGTGGCAGCAATACTTAAGGGTTAACTCTATAGTCAGAAAAAATTTTTGACCAATCTTCAAAAAAGTAAATTTTTACCCCCCAACCTGACACAGGTACACACACCTTCTGACCTACCATTCCATTAATGTGGCAGCCATACTAAAGGGTAACTATAGTATTTTTTTTAAACAGTTTCCTCTTTCTGATAATTGAGTTTTAAAAGATTGCTGCACAGACCAAAATAGTAGCCTTTCAAATCCGTTTTCCAAGTCAAAATAGGATCGGAAAAATCACTTCCCAGAAATCATTTGTCAGGAAGTGATTTTTCATTTATTGGCAAAAATCAATAATTAGGTGATTAGAACTGATCACCTAATATTGATCTCTGCCCCCATTTTTTTCCTTAGTCTTAACTCAATAGCAAAGATTTAGAAAAAAGGTGTATTTGTTAATGTTACTCTGAGCTCCAGTCACAAATACTATGTCACACACTGGCAGCTTACTATAGCATGTACTGCACTGCAATCTGAATGGAGAACACATTGCAGTACCTCCACTACACCACCAGGAGCACTGTTGGGGAAGACGTATGGGAGACCCAGGTGGAAGAGGATGTCCTCTGACATCACCGGGTTCTCCATTACTGTACAGACCTGCAAAAATCCACTATGTGATCTGGCACTTTGGGGGAACTGGGGGAATAGGAGTGCCCTCTGATCATTTTTATTTAAGCACTAAAGTGCTGCAGAACGTACGGTGCAAGATCTGGGTCTTGTTAATCATACGATCTGCAGAATTTAAAGGGTTAAGGTTCCAATTTTCTTTATTTACCAATAAAGTTAAATGGGGGTCTTTATTTTCTGCCAGACTTCACCTCAATTTTTTAAACATTTGATTTTTCTTTTGTCCTAGTTATTAAAAAGGCGAAATTTCATCAAAGGCAAAAATCACGAGGCAAAAAGTATCACTAATAATGCTGAAAATGTTGTGAAACTCAGCGCATATGATTATTATTTATTATTATTATTATTGATTTATATAGTGCCAACATCTTCCGTGGCGCTTTACAATTACATAGTCCTACATTACATACAGGGTAATACATGTTATACAAAGTCATACTTATTACATACACAGGTAATACATAATATAAGTAAACAGAGTGTGGAGTTTCTTACAGCAATATTGTGATACAATAGGAAAGAGGACCCTGCCCAGATGGGGTATATGGGGGGATAATCACTGAGATATATGGAGGGGCTGTGTTGGATAGTGCTTTATAGGATAAGGTAAGCAATTTGAACTCTATCCTTTGTGCGATAGGCAACCAGTGGAGGGATTGAGAGAGAGGAGAGGCATTAGAGAAGCGAGAAGAGAAATGACTGAGCCGCAGAGTTGAGAATGGATTGAAGTGGTGCCAGGCAGTTGTTTGGTAAACCACACAGGAGTGTGTTGCAGTAGTCTAGCCGGGATATGATTAGGACATGGACTAGGATATTTGTAGCTTCATTCGAGAGGAAGGGTTGAATGAGGCAGATGTTTTTGAGTTGGCAAGCGAATTGACATGAGGTTTGATGGAAAGATCAGAATCTAGCATTATTCCTAGGCAGTGGACATGAGGAGATGGGGATATGGGTGTGTTGTTAATATGTTAATATTAATAGTTAGACTAGGGAGGGGAACAGGTTGTGAGGGTGGGAAAAGGACAACTCAGTCTTGTCCATGTTTAGTTAGAGGAAACAGGAGGACATGAAGGCAGAGATGGCACTAAGGCAGTCGGGGACCTGGGATGTCAGTGTGGGGAGATTTGGGGCAGATGATGGTAAATAGGTAATAGTCCCTGGTGGCTTTTCAAAGTAGTGTCAAATTAGTTAATACACACTGAACACCAATCTTTGTTATTTAAAATTAGCCTAACACATGTGGTGTTTTTTTTTCAGCAAAAAATATGATAAATAGTGTAAAACTCACCCAGGCGAATTTTCTCTATTTTTTAATAGTATTTTTTTAGTATTGCTTATTTTCAGCAAACTGCAGCTAATTATCAAACCAGTTACTTTAATATGGGAACATACCATAGTGCTGTGTAAGAAATTGTCAAGTTAATGGAACATTCCAGTATGTAAAAGAACCCATTTCTGGGCCATTACCCATAGATGCATTTATGCCACCTCAGACAAAAATCCACATTTTGGCACTTTATAAATACCGCTTTGATTTTTGTTTAATGCTATAAAATTGCATTAACAATGTATGTTTAGCAAATGTTCTGGTAAAACTACAAATAATGCAACAAAAAAAAGTGCAGAAAAGGTGTCAAAAAGGCACAATTTCACCTATTTATAAATAGCGATAAATTAACAATGTCACATATGAAGGGACCTTTTTCCCTGATTGATTGCTACCAGTGAGCGCTAAGTCGGGCCGAATGACTGTTGGTCGCGGCCAACAGTTTGTGTGAGCGATCCTGTGGGAACCATACAATGAGCCGTGATTTACCAACAAGTCCGATTGCATTTCAGATGAACGTGCGACCGGCATTGATCGTGGCTGCAACTGAAAATAGCGCATATTTTTTTCGCCCCAACTGATTCACAGAAGTATCCGTTGATTGGGCCCAAAATTTGCTAGTAATGCCTGTGAGTTTCATGCACATGCGTGTGCACGGAACTCACTGGCATTACTGTTCGAGGCTCAAGCAGGAGAAAGCAGAGGAAATCTCAGAGGGGCGGAGCTTAACATTCAGCAAACAAGATGTGAGCAACTTTCAAGGCACAAAGGTAGGCTCTGGAGGGACATAGGGAAAAAAAATATGGCAACAGTATTTTTAAAGCTGTCGCTTCCAAATCAACATAACTTGATTTTACAGTGCACTTATCCTTTAACATATTGTGATTGGTTGTTGCACATTAATCTCTTATTGCATCAGCCCCTTAATGTAGCAACTGCAAATGCTAAAATGAGAAGTTGCCTCAATAAACAAAAACAAAAAATGAATGTGCCATGTTAACTGTATTTTTGTGAAGGTATGACTAAATGAGATACCCAAGCAGAATAAACCAATACTTAGCTCTCTGTTGTCATTGTACATTTGATTAAGTTCAGGAGAAAATCTGATCTCAAATAATTATGATTATGTCAAGGCCAATCTCTAACTTTCTTTCCTGGAGATGCAAAGGGGAAGCCTCCACTGCTGCTGTTCCTCACATATTTAATTTAATACATACAGCAGCAGAGGAGGCTTATACAGGCCAGAAAAGGATCAGGGTCTGTAAGTAGTGATAGATTTATTTTAGGTAAAGTTAAGTATAGTAGAATTTGTGTATTTGGGAGGCCTCATGCTTTTGTTAAAAGTAAGTGGGAAGGGAGGAACATTCTCTTTAATAAATGTCACAACTTCAGTGAATCTGAATAAAAACTCCTGGGACCCAGTAACTAAATGTCAAGCAGTGCATGAACTTGACAAAATGAATATTGTCATCTGCATATGAAGGACAGGGTTCTCTCTTGCATTTCCAGATGACAGCCTTATTTTTTTCTGTGATATCAACAGACTCAATAGCCTTGAATGATGAAATCACATTCAAATAACCATACAACGTATTGTGCAAAGTAAATCCAATTTTACAGAACAATATTATACATACTAATGACTGTGTAACCCGCATAATGTTAAACGATTGCTCTTCCTTAATTTTATACTAATTTTGTGGAACTGGTCTGATTTCAAGAAATTACTTTCATGCAGACCAACGAGTTTTAACATATCAACATGATGCACTTTAAGAAATAAATTAAGCATCCTACTTTAACATTAAACATCCTAGAAATATGGTTATAAAAAAGAAAATGTTACATTATACATACTAAACAAGAGCCGTGAATGTCCTGTAAATTATATCCTTATAAATGTTGCTTACCTATGTCATTATGATAAGAGAAGTCACCTTGGATTACCATGACTAGTAATCTAGACATTCCCTATGGCCTTGTATTTTTAAATGGGAATGGAACTCCTTGGCAACTCCTACTCATTCAAAAAATATTATCTTCCTCATTCAAAAAATATTATCTTCCTCTTTAATTCAAGCCTTACTTTGCAATAAGCTTGCCTTTAACCACATTTCAGATGTGATTCTATTATTAATTTGGCTTGAAAAAGCCAAATTCCTGTTCTTTCTATTTCTTCTTCTTCATTTTTCTGTATCTCCTCCCACGGTTTTTAAGCTAAAGACATGAAATTCGGTACAGACGTGCGGGGCATATAGGAGAAATGTGCTATCTTCTAGCTAAGGATTCCTCAGAAGCGTTACGGTGTTATCGGGGAATTTCGGGACATTTTTTCCCACAAACTATAATGGTAACAATCCTCAAAAGTGGAAATTTTAAAACAGCTTGTTTCATGGTCATAAATAAAAATGGTGGTACACCAACCCCCCACACAGACACAGGTACACCCACCTACTGACCTACCTTTCCATTCCCATGGAAGCCATACTTAAAGGGTAACTATAGTCAAAAAACTAATTTTGATTAATCATCAATAAAAGTTAGTTATATGATCATACATGCAAAAACATATACCCCAACCTCACACGGGTACACACACCTACTGACCTACCCTTTATTCCTTCTCTACTTATCCATTACTGTGGCAGCGGTAACTAAAGTAAAAAAAACCTAATTTTAATCAATAATAAAAAGGTTTGGGTTTTTTTAACCCCCACAGGGCACAGGTACACAAACCTTCTGACCTACCCCCCCCCCCCCTTACTGTTGCAGTAACTAAAGTCAAACATTTTTTTACCAATCATCAAAAATATTTGTTTTTTTACTTCCAACATGATCCAGGTACACACACCTAATCACCTACCCTTCCATTTTCATGGCAGCCATATTTTTTTTAAAACCCCCAGCCTTACCCAGGTACACACTACTGACCTATCCTTCCATTACGGTGGCAGCCATACTTAAAGGGTGTCTAAAGTCAAAAAAACTAATTTTGACCAATCATCAAAAAAGTTTGTTTTTTTCAACTTCCATCCTGACACAGGTAGATACACCGACTAAAGTACCCATTCATTCATGTGGCAATCATATTTAAAGGGTAAGTATAGTAAAAAAAATAATTTTGACCGACCATCAAAAAATTTAGTCTTTTATCCCCCAACCTGACACGAGTACACATACCAACTGACCCACCTTTAATTCATGTGACAGCCATATTTAAAGGGTAAGTAAACAACAATGTCCTCATCATTGGCATTATTGAGTTTTAAAATCTGCAGCACAAACACACACATTCCCTTCCAAAATGCAGCTTTTCAAGCCAAATTCAAAGTTTATACTTAAACTTTCCCTTTTTAGTTATTATTAATATTTTCTGTTAGTGTCTGTCATTTGTTTTCATATTCCTGGAAATAAATATCAGGAAACTAAGTAGCTCTATTATAATGTATGGCACACTACAACCCCCCCCCCCCTTCCAAAAAAAAGATTAGAAGATAAAGCTATTCCCCAGAAAGAACCAGTCATAATAACACTTTTTTGGATAAGTGGTGAAAGGAACATGGAAAGAGGATGAACATACCTTACAAAATACACAATTACTTCACAGTACTTCGTAACTTCGTAAGGCATTCTTACTTTCTTATTGTTGCCTAGTACAGGAAATGCGTTTGCTCAGTGGGAAGTTATGAACAGGACATTTGGTGCTGCAACTCATGGCCCAGAGCTAAAGAGAAGCCCAGGGGTGTGGGTCAGGCTGCAGGAAAAGACCCATCATTACAGGTTTGTGTCTTTTTTTCTTCTTGCTTTGTTGCCTTCAAAACTTTATCAAACCACTGTGATATGTGTGAATCCTAAGCAGTTTTTGTATATTATTAATATTATTGTGGATTTTATATAGCGCCAAAAATTTCCATAGTGCTTTACAATTACATCAGGCCCTGCCCCGAAGAGCTTACAATCTTAGCACATTTATTTGACACATACAACCTATCAGTATGTCTGTATGATTGTGGGGGAGACCGGGGTGCCTGGAGGAAACCCACGCAAGCATGGGTAGAACATACAAGCTCCTTGCAGATGTGTCCAAGGGTGGATTCATACTCAGGACTTCAGCGCTGCAAAGCATCAGTGTTAAACACTGAGCCACCGTGCTACATATATAGCGCTACATATTCCGTCGTGGTTTACAATTATTTAATCAATTCACACCAAGCCCTGTCTAAAGAGCTTACAATCTAACTATTTTATTATACACAAAACCAGTATGTCTTTATGATTTTGGGGAAAATCGGTGTACCCGGAGGAATTTCACGCAAGCACAAGGAGAACATACAAACGCCTTGCAGATGTCTCCAAGGGAGGATTAAGCCATTGTGCTGACAGTTTTTTCAAAACAGAAAAATGGCCTTATTACTTATACAAGTACCTCCATAACATTTTCAGATCTGTCCTGCTTTAATTTGGTATTTCTGCTAGGCTTCTTTTTGTAAAACATGATTCATGCAAACTATAGGAAAGTGTCAGGTTTACTTTAAAACTATTTTTATTTTGTTCTTTCTATTCATGTGACACTTCCCTGAGGTGCAGTTTTGTGCTGACAATATTCCATTTTTCAACTTCTCTGCTTTGCTGTGCATGGAACATAGTTTACACTGGAGGTTTTATTTTGTTTACATTAGTATTGTTTGTGTAAGGTTAATTCTTAATATTTTTTTTTTTATCAATAAACTCTTCCAAACACATTCTTCTTGTTGAACCACATGCATTTTTGAGGCCCCATTGCATTGTATGTATTTTTCTTCATGGAACTTGGGATTTAAATAAACTTTTCTTTCTTGAGGTAGATCTGTTGTATTCAAGCATATTTCTTGGGGTAGGTTTGCATAGTAGTTGTGTATGGATTGTCTCTAGGGGGGATACCACCTCAGCACCTTATCTTGTGTTAGGAGTCTTTGATTGTATGTGTACTTTATGATTGCACTAATATGCAATTTGCATAATAAACAGTTTTATATGCACCGTATATACACCTGTTTTTAGTGTGATTTCATTTTAACCACTTAGTATAACAAGGACCTTTGCTGGCCTTCTGGTCGGTCTTTTCTTTTGTATAGTCTAATTGGCTTCCTACTGTAACATTGGTTATACAGTTATCGGGCTTTGCGGTTGTCCAAAATAATGCGGAACTGTTACGTCTGCAGATGCAATGTATGCGCACCTTTAGCCAGGGTACACATGGTCTGATATATTGACCTTATGACCACCCAACACAATATTTTACATAGTAACATTGGAGGTTGAATAAAGATATACGTCCTTCTAGTCCGACCTTTAAACTCTTCTCTTTAACTCCTAACCTAACAGCTGATCCAGAGGAAGGCAAGAAAAAAAAATCCTTCCTGACTCTAAATGCAACTAAACGCAACTATCCCCGGACCAACCAGACCTACAGTATATGTATTTATACCAGTAATTCTCAATATTATATAGTATCTCTGTACCAACCAGACTACAGTATATCTATTAATACCAGTAAATCTCAATATTATATAGTATCCCCGTACCAACCAGAACTACAGTATATGTATACCAGTAATTCTCAATATTATATAGTATCCCTGGACCAACCAGACTACAGTATATGTATTAATACCAGTAATTCTCAATATTATATAGTATCCCTGTACCAACCAGAGTACAGTATATCTATTAATACCAGTAAATCTCAATATTATATAGTATCCCTGTACCAACCAGAACTACAGTATATGTATACCAGTAATTCTCAATATTATATAGTATCCCCGGACCAACCAGACTACAGTATATGTATTAATACCAGTAATTCTCAACATTATATAGTATCCCCAGACCAACCAGAACTACAGTATATGTATTTATACCAGTAATTCTCAATATTATATAATATCCCTGGGCCAACCAGACTATAGTATATGTATTAATACCAGTAATTCTCAATATTTTATAGTATCCCCAGACCAACCAGACTACAGTATATGTATTTATACCAGTAATTCTCAATATTATATATTATCCCCGGGCCAACCAGACTACAGTATATGTATTTATACCAGTAATTCTAAATATTTTATAGTATCCCTTGACCAACCAGACTACAGTATATGTATTAATACCAGTAATTCTCAATATTTTTGAATTTAAATATTGGGGTTGATCATAATATTGTGGTAATTTTTGCCATGGTGACGGAATCAGAATGATGGATTGTGTATCGGACTGTGAACTGATGTGTAACCGGTCAGTGCACCGGCCATTTGGGGATCAGTAGCAGTGAGAATATACTAACAACAAAAGAAGGTAGAGACCGGACCAAAATTGCAAGTTGCAATGGTGCTTTAATACAAACGGTACACGACATGTTTCGGGTCCAAACACCCTTTATCAAGTTGATAAAGGGTGTTTGGACCCGAAACATGTCGTATACCGTTTGCTATTAAAGCACCATTGCAACTTGCAATTTTGGTCCGGTCTCTACCTTCTTTTGTTGTTTTCAGTATCTGTGTGCTCTTGGACAGAAGCACCTTAAGAGCCCTTGGACCTGCCATTTGGTACAAGACCAGGAACTATACTCATATTAGAATATACTAACACACAAACTCCATGGGCCAGATTTACCCACATGTGCTGTGCTAAAAATAGGGGTTAAAATTGTGCTAACCTATATTGAATAGGTTAGCGCAAGTTTAGTTCCATATTTGCACTGGCTGCACCAGTTTCACAAAAGACACCAGTGAAACTGGTGCAATGTATTTAATAAAGGATTTGCACCACTTTTAATTCCAAAATTAAAGGGCAACTATAGTGTCCAAATTCAAACTTTTAAAAACCTCATACTATTAAACTATAATTCATCCCATCCCCCAACATGTGTTTCCCTTTCCAATCCGTCCACCCGTTTTCTAGATATTAGATTTAGATTTCATATTATAGATTTTTATAGATATTGTAGATTTTAGTTTTCAGAGGGAGAAACTGTCAATCAAAGTGAATGGCATGTATAGTCATGCCCTCCTACTGCTGTGAATTACCATACCCACGGTCCTCCCTCTGAAGTAAATATCCCTCTATTAACAGTACAGACGCTGCCACCATGTGTGAGACTAAGCAGGACATGCGTGTACTGGCAGATCAAGAAGAAAGTTCTAATTCCTCTCTACCAATCCCACATTATAATTATTAATAAAGTCAATAAATCTTCCAGTTATTCTCTGGAAACTCCCAGAAACTCTAATCAAAGAAAAAACTGTTTTATCCCATCTCTCCCCACACACATGTAAAAGCCATAAATGAAGGTTACATGGTAACAAACCTTGCATTACACAGAGCCTGACAAATAATGGAATTAGCAGGGCTGCATTTTTGTAAATTTATTGCATTTTATACTGTGATCATTCTGACTCAGGCTGGCTACATGTGTTTTACCTGATTAACCTGTAGTTCTCTATATGAAAACTCAGGCTTCATACTTGGCAACTAAATTCTGAAATAACTATATAAAGCACCAAACAATGAAAAATTAGATGTAGCAAAAGAAAGAGCCTCCACACTGCAACTACCAGGCACCAAAACTAGCGCATTCAGAAAGCTCAGTTAAGGCTAGGCCACATTGTCGCGATTTTCTTGCGTTTGCACATGCGTTTTCCCGATCATTGGAATCTCGGCAATGCACCAAAAATGTGCGTTTTCGGGTGCAATGTGAACGCATTCCATATTTTAAATCGCAATCGCATGTGTTTTTCTATATGTAACGAAAAACCGCATGGAAACCATGTGCGATTGCGTTGCAGTGTGGCCGTGCCCTTTGGCACCAAACATCTGACGGTTGCAATGCATGCAGCACAAACTAGCAGCTCTGCTACTAAAACAGAACTAGAACTTGCTGAAGGCTTCTGGCTGTTTTCTACTGTCGCCTTGGCACACCTCCATCATATGATTGGTCAATAATACAATTGCCAATCAGATTTAAGATTTGATCTTGACCAATTAGATTTTGGGGGGGTGTTTATGAGACACTATTAAACTTCATGAAATCCTCAGAGAAGCTTTTATCAGCAGTCAAACTAGCATGTCTTGCCTTTGTATTTAGGTTAGAGCTTTGCAATTAAGTAGCTGGCTGTTTAGTTGAACAGCAGAAATGAATAATCTTTGGCTCCTAGACTTATTATCTATGGGGCCATATTTATAAAGCTGCGTTATCTGAATTGTAAATTTACGATTGTTAAACCGTTCGGAGATTAACGATCATAAGTTTACGATAGCAAAATTGTAGATTTAGTACCGATCATAAATCTATGATAAAGAAATCGTAGATTTACGATCCCCATAGAATACCATTGCGGTAGTTTACTACCGTATGGTATTCTACGATAGAACGTTCGTATATTAATGAACGTTCGGGCATAAATGTACGATCGCGATCGTAAATTAACTAACCTGCGGTATCGCTAAAAAGCGATACCACAGGTTTATAAATATGGCCCCTGGTGTCATTGTTTTTAGCGATACCACGGGTTTATAAATATGGCCCCTGGTGTCATTGTGTAGCAGTCCATAAACAGCACATACATGTTGAAATATCCAATAAATGCTAGAAATAGATTTTTGTTTGCAAAACCTGAATTTGCTTTACTTTAGCCAAATAGCCTACAGAATTGTGAGCAAGACTAATACATATGTAGTTGCACTACTAGTTCCACCATTCTCTGACAAGCACTCGCAAACAGCAAAGGGTAGTTAGGGGTTGTACATTGAAATCATGCAGCAAGGCTGTCAGAATCAGGTTGTAATTAACGCAGCCCGGTTACTTACATTACTTATAAGTCTCCCCAGTTATGAGATGATCTGACAATTAAAAATATATATCCACTAACAATTTATTGCTCTATTGCCAGAGCAGGGATGTCCAACCTGTGGCCCTCCAGATGTTGGAAAACTACAACTTCCAGTATTCCTTGGGTTCTTCTGCAATGGAGGAATGCTGGTAGTTGTAGTTTTCAAAAATCTGGAGGGCTGTAAGTTGGAAATCCCTGGCCCAGAGCCTTGCATAATCAGGAAAAATCAACATGGGTACCTTATTATACAGAAAGTGAATGACTGGCTAATCCACTGGAATGGCGGCAACTAAAGAGTTACTATGTAATGTAACATAGTAACTCTTTAGTTGCCACCATTACCATGGCAGGACGCACCTAAGTAAAAATACCTTTCAAATACTGCAACAAAAATCAAAGTTTATTGCAAGCACTTTCTGTACGTTTAATTTAAGGTAACGGGTATAAAAGGGCATCTATACTGAAAAAATAGTTATCTTTAGACATCCAATCTGAACTGTCTTCTGCTAGGTGCAGTTTTGCTATAACTGGAATGGACACAGTGTTCATGCAAATCATGTATATTGCATGATGGGAAATTCCCCTGCATCTTAGTGATTACTGAGCATGCTTGCCCTTATAGAGAGCCTGGCCAGATGGAAGGAGGTGTCGGTTAAGATTAGGAGGAGAGATACTGAGCCTGAGCAAATCAATTACTTTATTGAAGGAATGTAGCGACACACAAACCTCAGAGTACGTGCTACTTACATGCATTAATTTATAGATTAAGATGAGGCAGACATTTTTTCACTATAGTTGCCCTTTAAAGTGGTGCAAATCCAATATTTGCCCAGACAATTTGTGGCTCTGGGTAAATAAAGCCCTGTGGGCCTGATGTACCCACGTGCTGTGCAAAAAATAGGAGTTAAAATTGTGCTAAACTATATTGAATAGGTTACTGCAAGTTTAACTCCATAATTGCACTGGCTGCACCGGTTTCACACGTCACCCGTGCAACCGGCGCAATATATTTAATAAAGGATTTGCACCACTTCTAACTACACAATTTAAGGCCAGCTAATGGCAGGCCCTAATGTGGCGCTAAGGTAAAATCCCACAAGGTGCAAATCCAGTATTAAATACGAGAAGTCATATTGCCCGGAGCAATTTGTGGCTCCTTATGACATAACCTTCAATTGACGTTATCAGTAACAGGATTTCCCTCACTCCCTATTTCATGCAATTACTATTGTACCACGTTTACACTGTAAAATCCTGTTAGCCCGTACTAAAACCCACTATGACCGGACTATGGAATTCCCCTCAGGGAAGAGCTGCTTGTTTACAGTCTCCATTCCCCACATCTTCCAGTTTTATCGCCAAACACGGAGGGCGTGTCTTTTCTCCCAGGCAATGAAGGGGGCGTGTCTTTGCTACGCCCCGCCCACATACACACTTCCACGCTCGCACTGTTTGGAGCCCAGGGAGCGGGCTGGGCAGTCGCGGTGTGTTGGGATCGCTGGGTGGAAGTTGAGCTGCCGTTTCTCTCTATGACAATGTGCATGTTCCAGGCAGCTCGGGGTTGTTAATGGGACCTGGTGTCCGAGGAAGCCCTCACAGCTCCCCGTGCTGTCACTGCTCCTTCCTATTTACTGGGATTACACACGGAACCGCGGGAAAATGCCGGGCAGCGACACTGGCATCGCCGTGGACCGAACCTACTCCGACCCGGAGAGGCACCAGAGGACTAAGACCAGGGTAAGGCTGGGGCTGAGGGAAACCCTCCCCAACACGGAGCACCTATTGACCTGGGCACGGTGGATGGAATGTAACACTGGGTACCTAGTGTTTCGCTCCTGGTACTGGTAGTTGACAGCAGCCGGAAGGTTGGGCAATACGTGTTATCTCCCTCCTGCCTGGACAAGTCTGTGCGGGTTGGATTGCGATTGCATAGGATAGAGGTGTCTGTGTGTCCCTAGATCCAGTCTTGGATGGTCAACCTGTCTAGCATGTTGTTATATGGCATTGGGAAAATCTGTCTGGTGCCTTAATATGGAGGTGCCATTGGAGTGGATCAGGATATATATATATAAATAATATGGTGGATAGCAAAGGGCTGCAACACACAACAATGCTTAAATTTTTGTGTGTGCATTACTTGTGTATGAGTGCACAGCTTAGAGGGAACACTGTACAGCAGGCAATAATAATTGTATCAGTTAGTGCAAGGGTGGCAAATGTGCACCCTCCATATACATTTGCATACTAGAACTCCTAGCATTCCCTGGTTTCAGGGATGACATTCCTGGGTTAGTGTATGCTGGTTCCTGAAATATAGATAAGTTAGGCCCCCAGTCTTACACTTAGCTATTTAATGGGATACTGCAGTCACATAACATCTGATTGGTTGCTAGCATGGGCAAACTTTTGCACCTGTTATTGCATCAGTCCTCGTATAAGTACACAAATTACTAACCAAAAATCCATTTACCAATTACATTTTCATGTCTGCGGTTATGTGACCGGGGCAGATGTCCTCCCTGGCTTAAAAGCATGGAGGACATGCTGATTATGCTTTAGAGCTAGAAGTTTAAATCAAGGTGGGCTTTTGCAGTTCTTTTTTTGTTTACAGTGAACGCTTCTGTATTCACTGTAAACAAAATCAAAACATGATATTTTTATGATATACAGTGATTCATGATCCCTGAGTAGGGATTGTATTTAACTGATGTTTAGATGCTTTGACTAGGAATGGTCTTTGGTGCTAGGAATGGTGCTTTCATATTTTCCAAATAAATTATAATTAAGTGCACAGAATTAAGTGGGCCATACACACGTTTGGAATTAATCTAATAAATAAGTGTTTCCTCTTTCCTGATATGACCATAAATTAGCTGACGACTGGACAAATGCCTGTACATAATATGATTTGAATGTGAATGGGCCCCTTTAGGTAAAGGACAATTGTATTTGTTTTATATCCATCTGAGGATTTTATTCATACTAGCAAGCATTTCTGCTAAAAACTGAGATTTTGCTGCATGCATTTCTATGAAGGAAAACAACGCATTTCCATGTCCTAGAACTGAATTACAAACAAAAAACACAGTGAAAATACAAACCTGGTCCACAATTTAGTTCCACTTGCAGTGTGAGAGAGTAAAGTTCTGTACAGACAACACACAACTGTTAGATAAACGTCTGCTTCGGCAGAGTGTTCGGTAAGTCTACAGGTGATCGATCAGGCTGTTTCGCTGTTAAGTCGGGCATCAACAATGATCCGAACTGGCAGATCCCTGGCTTTTGTTCTGTGAGGAGCAACAGCATGATGAAAACTGCTTCAGCAAGGCTCCCTACTGTCTTCAGCACCATCTTTAATACAGGAATGTCCAAGGCACAAACCTGGCTAATGAAAACTATACGTGCTGTAGCTCCTCAACAAAATTATTTTGGGAGGTAGAAATATTAGATCCTACCTCCCTGCCCCAGATATTTTTCATTTTTACAGTAAAGTTGTTCTTTAATTATATGATATAACAAGATGTTTTATTGTTAGATGACTCTGTATATGTGTGAATATGCCTTTTCACTGTGTTCAGGCATGGTCAGTTGCTTTCCTAAAGCCACATTTTTGACCGGTTGGTCCGTTTAAAAAAAAAAATCACACCGCTGCAAGCATTTCTGTTCTGAATTACACCGTTTTTCAACAAATATATACCAAAAAAGGGCCGCTACTCAAGGACCAAAAAATGGACTATCCGTTGTGGTCCTTGTCTAGCGTGAGGGCACTGTGTAGGTATGTGTAGGAGAGGGCATTACAGACAGTTTTTTTTGACACAGGAGAGTGATCTTCCCTATAAAGCTGGCCTGCCATCTGCTATAAAAATGGTAACAGTGCCAAAAATATATAATCTCCATAAACTTTGTATATGGAGATTGTTTGGGTGACCAGCAGCTGATTGAAATTTGAACTGACACCATTGGCTGTTTTTCAGCCAAACACATTCAATGGAATCAGATTATCTATACTGTGTGTACCCAGCTTTAGAGTTAAGGTGTTTTGAGATTAATGGAGAACTAAACAATTTTTTAAAATCCTAAGGTTAAAACATTTCTTTGCAAGAACATCTATACATTGTAAGATACTTCTCTAGTAATTTGCATTTTACGTACATGTAAGAAGTAGATTCTGTAACTTAGAAGGATTCTTAGTGAATATGTTAATATTTCGTTGGGTTCCCCAATGCTATGTAGTTCCAGGCTTAGTCTCCAGATTCTACCATGGGTCTCAACTTGCAACCCAATATACAATATATGAAAACAAAAAAAGTGTTGAGAAATGGTACTTGATACCCATGTAGTCTTTATAGAGCTTTGTGAGCATGTGCACCTATTGGCCACAAGCCCTGACCCTCTATTCACTATCTCTCTGCACATATTCTCTTTAAAGATATCTCCTCACCAATATGGAAGTCCCTGATAATACTTTTTTACTGCAATTTCTTTTGCTTCCAATTCTGTTCCTAGCAAATGATGAAGATTTTAAATGTACCTATATACTCGAGTATAAACCAACCCGAATATAAACCAAGGTACTTATTTTTAACTGATAAACCAGGACAACTGCTTGATTCGAGTGTAAACAGAGGGTTGAATTTCTCCCACAGACAGACTCATACACATGGAAAGCAGGACAACAACTGCTCTTAACTCCTCTAGAGGATTCCGTGTGCTACAGGGTACAGCTTTTGTTTTCCCAGGGTTATGTGACTTTGTCCATCTGCTTCTTAAAGCTTTCAGCACAGACCAGAGTATAAACCGGGAGGAGACTTTCAGAATGATTTTAAAGGTTAAATTTCTCGGTTTATACTCAAGTATATACAGTACCTATTTTCTTTGTATTCGTTTTGGTAGCTCAGCAGACTAATTCTCTACTTTTAGAAACACGCAGCCCATGAAGTTACAGGTTCAAATCTGACTTGCTCATTCATTTTTTTGTTTTATTTTTCCATATCACAAATACAAAAGTAGAGGAAGGAACCAAGGCTAACGCAGAATATGCTGCAAAATATGCTGGTTTTATTTCTCCCATAAAACCAGCCTATTTTGTAGCATATTCTGCATTCACCTTGGTTCCTTCCTCTACTTTTGTATTTGTGATTTACTTACCTGCATTTGGATGGATGCTTTAGAGGATTGTGGGACATATTTACCATTGTGTGTGAAGGTACTAGTTTCTTTTTTGTGTTATTTTTCCATATCTATGCTTGATAGCATATAAATTGCAAAGGTTACACAAAGAAAATATATTTTCTTTGTCTGGAAGGCAGGATCTGGTATAACATGATCTGTTTGTAACATGCAAGTCCCTGTGCTGTAATATGATTGTCTCTCCGCTTCTAGGAGGCAAGGATGCAGCCTTGCACTCATATCTGAAACTGCACCTTATGCCCGACCCCCGCACTTGTGCTGCCCTCTCAGGGGACATGTGTAGTATTGATAGAATTGGGTTGATGTAGAAGCCCGCAACCTTGCATGATTTCCATAGTTAAGTGTACACAAAAGATATAAACCTCATTGTTAGTGTTGTGCATTTGTTTCACTAAATTTTCTGCAAGCATTCACATATTTTCAGATTGTGCTTTTCCTTTATTTCTTTTCCAAATTGCATTTTCAGTGCAATGTTGTCAGACTGACCTCACTATGGTACTGCGTTCTGACCTGTTATTGGAACACACACATTCATAAGGAATGCAACACATATTTAAAAAAAATGCCCCAAAACAGTCTCTCGTGCATCAAGTAGGTCCTCACTATTATAGGGTTGTGTAGTTTCATAGATTGTTTGCAGTGCTTCATCACACAGCTTTTCTATTCCACCAAATCCTTTTTCTGTGGTCACATAAACCGCTATATTATTTCTTGCGGTAATTTTTAAAAAAACATTTATACTATAAATCAGTGCTAATAATGTAATTCACACCTTCAGTACTGTATAATAAGATGGGCGCTGAGATCCTGCTGTGCAGTGTAAGAACGAGGTTCCCGGATTGCGGCCTTGCTTTAGTATGCAGAAGAATCCGCGTCTTGGCATTCCTGTTCGCACCTTCTGCATCTGGTGCGAATGGGGGTGGAGTGAGTGTGCCTCTTCCAACCTACAAAACGGATCAGTTTGTGGATGGGGAACTATAGACCCTCTGGCAGCCCTGGCATTGGTGTGGGAAGCCTGGTTAGGACAAGTGGAAAGCAAAGGGTTAGGGAAAACTGCTGCAGATTGAGATTTGTCAGAAAGGGCCTTCAGGACTTTCCCATCACTCCAGTGTGAGGATATTCATTACAGATGGATTAACAGGCTGGCACTATTTATATTTGGGGTGCTATTTATTTATGGGGTGTTAAGGTGCTATTTATATATGGGGTGTTAAGGTACTATTTATATATGGGGTGCTATGGTGCTATTTATATATGGGGTGCTATTTATATATGGGGTGTTATGGTGCTATTTATATATGGGGTGTTATGGTGCTTTTTATATATGGGGTGTTATGGTGCTTTTTATATATGGGGTGTTATGGTGCTTTTTATATATGGGTTGTTATGGTGCTTTATATAATGGGTGTTATGGTGCTTTTATATATGGGGTGTTGTGGTGCTCTTTATATATGGGGTGTTGTGTGTGCTTTTTATATATGGGGTGTTTTGGTGCTTTTTATATATGGGGTGGTTGTGGTGCTTTTTATATATGGGGTGTTGTGGTGCTTTTTTATATATGGGGTGTTGTGGTGCTTTTATTAATGGGGTGTTTGTGGTGCTTTTATATATGGGTGTTTTGTGTGTTTTATATATGGGGTGTTGTGGTGCTATTTATATATGGGGTGTTGTGGTCTATTTTATATGGGGTGTTTTGGTGCTATTTTATATATGGGGTGTTGTGGTGCTATTTATGTATGGGGTGTTGTGGTTGCTATTTATGTATGGGGTGTTGTGGTGCTATTTATGTATGGGTGTTTGTGTGCTATTTGTATGGGTGTTGTGGTGCTATTATGTATGGGTGTTTGTGGTGCTTTTTTATGTATGGGGTGCTGTGGTGCTATTTTATATGTGGTGCTATTTATATATGGGGTGTTATGGTCTATTTATATATGGGTGCTATGGTGCTTTTATATATGGGTGCTATTTATATATGGGGTGCTATTTATATATGGGGTGCTATTTATTATGGGGTGCTATGGTGCTATTTATATGGGGGTGCTATTTATATATGGGGTGCTATGGTGCTATTTATATATGGGGTGCATATGGTGCTATTTATATATATGGGGTGCTATTTATATATGGGGTGCTATGGTGCTATTTATATATGGGGTATATGGTGCTATTTATATATGGGGGTACTTATTTATATATGGGTGTATGGTGCTTTTATTATTGGGTGATATGGTCTATTATATATGGGTGCTATGGTGCTATTTTATATATATGGGGTGCTATTTATATTGGGGTGCTATTTATATATGGGGTGTTATGGTGCTATTTATATATGGGGTGCTATGGTGCTTTTATATATGGGTGCTATGGTCTATTTTATATGGGGTGCTATTTATATATGGGGTGCTATTTATATGGGTTCTATGGTGCTATTTATATATGGGGTGCTATGGTGCTATTTATATATGGGGGTGCTATTTATATATAGGGGGGTTATGGTGCTATTTATATATGGAGTGCTATGGTGCTATTTTATATATGGGGGTGCTATGGTGCTATTATATATGGGGTGCTATGGTGCTATTTATATATGGGGTGCTATTTATATATGGGGTGCTATGGTGCTATTTATATATGGGGTGCTATGTGGTAATTTATATATGGGTGATATGGTGCTATTTATATATGGGTACTATTTATATATAGGGTGTTTGGTGCTATTTATATAGGGGGTGTTATGGTGCTATTTATATAGGGGGTGTTATGTGCTATTAATATAGGGGTGTTATGGTGCTATTTATATATGGGGTGCTATGGTGCTATTTATATATGGGGTGCTATGGTGCTATTTATAATGGGTGCTATTTATATAGGGGGTGCTATGGTGCTATTTATATATGGGGTTGGGGCTATTTATATATGGGGTGCTATTTATATATGGGGTTGATGGTGTTATTAATATGGCGTGCTATGGTGTAATTATTATGGGGTTATATGGGTGCTATTTATATATGGGGTATTATGGTGCTATTTATATATGGGGTGCTATGGTGCTATTTATATATGGGGTGCTATTTATATATGGGGCGCTATGGTGCTATTTATATATGGGGCGCTATGGTGCTATTTATCTATGGGGTGTTTGTGGTGCTATTTATGTATGGGGTGTTGTGGTGCTATTTATGTATGGGGTGTTGTGGTGCTATTTATGTATGGGGTGTTGTGGTGCTATTTTATGTATGGGGGTGGTTGTGGTGCTATTTATGTATGGGGTGTTGTGGTGCTTTTTATGTATGGGGTGCTGTGGTGCTATTTATATATGTGGTGCTATTTATATATGGGGTGTTATGGTGCTATTTATATATGGGGTGCTATGGTGCTATTTATATATGGGGTCTATTTATATATGGGGTGCTATTTATATATGGGGTGCTATGGTGCTATTTATATATGGGTGCTATGGTGCTATTTATATAGTGGGTGCTATTTATATATGGGGTGCTATGGTGCTATTTATATGGGTGCTATGGTGCTATTATATATATGGGGTGCTTTTATATATGGGGTGCTATGGTGCTATTATATATGGGGTGATATGGTGCTATTTATATATGGGGTACTATTTATATATAGGGTGTTATGGTGCTATTTATATATGGGGTGATATGGTTTATTTATTATGGGTGCTATGGTGCTATTTATATATGGGGTGCTATTTATATATGGGGTGCTATTTATATATGGTGTTATGGTGCTATTTATATGGGGTGCTAGTGCTATTATATATGGGTGCTATGGTGCTATTTATATATGGGGTGCTTATTTATATGGGGTGCTATTTTATGGGTTCTATGGTGCTATTTATATATGGGGTGCTATGGTGCTATTTATATGGGGTGCTATTTATATATAGGGTGTTATGGTGCTATTTATATATGGAGTGCTATGGTGCTATTTATATATGGGTGCTATGGTGCTATTTTATTGGGGGCTATGGTGCTATTTATTATGGGGTGCTATTTTATATGTGGGGTGCTATGGTGCTATTTATATATGGGGTGCTATGGTTTAATTTATATATGGGGTGATATGGTGCTATTTATATATGGGGTACTATTTATATATGGGTGTTATGGGTCTATTTATATAGGGGGTGTTATGGTGCTATTAATATAGGGGTGTTTGGTGCTATTTATATAGGGGGTGTTATGGTGCTATTTATATATGGGGTGCTATGGTGCTATTTTATATGGGGTGCTATGGGTGCTATTTATAAATGGGTGTGCTATTTATATATGGGGTCTATGGTGCTATTTATATATGGGGTGCTATTTATATATGGGGTGCTATTTATTGGGTGCTATGGTGTTATTATATAGGCGTGCTATGGTGTAATTTATATATGGGGTGATATGGTGCTATTTATATATGGGGTGCTATTTATATATAGGTGTTTATGGTGCTATTTATATATGGGGTGCTATTGTGCTATTTATATGGGTGCTATGGTGTTATTTATATATGGGGTGCTATGGTGTAATTTATATATGGGGTGATATGGTGCTATTTATATAAGGGTACTATTTATATATAGGGTGTTATGGTGCTATTTTATATGGGGTGCTATGGTGCTATTTAATATATGGGGTGCTATGGTGCTATTTATATATGGGGTGCTATGGTGCTATTTATATAAACAGGACCTGGAGGTACAGAGAAAAGATGTATTGAAAATTGACACCAGTGATCCTTGTGTATGCTGAATGTGTGGCGTGGGGAATGGAGAATGTGTATGCATGTTTGATATAAAGTATGAAATATCTTATCTGAAGATAAAGAGAAGTGAAGCAGAACATTGGGCTGCATAATAAGTGTTAGATTTTAGAGCTTACTATCTTACTATTGCAGTTTTGGTGCTGAGTAGGATTTGCTTCTGTACAATTTTTTACTTGAGGGGTGGACTTGCCCTTTAATGCCAGAGGGGGCTCAGTAGATTCAGTAACACCGTATTGGAGGGGAAGTTTAACACCCACCCAGATCATGGTAAATCTGTAGTCTGTATATCTGCCCATTCAGCATTTTGTCTGTGTATAAATAAATGCTTGTGAAATACTGACTTCCTGTTTGTAGGGCCCCTAATGGAGGCCATTATTGTCTTGCCCTTGACCCAAGCGCCTGGTTTGAGTCAGTTGCTCAGTTGAGGTCTGATCATGTTTTGATCAATCCAACAGCCAATCAGTAGAAATTACAGTTAGGAACATTCCACGGTAGTCTGCAGTATGGGAAGAAGAACAGTTACAGAAACAGAAATGTCAGCTCACTAATGTCAACAGCAGGGACTAGCAAGGTGTATAAATTGATTGATTTTTCAAAATGGAAGAAAATATGTAGAATAACTTAGTATTCAGAATTATTATGCTTATACAAGAATTTTAAAAATAATGATCTGTGGGTCTTATGTAGAATGATTGGGGCTATGGGGTAGGGTTGGGTGGAGTTATATAATGGCGGCGGTGGGTCACATGTCATTTGAAGTATGAAGTTGCTGGCTCCTAGAAATTTTGATGATTTGTCCAGCCCTGCAAATGTAATGTAGATTTCCAGTAGTCCGTTAATGCTTTTATGCACTGAGTTATAGAGCACTGTCACACCTCTTTTATCTATAGACTTGCTGTATGCAACTTTAAATGTTTAATAAACAGTAGAAATCAATTATTCTGATCAAACAAACCTCGATGTGTATTTGTGTATGTGTACAAAGTAATTGGTGGGAGTAACTTGCATTTTAAATCCCAAAGGGTTACCTATGTTTTTAATCAGTAAGATAGTATTAAGTAGTATTTAAGTAGTATTAATGTAATCAGAAAATTTGCTTTATCAAAGTCTTTTGCATGTACTAGTAGACTTTCAAATATGTTGAGATCATGTTGGTCGACCTGTAATTGTTTGAATAGAATGTACTTTGATCACTCTTGGGCTCACTGTTGAACAGTTTAACCATTGGACAAAGGTTACAGGTTTCAGTTTCATGTGTGTATTTCACAGTGATAGTCTGTTATTTAATAGTTTTGGATGGTATTATTGTAGTGATAAAAAAGCTCTAAAAATGCTGTTAATGATGGTTGTTTTATGCAGCCGTAAAATATTTTCCAAAAAAATATTTTTCCAAAATACTCTGCATGCCATGAATTCAGTTTTTATTTTAAAAGCACTTTTGATGTTGCTTTGATTATTTTATTTGGATTCAAAAAACGATTCTGCCTACGTGATGTTAATGAACTGTGGAATTACAACTCAGTCATGCAGCTGAATTCTAAAAGCTGCTACACCACTTAAGAGCAATTGTGTTCTTGCTTAGAAACAACTCCACCCTTTAAGCGTTGCAAACCCAAACATTTAATTTTTCCTTATGTGCTTCCTTCCAATTAAACCTGTTTTATTAATGGAGGAAAGATAAGAAGCAGGTTAAGACTAATGCCACATATGTATGTTAGGGAGACTTTAAATTAGTGCATGGGTGGGAACACTTTTTACTATTTGAGCTTTTTTTTTTTTTTTTTGCTTTTGGGGTTGATTCATTCACTTTTAATGAATTAGTCAATAATTGATTCTTGCTCACACTTTTGACCAATAGACTTCTGTTTGATCTGCCATAGTTTACATTTTTCATCCTTCGCAACTGCAGCAACTTGTGCAGATTTCCAGCTGACATAGTCTCTAGATTGATGGTGCAAGGGGGTATAATTTTTCAATAAGTATTGATCGGTTGTATCATTGTGCAGCTGGTCAATTCATGTATGGCCTGTGCACACAACTCGGGAGACCTGGACCCACAAGTTAAAATAGTGCACACACAAATCATTGTGTTTCTACTGCACAACAGGGGTAGGAATACGTACTTCTACCTTTCCAACTATCATAAGGTAAATGTCGATAATTAAAATTCATTTAAGATATCTTTTAAAGGGCATGTCCACCCTTAAAAAAAAACTGGTGGATTGTCTGTTATCTACATGCAATACCAACTGCTGTTTTTACCAGTTTATTGCATGCATTTGTAACCAGATATTTAATAAGTTCTATTCTTTTCTGACAAAGCTATCTGCCTACTCTCTCTGCTCAATGAGCTTTTTGTAAGCTTGAGCATGTGCAGAGGAGGCAGTTGGTGAAACAGCAGTCAATTATTGTCTGTGATGTTTTCACAACCCCGATTGACTGCATGGAGGGAGCGGCTAGCTTACTCTGCCAGTATGGGGAAAACAATTATCCGTAAATATCTGGTTAGTAATGCAGGTAATAAAGTGCAAAATGTATCGTTTGGAGACGGGTAACTCACAATTGGCCATTTTTTTGTTGTAGGTGTAGACTAGAGATGGCCGAAACGACATAGTTTTGTTCTGTTTTCAGATTTCCAGATCTCTGGAAAATCCCGAAGATCTGAAACAGGAATGAATTTTTGAATGTACGAGATGAGTTTTTTTCAATAATTTTCGAAAATATCCTCAACGAAAATCTTAAAATAGGATCGGAGACCACTTTCGAGTTTCCGATTGTATTTTTGCAGATTTTCAAATGTTCGAGGCTACTTTTGAAAATTATCGAAAAAAGCCTTGACCGATTTTTGAAAATACAATCAGAAACTTGAAAGCGGTCTCCGGTCGTATTTTCAAAAATTATCGAAAATAGCTCCGTACATTCAAAAATCTTCGAAAATTTGTTCCGAAATCCGTAGGATCCAGATTCGGACGGATCTTTTGGATTTCGGAAACCGAGGTGTTCCGTGACCAATCCGGGTTTGTGTCCACACTAGAGATCCCATCTCTAGTGTGGACATGCCCTAAGTACTTTTCCCAGAAATTTAAGCTTTGTACTTTATAACAGGAGTCTCTTAGTGTTGGCAAAACTGTGTATTATTGTAAAATGTAAAAGAATTTTGCATGTGTTGCTGTATCATTCCGTATTTCTCATGGGAGATATTGAATACATACATTCAACTTCAATTCGACTTGCTGTAGAGACTTGCCAAGTTTCAGTATCTATTTTCATTCAGCCCACAGTAACAAAAATCTCTAAAAAAAAGATCTAAAGACAATTCTTTTACTGCCAATGGTTTAATATTTTACATTTTGTTAAAGGGCATGTCCACCCCCAAAACTAAAATTTAACTCCATACTGGCCCCCACTGTGTAGTTTAAAATAATCCTTACCTTACATCTCTGCTCCTTATGGATCTCCTTCAGTGCTTCTTCAAAGTCCAGAAAAGTGAAGAGAAGGAGGTGTCAGTGAGTCATCTGGTCCCTGCTATTTTCTTAACCTCATTAAGGCAGTGACGTGCAGGGAACCCTTCCCCCCCTCCCACCATCCGCATCCATCCTCTGCAGCCGTTGCCACCTAGCGTGAAACCCTTTGGCCCTAAGGTAGGTAGCCCCTGCCCACCCACAACCACCAAAATATTTCTTTCCCCTTCTCTCCCACAGCCTCTCCATTGATAGCAGCCACATCTTTGATTGGCTGCCTCTTAGCCAATCACAGACGCGGCTGCCGGTCCAGCCCCTGCTTGCAAATTCCGCATGTAGGGAGCTGGATTAGAGACACCGCGGTAGAGAAGGTGCTGAAAGTAGCGATCTAAATTTTTTTTCAAGAAATATCATGGGGGTTGGGGGTGGGGCAGGAGGCAACTACCATGCCCTTTAAATGTGGTGTGGAACAACGCCAAAGTCACAGATAGAAAATGTATAAATCCGTAATTAGAACATGCAGAATTGTATTGTTATGGTGTTTATAAAAGAATGAAGGGACATTGCTTGAGTCATCATGAAGGTATGAAGCAGTCCCAGTGAATATTCGCCAGTCTGCAATGCTTTTCATAAAAAAAGACATTTTATGTCCTGTAGGGCTAGGCCTCACTAGTTTATTATCCACGCACTTTTGATTGACTTTTGCGATCACGTGAGAAATGCTTGGCAGTGCATGTCAACATGGGTAGCTACGTTGCATGCGCAACGTTCCGTCTTTGAAAAGCATGCAATCACCATTTTTTTTCTGAATCGCATGTGCTCTGATTACACAAAATTGGGAAATTAGCACCGCAAGCTAACGGTTTTCATGCATGTACCGTCTGGTCCAGTGTGGCCTCAGCCCTAATCATTATTTTTCTTCTTGTTAGTGTTGTCTTTAATACGTTTTGTCACATTCTGTGTTTTTATACCCCAATTTATAAGTGAATTCTTTTACTTACTGAAACTACAATATATTAGTGGATTCTGTATTTTTTTATAGTGCTTACTGAAAAGACCAGCCAGTAACAAAGACCATGCCTCTACAGCTTATCAAAGTCCAGTGTGCTATGAGGATAAATTATTGCAAACAATGCAATTTTTATTTAGAGAAATCTTTGGTCAGCATTAACAATATATAGATTTTCCTGTTTAAAGGGCATGTCCACCCCTCCAACTGAAAATTGCCCCAATGCTGAGCACGCTGTGTAGTTTAGTGTGCTCTGCTGCATATGGTTGTCCGTATCTGCCTCTAAGAGCATGCCCACGCTGCGCTACAATCGACTGCGTGTGCATTTCCGGTGCGATTTTGATGCGTTTTCTTCTTTTGATAGGGAAACACATGCGATTGCGCATAAAAAGCAAATCGCATGCGTTTGTGATACACAAACGGATGTGCAATCCCCCGAAATTGTGCGGTTTCGGTGCGTTGCCGCGATTGCAAAGTGTGAGAGAAAAAAATGCAAGCGCAAATGCTTTAAAATTGTGTGGCCTAGCCCTTACTGTTCCTTCTAGAGGTTTCTGGCATGCACATTGGACTAACCTCCCAATAGAAAGCCTAGGCAATGTGCATTTCACTTTCATCAATGTTAAAAAGCAGTTGACTGCACCATGGTTTCTTAAAAGATATCTAAATTGGATTTTTTTTTAAATTGCTTATTACTGGAAACTATAATTCTATCACTATACCATTTTTTGTTAATCTGTCACCTATTTGGTATATGGGGGTATAGACTATAAGGCAGAAACAATATGGGTGGAGCTATGTACAGGAAGCAAGAAAGTGGGTAAATGGGTAAATTAATTGTTGAGGTATGTTATAAGCCGCCAAAAGCCAGTGAGGATGTGGAAATGAATCTCCATATGCGGTTTGCTAAGGCTGCTGGTATGGGTAATGTTCTACTTCTGGGGGATTTCAATTACCCTGACATAGATTGGAGTAATTGAACTGCCGGAACCTCAAAAGGTACCAAGTTCATAAAGGGGAACTTTGATCTCCAAGCAATTTAAGTTTAAATTAAAGGCCAGTTTCATGCCTTTAAAATGAGCCATCAACAACCTCTCTACATGCTCCACAGCCCAAGATATACAGAAATGACTGACCAGAAAGTTAATGGGTGGGAGGCTGACTTGTGACATTCCTGAGGCTTCTCCTGCACAGTGCCGCCGGTGAGCACAGCCTCAGACTCCCTCAGTGTGTGAGGGAGACTGGAAGTCCCTGTCCCACTCTGCTGAGTGAAGTCCTGACAGAGAAGGTAAAGGAATCTACAGCCCTTCTCTTTCAGTGTGTGAAAACAGCCTTTTCAGGCAGAGTTCTCACTCTGCCTGAAAATGCTGTTTCCACAGAGTTTCTGTAGAGGGGTGTGTGTGTCTGAGTAACCCACGGCACCCGTGAGTGGGCGGGGCTTAGACACCCGCGAGTGGGTGGGGCCACATGGGGCTGTAAGATAATGGGCCATGATGGGCCTGCAACTGGAGGGACCATGGGGTCCATGAGTGCGAGGGACCAGGGGGGCTGTAAAGGGGAGGAGAAGACACAGGACAGAAAATGTAAATATCTTCAAAACTATGTAAAATAAACATTGGACATAAATTGCAAAAATTCTCAGGGGAGCAATTCCTATCAATTTACCTCAAGTCATTTTTGGACCACAGTTCCCCTTTAAATCTCCTTTATGAGCATTTTCTTTCACAGATGGTAGAAGTTCCTACTAGACAGGATGCATTGTTGTATCAGGTGATATCTAATAACCCTGAGCTCATTTTAGAGATGACGGTAATGGGAAGCTTAGGGAATAGTGATCATGATAAAGTGTTATTTAATATAAGTTGCAAAAAACAAAAGTGCACTGGGTTAACAAACTTTAGGAAAGCTAATTTTAGGTTGTTGAAGGAATCTCTCCTGCTCAAACACTGGGGGGATTTGTTCCTAGGTAAGGATATTGAGCAGAAGTGGACTGCTTTTAAAAGGATATTAACCCATTACATTTCTAAATGTATACCTTTAGTGAACAAGTTTAAAAAAAAAAAATAGGTCTTCTCCTGCCTGGCTTAATGCCAAGGTAAAAAAGGGGGGGGGAGGGGAAGGCTTTTTGAAATTGGAAGGAGCCGAACAGGCATACAGGGAGTATAAAAGCTGTAATAATAAGTGCAAGAAAGCAATTAAACTAGCTAAAATAGAAAATGAAATACGGATAGCAGAACAAAGCAAGTTTAACCCCAAAATGTTTTTTAAACATATCAATAGTAAAAAGATGAGGACTGAGAATGTGGGACCATTAAATAATAGGGCTGGGATGGTTATAGAGGATGCCGAGAAGGCTAATGTGCTAAACCATTTTCCCCCCTCTGTATTCACTTTGGAGGGTCCTAGAACCAGATGGAATACATCCTCAGATCTTAGGCATGGGGGGCATGTTCACCCCCAAAACTCAAATTTAACCCCATACTGGCCCCACTCTGTAGTGTACAAAAATCCTTACCTTACATCCCAGCTCCTTATAGTTGCCATGCTGTGCCCCTCCAAAGTCCAGGAAAGTGTAGTGTAGTAGGTCTGTGTGTCTAATCCTGCGCCTGTCTCAGCCTCAACCTCGACAAGGTCTGAGGCATGCGCAGGAGAGCCCTCCCTCCCGTTTTCTTCTCCCTCCCCCTAGTGTAAAATCCCCTGTATATATTATAGATATTGGTCCCCCAGCCCCAACCGCTGTAATAGAATTCTTAGAACGTGCCCCGATAGTTACTTACCTTCCCTCTATCCTCCGACGTTCTGAGCAGCCGGCAGCCACGTCCCTGATTGGCTGCCTCTTAGCCAATCAGGGACGCGGCTGCCGGTCCCGCCCCCTTTCTGTGCAAGCAAAGGGCCGGGAAAGTGCGGCGGAGGATAGAGGGAAGGTAAGTAACTATTGGGGCACTTTCTAAGAATTCTATTACGGGGGTTGGGGCTGGGGGACCAATATCTATAATATATAAAAAGTTGAAAAAAGAGAGCTTAGTTCAGTTTTATCTAGACCACTTTATCTTATATTTTCAGATTCACTTTTGTCTGGTGATGTGCCGCTGGATTGGAAAAAAGCCAACGTAATACCTATATTCAAAAAAGGTAGTCTTTCCCAACCTGGTAACTTTAGACCTGTTAGCCTAAAATCAGTGGTAGGGAAGGTGATGGAAACTTTGTTACGGGATCATATCCTTGACTTTGTCTCCAAAACTGATCTTGTTAGTAGTTGTCAGCATGGATTTATGAGAAACAGATTGTGCCAGACAAATTTACTTGGTTTTTATGAAGAAGTGAGTAAGAATTTAGATTCTGGCATAGCTGTAGATGTGGAATACTTGGATTTTGCTAAAGCTTCTGATTCTGTGTCACATAGGTGACTAATGTATAAATTAAGGGCTGTTGACCTAAAAAAAACATTTGTACATGGATAAATAATTGGTTATTGGACCGCAAACAGATTGTGGTGGTCAATGGGGCTAAAGTTTTAAGTGGAGTGCCTCAGGGTTCCCTACTGGGGCCACTTCTTTTTAATCTGTTTATAAATGACTTAGAACAAACAAGAAAAGAGATGATCAATGCACATTCCTGGTCCCCTTATATCATAATACCTATGCTAGTTTATCCAATGCAAGGTCAGGGAGACAACCTTCCCAAGAAAATGCAACCCAGCAGAGAGTGTCAGCCCAGATAAATGACCCAAGGTAAAATGTTAGGACATTCCATACTGGGGTTACCTTGACGTGGTTGGAAGGCTTTTCACTTTTATGCATAACATTGTAAATAAAAAAACCCATGTTTTTACTGTTTGCACTAGCATAGATATTATGATATATGGGGCCCAGGAATGTGCATTGATCATCTCTTTTCTTGTTTGTTCTAATGTTTTGGTCAGATCAATAGCACTTCCACTATTTGCTGTAAAGTAATTTTGCCACAGGAGTGCTCCCACAGCCCTCCCCTCATGTTACTATGTATTTCTTTTTATATATATATATATATATATATATATATATATATATATATAATCTCTCTAATGGGCCGAAACATGTTGATGTGGTTTGCACAATAAAGGGTTATTTGATTTAAATACCAGGAGTGCTCCATCGATCTCTATCAGTTGTTTATATTCTACTGTAGCACCCGGGTGAAGGATATCAGGAGTTGTGTGTAATGTAATGTCGAGCTAGTATACGGGTAGCTTAAAAATTATGATTAGGCTGAACATGTATTTTCATTTTCTACCATCCTTTTAGAAAGACTCCCATGCCAATATTCTGATGAATGTTGCCTCAAAAAAAATTATTTGTGCCTGCTCCATGTAAAATATGCAAAAGATAGATATATAAAATGTATATTTTTTTTCTGCAAGTATTAATAACTCTGAAAGCAGAACTGAGCCAGCTTAGGGTTATGATAATGCAGCTGAACTGTTCAGTCCTTTAAAAAAAATTAAAAAATCATATTTATAGTGTATTTTCCACATGACTAGATCCATATGTCACAGCTGATTGCTGTATTATTTTCCATATTCATTTTAGCCGAGTTCTTTCTTACAGATGGTACACCTAACCTGTAGGCAAACTTGACATTGCAGATTCTGGTTTAGTTAAGACAGACATGCATGCACCAGTGTATTTGTCCTATTGCCAATTGTTTTGATATTTTTTGTACAATTTATAAAATGTTATTAGTATATTTAGTATAATTATAGTATAATTAGTATAATATTGTGGCTGATTTAATATTGGTTGTCCGTTTTATTGGCTCCATTTTATTCAAGAATGCGTGTTGATCACCTCTAACAAAAAAAAATGGTTCTAAAGCGAATTTCCAAAATCCTCTGTAGCCATGCCCAGTTTACCCCAGAGCATAAAATAAATTCCTGTCTGACTCCAAGTGCAGTCCTACTAATTCCTGGCTCAAATATTTAAAAGGAAGGAAAAACAAGTTAAAGGGTATTGTTCAGGGTAAATCAGTCCATTGCAGAGCTGTACCTTTAAATCACACACTTTATTTTTCTAAGCCATTGGAAAAGCTTACCTATCCCTCTTTACTTGCTGCCCCTTCCTTCTCCACTGTAATCCCGTTCAATCCACTGCTCCTGTGAATCTTGCTGGGAATAATTCTCATCCAGTGAGTCAGTCAGTCAGTCAAGACTGCCCAGCTATCTGTACATTACACTTAAAGATAAACATGGACCGGAACACGAATTGGATTGGCAGAGGGCTACATCTATGTATATAATGCAATGCAAAGGGCTAACACTGTGGCAAATGAATGTTTGGGGCATTGAGCAGCAGTCTTTACACGTTAAAGTATCATATCCACCTTTAACAATGGGGCACAACATCTTTTCACATCAAAATATATTTTAGAGTAAAAGCCCAAACATAATTTGCCCCTGTAACCTCTACATTTAAAGGGCATGTCCACCCTTGTACATAATTTTTGATATTATATACTGCTCTTTCCCTCAGCCCCAAACGCATTACTATTCTACACAGAAAGTCCCCTGATCATTACTTACCATGCCTCTCTCCTTCGTCGCATAGCCCCGGCCCTCTGCATGCACGGAAATGCAAGCAGGGGGCGGGACCGGCAGCCGCATCCGTGATTGGCTGAGAGGCAGGGAGTTCAGACCGGCGAAGGAGAGAGGCATGGTAAGTAAAGATCGGGGACTTTCTGTGCAGAATAGTAATGCGGTTGGGGCTTGGGGAAGGAGCAGTACATAATATCAATGGGGTTTAACGGTAAGCGGGAGGGAGAGGGTGGGGGCGAGGACTTTCCTGCGCATGCCTCAAACCTTGAGGAGGTTGAGGCTGAGCCAGGCACAGGATGAGTCACTCGCAGCCTCTACACTACAGTTTCCTGGACTTTGGAGGGGAATAGCAGGGCAGCCATTTGGAGCAGAAATGTAAGGTAAGGATTTACTAAACTACAGAGTGAAGCCAGTATGGGGTTTAATTTCAGTTTTGGGGGTGGACATGCTCTTTAAAAGTACTGCAATCGACCAAAATGAAATATAGACATGTCCCCCAAAAAACATAATTCAGATGTGACACTCGCATACAATGTAAGCTTGCAAAAAAAAAACATGGAAAAGAAAAACACTTTATTTGAAGTGTGCAAGAAGTTCACAGGAACATTTCTAAAGATTAATTACATATAGAGTCACATTGATGAATGCTGCTCAACGCCTCAAACAATTATTTGCCATAGTGTTAGCCCTTTAAAGAGAAATTATAGTGAGAATTTTTTTTTTTTTAATTTATTTGGAGGGGGCTAGTGCCTTGAGCACCCAGGGGACTGCCATCTCTGATACAAGGGAGGAGGAACGAAGGGTCAGGAATGCAAGGCAGGTGGTAGTGGTAGGGGACTCCATTATAAGGAAGGTAGATAGGGTAATCTGCCGCCAAGACCCTACATGCCGAACTGTGTGTTGCCTGCCTGGTGCTAGGGTTCGGTATGTGGTGGATCGTGTAGACAGATTATTGGGTGGGGCCGGGTGTGACCCGGCGGTCTTGGTTCACATTGGTGCCAATGACAAAGTTAGAGGTGGAGGTGAGGTCCTTAAACATGATTTTCGAGAACTAGGGGCCAAGATAAAAGCAAGGACCTCCAGGGTAGTGTTTTCAGAAATACTACCGCAGCCACGTGCTAAGCCAGGGAGACAGCGGGAGCTTAGGAGCATTAATGCGTGGCTAAGAGAGTGGTGTAAGGAAGAAGGGTTTGGGTTTATTGAGAACTGGGCAGACTTTGCTGTTGGCTACAGGCTCTTTAGTAGGGATGGGTTGCACCTCACTGATGGTGGTGCAGCTGTTTTAGGGGAGAAGATGGCTAGAGGGTTGGAGGAGATTTTAAACTAGGTTTGGGGGGGGGAGGGTATTAGCAGTCTCACTGGGATAGATTGTCCAGGAGGAAAGCAGGGTGTAGATAGGCCAGTGGTGGGCGGAAAGGGGGGCTTAGCATAGGGGGTAGGGAGGAATGTGTATCAAAGTGTACGGATAAATTACAGGATCATAATCTATAATGTATGTTTGCAAATGCGAGAAGCCTGGCTGACAAAATGGGTGAATTGGAAATGATGGCATTGAATGAAAAGTATGATGTAATAGGTATAGCAGAAACGTGGTTGAACAGTTCTCACGACTGGACTGTAAATATAGAAGGATATGCCTTGTTTAGGCAGGACAGAAAAAAAAGGAAAGGGGGAGGAGTATGTGTTTATGTTAAAAAAGAATTGAAGCCAAATTTAAAAGAAGAGATAACTGGTGATATGGATGATAAAGTGGAGGAAATATGGGTGGAATTAGGCAACAGGAAAGGGGGTAATGTCATTGTTGGTGTCTGCTATAAGCCGCCAAATGCTAGCAGAGAGGAGGTGAGTCAACTTCATATGCAGTTGTCAAGGGCTGCAAGTTTGGGGAGTGTGCTCATTATGGGGGACTTCAATTACCCTGACATTGATTGGTGTGGTGGAACTGCCATCACAGAAAAAGGCGATGAGTTCCTGAATTTGCTGCAGGATAATTCTCACAGGTGGTTGAGGTTCCTACTAGAAAAGGAGCTCTGTTGGATCTGGTAATATCTAACATTGTGGAGCGCATTATAGATATAAAGGTAACTGGAGGCTTAGGGAATAGTGACCATGAAATAGTGGCATTTGGACTTTGTTATCGAAAGGAAAAGTGCGCTGGGTTAACAAAGACATTTAATTTCAGGAAAGCAAATTTTCCCAGGTTAAAAGCAGCTCTTCAGAATGTCAACTGGGATAATGTATTATCAGGTAAAGATACTGAACAGAAGTAGACTGTGTTCAAGGGGATTTTAAGCCAGTTCACATCTAAATTTATACCCTTGGGAAATAAATGTAAAAAAAATAAATCCGCGCCCATGTGGCTGAATTCTGATGTAAAGAGGCAAATGGTAAGGAAGAAAAAGGCATTTAAAACCTTTAAGGCCGAGGGAACGGAAAGGGCCTTTAGGGAGTATAAAAACTGTAACAAGGAGTGTAAGAAAGCAATCAAAGCTAAAATTAATAATGAAGTTAGGATAGCTGAACAAAGCATCACTAAGCCTAAACATTTTTTTAAGTATATTAATAGTAAGAAGATGAGGACTGAGAATGTGGCACCATTAATTAATGGGGATAAGTTAGTTACGGAGGATGGCGATAAAGCAAATGTCTTGAATAATTTTTTTCCCTCTGTATACACTATAGAAGATCCAAGTACAGATATCATAGAGTATAGTAGCAATAATGGTATACAAGATTCAAGTTCACTTTGGTTAACCGAGGATATGGTACAGAAAGAACTAAATAAGGTTAATATTAATAAATCTCCTGGTCCGGATACAATACATCCTCGGGTACTTAAGGAGCTAAGTTCAGTTTTATCTAGGCCATTGTTTCTTATTTTTGCTGATTCCCTCATGTCCGGTGGTGTGCCTCTGGATTGGAAAAAGGCTGATGTTATTACAATATTCAAAAAGGGTAGTCGTTCACAGCCGGGTAATTACAGGCCTGTAAGTTTAACTTCAGTGGTGGGGAAGATCCTGGAAAATTTAATAAGGGAACATGTTTAGAGTATGTTTCAAGGACTGACATTATAAGTAGTAACCAGCATGGATTTAGGAGGAATAGATCTTGTCAAACTAACTTGATTGGCTTTTATGAGGAAGTAAGTAGAAATTTAGACTCTGGTATAGCAGTAGATGTAGTTTACTTGGATTTTGCAAAGGCTTTTGACACAGTCCCCCATAGGCGACTAATGAATAAGCTAAGGTCTGTTGGTCTGGGGAGTCACATTTGTACATGGATAGAGAATTGGTTAATGAATAGGATACAGAGAGTAGTTGTTAATGGGGCTTCATCATTATGGACTAAAGTGCTAAGTGGGGTGCCACAGGGTTCTGTGTTGGGGCTGCTTCTATTTAATCTATTTATTAATGATTTGGAAGTGGGTATTGTCAGCAAGGTTTCTGTGTTTGCTGACGACACAAAACTTTGTCGACCATTAAAAACTTCAGAGGGTGTGCAATCGTTGCAAGGGGATCTAGATAGATTATCACATTGGGCTGCTAAGTGGCAGATGAAATTCAATGTTGATAAATGTAAGGTGATGCATTTTGGACTTAAAAATACTTGTGCTACTTATACTATAAATGGCTCTGTGTTAAGTGAATCCCTGTTGGAAAGGGATCTTGGAGTTTTGGTGGATAACAAACTTAAAGGTAGCAAGCAGTGCCAGGCGGCAACAGCCAGAGCCAGCATGGTATTGTCTTGTATAAAGAGAGGTATGGATTCAAGGGAGGAAAATGTAATTTTCCCTCTTTACAAAGCATTGGTAAGGCCTCATTTGGAATATGCAGTGCAATTTTGGAATCCTGTGTACAAAAAGGACATCTTTGAAATGAAAAGGGTTCAGAGAAGGGCAAGTAAATTAATAAGGGGATTGGGGGAGTTGAATATGAAGAGAGACTGGAAAAGTTACAATTATGTACGCTGGAGAAAAGGCGCTTGCGTGGGGATATGATTACTATGTATAAATACATTAACGGGCCATACAATAAACTATCTGGGGCATTGTTCACCAATAAAACATGTCAAAGGACACGAGGACATCCCTTAAGACTTGAAGAAAAAAGGTTTAGGCTTCAAGCTCGGAAAGGGTTTTTCACTGTGAGAACGGTAAAGCTATGGAACTGTCTTCCAGTGGACATTGTAATGGCAGGTTCATTGGTCAGTTTAAAAAAAAAAGCTGGATGAGTTTCTGCAAACAAGGAATGTTGCAAGTTACTGGTATTGATACATAAAGTAGAGTTGATCCAGGGAAATTTCCGATTGCCACTTGGAGTCAGGAAGGAATTTTTTCCCCCTTCATAAGTTTGGTGGGGGTTTTTTGCCTTCCTCTGGATCAACAGTTAGGCAGGAAATGAGGATATTGCTAGATGGGTTGGACTGGATGGACGTATGTCTTTATTCAACCTCAAATACTATACTATTATTCCAATATGCTACTTTCTCCCACACTTGCTTGCCGTCTATTAGCTCTGGAAAGGAGGGGGCATGTTCAGTGGGGTTAACATCATGTCAGCAAGTACTTTCATCTGAGCATGCCTTGACTTTGCATACAGCCATTTTTTGCTTGTGGGGGACTAGACTAAGAGGGGAGGGGAATGACACAGCATGGTAGAAACTTCTGCCAGTGTGAAGAAACAAAGCCACACAGCAGGATGAAAGTAAGGCAGCTTATACTAAGTGATCTGTACATTGTATAAAGACAAAGTTTTTTCCCCACACTTTTTCCTTTAAACGTCATTGCATTATATACATAGAAGCAGCACTCTGCTAATCCAGTCTGTGTTCCGGTCCACGTTTTACTTTAAGTAAAGCTAGCAGGGCTGTCCTGACTGACTGGATGGGATTCGCAGGAGCAGTGGAATGAATGAGATTACAGTGGAGGAGGGAGGGGGCAGCAAGTAAAATTGGAAAGGTAAGGTACTGTATATACTTGAGTATAAACCAAGGTTTTCAGGCTTTAAAAACAGCCTGAAAACTGAACCTTGGTTTATACTCAAGTCAGTCACTTACCTTGTAAGTAATCCGGTGGCCACTCGCTTTGCATCCTCCTGGCTTCCGGATGACGTCACTGCTCGGCGCCTCTCAATTCCGGCACAGAGTAGAGACATCACCCAGAACGCAGAGGATACGGAGCGAACTGCCGCCGGCTTACTGACAAGGTAGACAACTACAAGGAAGGCAACTACAAAAAATATAAGGTGAGACTGTCCAGTCCCCATTACTTGCAAATAGGGGTAAAACCTCCTTTATTCGTGCATATAACAAACCAGTAAGGGGTTTTACCCCTACTTGCAAGTATTGGAGACAAGATAAGTATGGGGAAATGCTTTTGGGGCTAAAGCTGGTGCTAAAATTGAGTGGTGAGGGTAAACTTGCCCTTAAATTAGTTGTTTAATTTATAGTTATGCACTCTTTATCTATGTTGCCGTAAAAATTACTATATAAATTGTAATCCAAGAATAATGTTTAGATTATGCGGGCATCACCATGGTTTTAATTTTTTTTTTGAATATTGTGTTAAGGTGGAAACCAAGATTCTAAACTGAAATATTTTGGCATCCACACCAAGTTTCGACAGTTACAATTTTGTCAATTCCACATTTTTACACAAGAGAGAATGGTATAGAAATAATTTTATTTGCTCTACATTTATACCTGAACATAAAATTCAGCATGAGATTTGGCATGTTAGTTTGGCTCATTTAATTTAATAAATACCAATATTTTCTGAGTATACAATTTATGTAAGTAAAAAACAAAACATTACATTAATAATTAAGGAGCTATACAGGATTGACCTTGCTGTTACACTGAATTGCTGCCTTCTTGAAAAAACATCTGTAAGGAAGAAGCACTATCACTAAACTCTGGTCTTCCAACCATCATGTGCACGGTACATATTGTACCAAATAGTAACTAATACTCAGAAATGTGACAATGGCAATGTATAACCATGTACATACAAGGGCAGTCTTGGAGAGCATAGCCCTTGGAAAATTCCATAAATGTTCCAAGCATTACTTTAGGAACAATCGTATGTACAGAATACCGGAAAGCTACTTCCTTTGGTATTTAAACTAGTCTTGTGTTTATGTTGACAAGAAATGCCAAGGTGCAGGTCAGATGTAAATACATGACTTTGAGGTTTCCTCTTTATTTTAACCCCTTTGCTCACTGCGTGTCAGGCCTAATGAGAGCTTTGTTTGCATATGTATGCTATTTAATATGCATAGCTGAAAAAGCTTTTATTTATATCCGTTGCGTCCTGCTTAGGCAGATAAAATGGCTATTTCTCATACTGTAAAGGGCCGCACACACGCCCAATTAGGTGGACGAGGCCAGAGGTTCGTCAATCTGCCACACACAAATCCTTCAGACAGAAAATCCTAGTATACACACATACAAAAACAGTTAACACAACTAGTATTAAAGGACATGTTCACCCCCAAAACTAAAATTTAGCCCACTACTGTCCCCACTGTGTAGTGTTCAAAAATCCTTACCTTACTCCTCTTATGGTTCTCCCGCAGTGCCTGTTCAAATTTGAGCTGTGTGAATCATCCTGTCCCTTCTTCTTCCTTGTCCTCTAAGAGGTTTCTGGCATGTGCAGGGGAGCGCCCCTTCCTCTGGATCCCTTCTGTCTGCTGCATCCCCTACCTATAAAATCTGTTTACTGTGTGTAGCCCATCCCAAACCGCCAATTTACTTTTGTAAAACAAGCCCCAGAAAGATAATTACAGTGCATTGTTCCCCCAGCTGTGTGCATAGCAGTCAGCCGCATTTGTAATTAGCTGCAGGCTAGCAGAGAGCTGGGAACATAGCACCGGGGAAATGAAGGGGTGTAAGTATTATTCTGGGGCTTTTTTTTTACTAAGTAAATGCTGGTTAGCCGGGGCCACATCTGCCATGAGGCAGAGTGTGACATTTGTCTCAGGCGGCACCCCTGCACTAAGGAGAAAAGACAGGTGGTGGTGGTGAGGGAGGGGGGTGGGTTCTTTGACCATTCAAGAAAAAAAAGAGAATTTTTGCCTAGTAACAGATGATGTTAGGTTAAACAAGTGATGTTAGTTAGGGCCCTGCTGAAAGAGTCTACTATGACATGGTGGCAGGCGTACAAATCTTTTATACTACAGAAAGTATGGAATTTCTAATGTATTGTAACAGTTGAACCAACTTGTATAGCACAGGCTATAAAATAAGTTATTTACATACACATACTCTACGAATGTATAAAAATATGTATGCACACTCCAGCATTAGCGCATCCCGCAGTGACTCCCAATATGTCAGAAGAACCTAAAAATACAGAGGCACCTTCGGATATATAAAGGGAAAGCGTCGCTACTCAGGAAAATGGAATAATAAAAGAACATATTCTACAAAAATAGGTGATGTATGATATACAAAATATAACATATAGAGTACGGTATATAAAATAAAAAAAGAAAGACACGACTAGCATCTTATAAATAGTTTATAGTTCCCTATGATTTTTATACATTCGTAGAGTATGTGCGTGCTGACATATTTTTAGTATCTATCTATCTATCTGTATATATTTACTAGCAAAAGTGTGCCCGTTGGTGCACAGTGGGTTTTTTTGTGTTAATTTTATATAGTTTAATTTGCGTGTGTAATGTATAAGCTACCCGCCACTTACAAGGCCCTCCATATTAGGGTAGTCCTATCTAAGAATGACATATTAAGTAATAATGCTGTTATTTTTGTAGTGTAATTATTATGTTTAAGATACGTTTTTACCTAATGATAACTTCCCGCGGCACTTGGAGCCTTTCCCGGTAATTCCGTCTTCCAGGGGTAGGTTGCGGCTGAAAACCAGGCCCCACCACGAGTGTTGGGAGGCTCCGCGGGACTTTCCGCGGCACTTGGAGCTCTTCCTGGTAGTTCCAACTTACAGGAGGTGTTTGCGGTTGTTCGCGGCCGAAAACCAGGCTCCCAGGCCCCGCCGCGAGTGTTGGGAGGCTCCGCGGCACTTGGAGCCTTTCCCGGTAGTTCTGTCTTCCAGGGGGTGTTTGCGGTTGTTCGCGGCCGAAAACCAGGCTCCCAGGCCTTCCGCGAGTGTTGGGAGGCTCCACGGGGCTTCCATCAGCACTTGGAGCCCCAGACCAGGTGCTGTCAAGTTGTATACATACAATACTGTACACACATTAACTCCCTCCTCCAGCTAATCCCCAGGGCTCTCAAGCAGGAACAGGCAGCATCTCAATACCTAGCAACAGCAGGGATCGCCCACCATTTCTATAGGCAATGCCTTCTCTCCCAGTTAAACGGAACACTATTGGCTTTTACCTGGATTACGACCAATGTGGAAGGGGTTTGTTAGATGCTGTAGTTTACACACATGCGGCAGTAAGGAGGAACCTGGTGCTTGTTTAATATGGGGTATTCCTATTGGCTGCTAGAATACAGTCGGACACTATTACAGTAATGTGACAATTTATAATAATAGTACTAACCTGGAAGCTGATCATTGTGAGCACTGCTGCTAACAGGACAGGAGAAAGAGAGAGACAGACAGACAGAGGGAGAGAGAGACAGACAGAGCACTGCTGCTAACAGAATAGGAGAAAGAGACACAGAGAGAGAGACACAGAGAGAGAGACAGACAGAGGGAGAGAGAGACAGACAGACAGAGGGAGAGAGAGACAGACAGACAGAGGGAGAGAGAGACAGACAGACAGAGGGAGAGAGAGCCAGACAGACAGACAGAGGGAGAGAGAGACGAACAGACAGACAGAGGGAGAAGAAACAGACAGACAAGAGGGAGAGAGAGACGACAGACAGACAGAGGGAGAGAGAGAGACAGACAGACAGACAGAGGGAGAGAGAGAGACAGACAGACAGACAGAGGGAGAGAGAGACAGACAGACAGAGAGAGAGACAGACAGACAGGGAGAGAGAGAGAGAGAGACAGACAGACAGAGGAGAGAGACAGACAGACAGAGGGAGAGAGAGAGACAGACAGACAGAGGGAGAGAGAGACAACAGAGAGAGACAGACAGAGAGGAGAGAGAGACAGACAGACCAGAGGAGAGGAGAGACAGACAGAGGGAGAGAGAGACAGACAGACCAGAGGGAGAGAGAGACAGACAGACAGAGGGAGAGAGAGACAGACAGACAGAGGGAGAGAGAGACAGACAGACAGAGGGAGAGAGAGACAGAGACAGACAGAGGGACGACAGACAGACAGAGGAGAGAGACAGACAGAGGGAGACAGACAGAGGGAGAGAGACAGACAGAGGGAGAGAGAGAGAGAAACAGAGAGACTGTTCACTAAAGCAAAATAATAATAACTAATAACATTTAGACACTTACCAGCATAAGAAGGAAACTTCCCTTCAGGGGAAGTCTTCAGTAAAGCAGTGTCGATTGGCCACGCCCACCCACTCCCACTACACATTACATCAGGATGTGAAGCTCTCATCCCACAATGCAATACACTGGATATCATCTACACTTACTGGGAAAGCAAACTTTCTTTGATTGGCCATTAACCTCGCACATGCTCGTAAGTCTCTACCACAATGCAAAGCTAAAGGATGTTACTGTAAAGCATGCAGCGTCAGGATGTGATGTAGTGCTACACAGCTACAAGAGCACACCTATTGGATAATAAGGACAGTAAGGAAATGACAGCAAACTCCATGCAAATTAATAAATTTGAGAGGTGTGTCTATAGCTCCCTTTTGGACCAGTCCATTCAAACGTGGGGAGATTCTGTATGTTAGTACTTTTTTATTTTTTATTTCATATGCCATTTATACACTGTTACACACTTATATATCTTTATTTTGTACATATTAATAAACTAATTAATGTTATACCTTTTACATTACAATATACACTTTAACTATGTATAATATTATTTTAGCCTACCCCCACCTACATAGTACAGTCTAAAAACTCAATGCAATATCCACAAAATGGAAAATAATTTTATAAAAAGGAAGGATGAACACTTTGTAAATATTATGTTTTTTGTTTGTAGTTAATTTTTTTTTCTGTTTTTCTTACCTACCTTACTTCCTTTGTGAATCTATGATTGTTATTTGTAGGTCCACCCCTTTCACTATGATGTCATTTTAGAGGTGGGGACTTACTATTTTAAACTTGGATACACCTGTGCTCAGGGCTCCATAAAACTCCATAGGATTTCATAATATTGTTCACACCTGCTGCGTTATATTCCGTTCCACTCCAGTGCGTTTTAAAAACGCACTGCAGCACACATTTTAAATGCATGAAAATGCTGTACAACGGATAACAACGCACGCGTTTGCGTTTGTGTCCATTTTTCGAAAAGGATGCCTAGGAGTTCCTGTGATGTTATTTCCGATCGGCAGGCTATAATAAACACGCGGGAGAGGGCAAAAACGTGTAAACGCAACGGACACAAACAGATAGTAACGCACACGCAAACGGGCAGCAACGGATACAAAAACGTTTTGAAACGACACTTAACGCAATGCATTTTTAAGTTGCGTTTCTGTCCATTCCTAGTGTGAACGAGCCCTCAGCGTGCCTATGATTAGGAACCAGAGAGTTTGAACCGCGTTAGGCCATGTGCGTAGCGTGTATTAATATTTTGGCTCAATAAAACATGTTTTGATATTTCCACTACCGTTGTAGTTCTTTCTGCCTGTGTGCGCCGAGGCTCGTTTTTGGTGTGCGTAAGATTTTTCCTTATTTCAGTTTTAGCGACCCAATACCATTATAAATTGCATTTCTCTAGTCAGGCAGTGGCTTGATGAAAAAAATGAAACCACTTCCTCAATTGTACTAAAAAACAGTAGATTAGTTAAGTAGACTGATGGTACTGAACTGTGTTTCCACCTTATCTTAATGCTGCAAGCTTCCAATGGCATAAGTTTGAGAGCAGTGGTATTATATAAGGGATAATGCGCCCCTTACAGTATAATATAAGGATATTACGCCACCAAGGAGTTCCCTGACCATACAGAAGCACGAGGCCGTAGGGGAACTCCGAGGTGGCGTAATATCCTTATATTATAATGTGAAGGAGCGCATTACTTCTTATAATACATAAGTTTTAGATTACTTCACCCCATTCACATTTTAAATTCTAGCCTTTAAACCCCCAAGCTACCTTCTGTAACTTAAACCCAGTAAAAAGGAACATCCCAGCCCAGCATCTATGCAGTTAAACAAATCTTTGTGGAGGAGGAGAGAGACATTGGTTATGCAGTGATAGGAAGCAGCTCTAGCAGGTTCCGTTAGTGAAGTTAACACTGCAAAAAACGCTGAGTCATTGTCCAGGCATGAACACTGGAATGTGCGAAGTAGTGGGATATAAGAAATATAATAAATGAGTCACTTAGTGACATAGCGGAGTGATTTTTACAAGGCTATATACCACTGCAGCTCCCATTATAAAATATCACACTTATGTATTATAATGTAAATAAGATAATACATTTTGCTTTTCTTTGCCATCAACATAATTAAAGAGAAAATATAATAATGACATCTCCCTGCTTAAGGTCAGAATTAACTATGAGGAGATACAACCTATACAACCAGAATGCCGGGGGGAATCAAGTACTGTCTCTTTCTGGGGGTTTATTTATTTATTTATTTTCGCAAAAGTTTAGTTAATTAATTAATTTATCTATGTGTAGAATACTTTTATTTTGGTATTTAGGGTTTACAAAAACAAGTTACAAGGCAGGAAGCCAATCCTGCCCACCTGTTATTATTTTAACCAGAATTTTCCTTTAGATCAAGAATTGATCAGAGAACAAAATCTGTATTAAACCTCCTGTTCTATGCCTTGTTCCATGTCCAAATTGTCCATTGCTTAGAAAACACCTACCGAATATCTAAATACAGTCTTAAATATGTTGATATTTGTACCGATGCAACAAATTTGATCGAATCAGACAAAATATTGGTGGCTGTTTTCTGATCAACTGCTCAGCAATATTGACCAATATATCAAAACAATGAAGATAATCAAATTCTTCCAGTCCCCATCTTCGTGGCACAAGGTAAAAAAATTCTATTGTTTTTTTTTCTGATTGAATTTTTGATCCGGGCCAAAACTATCAATAATTCCATTAATTCCATCAAAAAAAAAGGCAGTCAATCACAGACGCGGCTGCCGGCAAAGGAGACGCCGCAGGAGAGAAGGGCTGTAAGTATGATTCAGATTTTAACAGTATAAACAATATAGGGAATCTACAAAACGATCAATATCTATACTAAAGGGACCATAAAATATAACATCATTGAGGGGTCTAGTAATGAATTTTGTTACTTTTTTTTACCCGATTTTGTAACATGGTATCTTTTAAATTTTACATTAGCCTACCCAGAAAACTAGATTTGATTGGCTGGGATAATTTTAAAAATGGTGTCTAACAGGTAGTACAATTTCAGTCTATGGTAAAGGGAATTAGTTTCCAGAAACGCGTCAGACATATTGACCCAGAACTCTCACCTAGTTGTTTTTAATATGGATGAATAAAAGCGGATTTTAACTGAATATTTGGACTCCATGTATCGAGCAGTGCGGCCTGAAACAGTAACCATTTTCAACAGCTATTGTAAGGTTACATTACATTTACATTCAATCGGAACTTCAAAAAATACTACGATCATTTAACCAATTGAAAAGAGAATTTCTGGATTGTAATTACATTTGAAATCATGATCATAATAAGATCAGGAAAATGTAAATTTTTTTTGGCCAATCAATGGATATGTCGGATTGTACATAAAATTGGCCTAATGTATGGTCACCTTAACACAGACAGAGGAAGACCAATACAAGGTTTGTAGACTTGAAAATATCTGTAAAAGATCCATTTGAGGGGGCTTGGCTATCAATGCAGGGAGAGAATGGTCACATGGCTACAAATTTTTTGTCAATATTTTTTGCTGGTTTCATCTAGAGATTTATTTCCAGGGCTCATTTTAATAGTAAGACTGATGGATTTTATTTAAAGGGTATGTCCACCACCCACATAAACTTTAAATATTAGGCTAATTGCACCTTAAAGGGCATCTATAGTGGGAAAATGAACTTTTTTTTCTTTCTTTCCATGTGTTCTATAATTCCCTACAACCCCCAGAGTGTCTTCACTTTTTTCAGATTCCCTCTCTGTCCTGAGATACACCAGTTAGAAGAATACGTGATTGCATTCCTCTACTCCTACTTGGACTGTCAATCAAATCCCTGTGACTTGATCCCCCCTCCCTGCTCTGTAATAAACATAGAGATAACAGCATTAGCAGGGGGAGAAAGGTAGCTTTGATGTTAGATATAAGGCTGCACTTGACCCCCCTTCTTAATAGCTTTCACTGATTGATGATGGGTCACAAAGTGAGAGATCGTAAACTGTACTGATCTCCTTCTCCTTCTTCCGTGTCTCCAGGACAGCTTACTTTCTATTGGCCACTATGCGTGGGTGTGTTTTTCAGGATGTTGAACTTTTAACTCCTACTGCACATAAAAAGCTTGTCGGTTAGCCGGAGCTGAGACATGGAGGAGGTAACAGAGGGGAGAGAGAAGGGGGGAATGCTGCACATAGATCTGACACCGTGGTTAAACAGAGTCAGTGACAGATATAGGATTAAGGCAGCACAGAGTACATGAATTTAACTTTGCAAAGGGGCAATGTGTTTTTTTCACTATAGATGCCCTTTAAAGTTTAACTGTTGCCCAAAATGACTTTCGGTAAATTGACAGCAATTGCTTTCCTCAGTATTTTTGCAATTTATGTTCATTATTATTTTTTTTTTACATAAAGTTTTGAAGATATTTACATTTTTACATGCGATTATGGTAGCAGCATCACCAGATCCCCTGCACTTCCTGCTCTGAAACATGTGACAGCCCCTCTTGTCTGTCTCCTCCTAATTGCAGACCCGGTGGCTCCTACTTTCAGGCTAGTGGAGACCTGTGGAACCTCCCCTAGCAGGCCCCCATGGACCCTCCCATTGGGGCCCCTCCCACTTGATGGCTCATTTAAAGGTAGGAACCTGGCATTTCACTTAAAATCAAATTGTGTGGAAACCACAGTTCCCCTTTAATTCTCAACATTCTGTAAACTGCCTGGTCCAATCATTTTACAAAAAGTGTTATCTAAATATTGATTACAAATCATGATCCATCCAGGAAACGCTGCAGGAAGTTTGGCAGGTAAAAAATCTGCACTGGTTAGCATTAAGCACAATTCAGGTCGAACGGCAAAACAATCTAACATCAAGCCAGTGTATGGCCTGCATAAGTGTTTCTATTGAAGTCAATAGTACTAAGACAAATGTGCTTATTTTCAGAGCTGTATTTTACCAACAAATCTGATTTTTAAGTTTGACTTTACAATAAATGAGTCCAAGGGCATTATAACATAACTGTGCTTTCTAGAAATATTTGTGTTTAAAAATGTTCATTTAGGGCTGGGCCACACTAGCACATTTTTCACGTGTTTGTGCATGCATTTTTGTTTGCGATTGTGCCTGCGATTTTCGCCAAAACAAATAGCGGGAACGCGAAAATTCCCTCAATTTCCGTTGCACATGTGATTGCGCGTCCGTTCGCGTTCAACCATTTTTTTCCACAATCGCATGCGGTTTCTCTTTGCATGCATGAAACAACGCGCGCAACACACAGAAAACACGCATGCTATGGGGTGCGATACCGCTCGTGATGTTGTGCGCAATTTTGTGCGTTGTTGTGTGGCCTTGGCCTTAATGTTTTGGTGTATTGTGAAGCAGCACAGTACTGGTTTAAATTGTATTTTAACATGGCCGATTTGCAAGCCCAGCGGTAGCTTTGAAGCAATTTATATTGGTTTTACAAAAACATGCTGTGTCTGTTATTTTCAATTTTAGATCACCAACACAGCCCACTTGTCTTCTAATTCTGCTCTTCATTTTCTGATCAAACAGAGTAGTGGAATTACTTTACAGTTAGAGAAACAAAATGCTGGAATAAAATCCTATTAAAACCCCAAAAAGGAACACACAAAGGGCAGTTAATTAATCTAATCATAATGTTGTTGTTTTTTTTAAAATGTATTTTATTTCTCTAGGCTGGTTCACAAATATTTTGTCCTGATCATCTCTAGATTGATATTAAGGTTGAGTGAGATGAAAAAATTGCTTTGAGATTTTAAGGCAGAATTTTTAGCATTTATTGGCTACTTCTACCAACTGTTATCTAGCGTGTGCGCAAGGCATTAATTTTGCCTGGAATCTCTCAGCTTTTGTTTTTTCTTCCTGCTCTATTGCCACTTTTAATCTGGAAATTCTTTAAAGGAGAACTAAAGTTTTCAGACAATATTGTTCCAATAGACCGAGCACATTCACAAACATACCAGAAGCTCTGTCTCACCTCTCCCTTTGCTGTGGCTGTTGGGTGATTTATTAAATTAATCTGTTGGTACTAGGGGTCAGTTCCCATAATGCACCTTACTTGGGTAAACCCCCAGCTAAGTGTCTGCGTTCAGGCACATGCTCTGTAGTGCTCAACAGATCAAAACAAGCTGTCAGCCAATCACATGCCAGCACAGAGATCCTCCCTCTCCCTGACAGAGCAGGGATTTCAGTTTTTTGTTTTCAAGCACATTCAATGCTCCTGTCCTCACAATGATATAATCCTTTAATATCCATACAAAAAGAAAGTCATCTTACCATGGATGTAAGAAACAGAATATTAACATTTTAAGTAAAAATAAAATTAAGTCTGGGGAATTGAACCTGCACATTTATTCGGTCTTACTAAAAGCAGAGCTCTTACATATAGCCTAACAAAACCTATTTAGGATACTAGTACATATACCGTAGGAACTTTATCTTCTACTACATAATGGAAACAAAAAAGGGGGTAAGTCTGGGGATTTGAACTTGTGACCTTCTGAACTCTGTATTTCTAAAACTGGTGCTTTACCAGGTGCCACAACCAAATAACCAGAATCCTTGTATATGTAGAAGCTTTATCTTTTGCTAGGAACAGAATTTTAAAAATGTAGCCTGATAAGACTTTGAAAGCTGCTTGTTACCAGCAACTCACACTGACTGGTAAATAAACTGTAGGGTAACAAGCAGTTTTCAAAGTCTTATCAGGGACCTTCCATATTGGTGCAGAGACATCTGTATAGAAAATACTCTGTGCATAGAGACAGTGAATACTGGGGTCAGGGGGCGTGGTTCTTTGGTGACTTCATGGGCTGTGAGTTGTACTGGCAACAACATGAAAGCCTTCTTGGTTACAGAATCTATTTCTCACATGTACTAAATGCAACTTACTAGAGAAGAATCTTACAATGTATAGGTGTTCTAGGGAGAAATGCTTTCATAATAGATTAAAAAAATAAGTTTAGTTCTTCTTTAATATTCATACTTTCTCTGTGACTGAAAATACTCTAAAGGTCCATACAGAAAACCTTAGTTGTATGTCAATATCAAGGTATAAATCACAGTTTCCTACAAAAGTTAGTTTTGGTTGTTTTATTCATTACATTATTGTCTCTTTTTTTAGGTGGACAGGTCTGATATGAACACACTCAGTCTGCCTCTAAACATTAGACGGGGAGGATCAGACACCAACCTTAACTTTGATATACCTGATGGAATGCTGGACTTTCATAAAGTGAAACTCACTGCTGACAGTTTAAAACAAAAAATCCTCAAAGTCACAGAACAAATCAAGATTGAACAAACTGCCCGTGATGGCAATGTGGCAGAATATTTGAAGCTGGTGAACAGTGCAGACAAACAGCAGGCTGCACGAATAAAACAAGTATTTGAGAAAAAGAATCAAAAATCTGCTCATTCCATTGCTCAACTTCAGAAAAAACTGGAGCAGTATCATAAAAAGTTAAAAGATATTGAACAAAATGGGCCTGCTAATAAAAGCTCTAGAGATATTTCCAAAGATCATGTTAAAGACTTGCAACATTCTTTAAAAGATGTGAACAATAGTAACCGTCCTACTGGTCAAGGAGAGAGCAGTAAAATGGGTGTTCCTGGTGTATCACTGACACCACCAATGTTTGTGTTCAACAAATCAAGGGAGTTTGCAAATCTAATTCGTAACAAGTTTGGAAGTGCTGATAATATTGCTCACCTTAAAACCAGTTTGGATGAATTTCACCCAGAGAATAGTTCTAGAAACTTGAGTGGGAGTGCCACCATAGTTGCCAAATCTAAGTATGTAAGCGATGATGAGTGTTCCAGTGCAACATCCGGTTCTGCAGACAGCAACGGTAACCAGACATTTGACAATGGAAGGACAAATGCTAGTGACAGCCATGGGAATCTCTCAGTGTTTCTAGAAGAGCTGAGGGAAATAAAGGATGCTCAGTCTCAGTTAGCTGAAGACATGGAGTCATTAAAAGTGCATTTCAAAAGAGACTATAGCTTGATTTCCCAAACATTACAAGAAGAAAGATACAGGTAAAAGCTGCTTGTTTTTTGGGGGTTTAACAAAACACAATGTGTAGTTAACATTACTATTCAATACAATTCACATTAGCTGATGTCTTTCTTTACCTCAATACATTAGCAGGGAAATGCAATTATATAAACTTTTGCTACTTGTTACTACATTGTGGCAATGAATGCTGCAAGTTGGTAACTTTTTGTGTGGCTTTAAACTTGAAAAAAGCATTATTTAAAATTCTAAAATGTAATGGAAAAATTACCACAATTTATTGCAAAGGTTGTGCTTCGGTATTTCAAAAAACATGTGGAAATGGCACAAACCGTTAAAAATTAGTGTAAAACCCTCACTTATCCGATAGTACATCAGATGAGTTTTACGTGGATTTAAGGGATATCAATTATTATTGATATATGGATATGCATATCCATAAATTAAAGTGTCTGTAAATCAAAAAAAAATACCTTGGGGGAGTGGGTAGGAGGGGAGCCAGGAAAGGAGAGATGAAAGCGCTGCAGGATCGTTGATATGTAAGTATTGTGATCTCCACTTAAAAGTTAATAAAGGAGACGGGAACTGAGAAGTAAGTCTGAATATTAAAGGGCATGTCCACCCCCAAAACTAACTTTTTATATTTATTTGGCCCAAATAAGTGCTCCAAAACAAACTTTACAGCATGTAAATCGGTCCAGTGGTTGAAAAGTTACAGACCTTTGTAGCTGGCTTAATCCTGCAGCATGGACCAATACAGCGATGAACAGAGACAGGTTACGTTACCTTGCCTCTGTTCTTTTCATGTTCTTGAGCATGTCTGTTAACATCCAGCAGTGAGAACAGAGGAAGTTGCATCAGTAATGGTCTGACCCCTGGATCCCGCCCTCTTTTCCCTCTCAACCAATCACAGCTGTAAAATTATGTGTACTGAAGAAATCCAGGATCAACAGCTGCAGCCAGCCAGCCCAGAGAGAGAGAGAGAGACACACACACAGGCAAGAATTTTTTTTTTTTTCTAAGCTGCAGCTCGGGGTCATCTAAAGAGGAAGTGCAGCCTGATATACATCTCATTAAATATCGGGCAAGGCAAATGATTTTTAGAAAAATGAACATGGCGTTTGAGGTTGGTGCTATTTATATAAAGAAATATAAAAAGTTTATTTTTGGGTGGACATACCCTTTAATCATTTTTATGTTTAGTATTTTAATTAAAAAAAAAAAGTGAAGTCCAAATTTAAACAATGGTTCAGACAGTGAACTATTGGGGACATGCACCTTTTTAGTTAAATAAAACCATGTATGCTTTAGACTTTTGGTTCTCCTTAGAAATTGTATGGATTTAATTTCTGTTAGCAATATCACTTTTAAAAGGATTGCTTAGTGCACATCAAACCAACACAGAACTATTTGTTTTAATGCATTTTACTACTATTTATAATAGTACGTGTTTATCCAAAATATGTGGATAAGATTTCATATACCGGTATATAAGTCAGATGTTAGCATTTTTTAAGTTATTTGTGTAGAGTGTACTTTCCAGGCCAGTAACCCTTGAGCCTAGACTGAGGAACTGACACTGGTAAATGGGAAGATAGGTGGTAGGATTGTTTATTAAAGAAGAACCACACAACCAGGTACTGCTGCATTTGGAGCAATGAGCTGAATACTATTAGTGTGAGGACCCAGAAATAACCATATATACTCGATCCGAGTATATAGTCGATCCGAGTATAAGCCGAGGCACCTATTTTTACCTGAAAAATTTATAAAAACTGATTGACTCGAGTATAAGCCGAGGGTAGAAAATAGTTGCCCTTTAAATGGACAGCAGAATTCCCATACATGAATCCCATACAGTAACACCCAAATCCAGTACCAGTAACCTCCAATTCCTTGGCACTCCAGATGTTTGGAAACTACAACTCCCAGCATGCTTTGTTGCTGGGAGTTGCAGTTTCTAAACATGTGAAGTGGCAAGGGTCAGTAAACTTTTAATTAAGCTTACCATCATTTACAATTCTCCTGACACCCATATAGTAAAGGGCACTCTGACCCCCATATTGTAAAGGACTCTCTGACCCCAATTGTTAAAAATGTCACCTGAGAGTTGTAGTTTCAAGCTGTCATTTGCACTGAACTAGCAGCTGGTTTTTTCCCCCAAACTGAGGAGACCCATCAGATTTACAGCATCCGGATGAGCAGTGACTGTGCTGAGTGATTCCTGCAGCCAGACTACAGGAAGTGTAAAGGCAGATCAGCTCCTGTAACATTCTATGCAGGTTAACACAGCGCCACCTACTGGTGACTATCCGCATTTGCAGAATTAGGATCTAAATTAGGACTTGACCCGAGTATAAGTTGAGGTTAGGTTTTGAGGCTAACTTTAAAGCCTTAAAAATTCGACTTATACTTGAGTATATACAGTAACTGCATTGAGACTGTTTAATAACTATAGACTTTGTACTTGTTTTGCAATATCGGAGGCATATGTAACAGTTATCTTCCCTTTTCAGTGACTGGTGTCCAGTGGGAAATTTATTATTGAGGGACCTATCCTATCTTACAATAATATTACCGTCTCTGTAAGGGTTAAATTCATGATTATTTCTGGACATGTGTATACACTTATAACGTAAGAATGGTCATAAATGATATATAATAAAGTGACTGTTTATTTTTTACTGTTGATATCTCGGGTGGAGCTTCTGTTCTAAAGGTGGCGATGGACGATCAGATCCCAGTCGTATGATATCGGGATATCCCGATTTTGTATGATTATCGGATCGTGTTTGGATGATCGTCGAAAGATTTTTCAATGATCTTCCAATAATTTCCCCATCGGCCAGTTGAAAAATGTTTGGCCGACTGGCAATCCCACGGATTGTACAATAGGATTGTAGCGTATATGGCCACCATAAGATATAGAGGTGAGCAAACTGGTTACTTGTCTGCTACCCTCTCATTGTATATTTTGGGGTTATATGACAGATAACTATGTTCTGATTTGAATCAGAAGACAGCGTTAGCCTTTACCTGTCTTTGGGCAAGTTTTTTTTACTCGTGTCCCACTCGTTATTCATTAACTGTGTATTGTTTCTTGCATTTTGAGTATAAGGTACATATAGTATTGACCAACTAATTGAGTTTTTATTTCATACTAGACTACAATTACTTCATGTATATGGGTCGCATGACCCAACCTTGAAATTTTAAATGCTTAAGTTCACTTAAAAATCAACAGGAACAACAAAACTGGTTCGGCCACTGGGAGGCCACGGTAGCCTGTCAGCAAGGCATTACAGCCAGGTCCATCCGGGTGCGCATCCACGCGGTCCAGGCCCCGCTAATCCACACAAGGCAATAGAAAACAAAGGCCGCACTTTCGGAAGATCCAAATCCACTTTATTAGCACAACATAAAAACTCCAAACAAGGCCAGGCTTATCTGACTAAGGGGGTGGACCCCTGAAACGCATCAGATGAGCCTGCGGCCTTTTTTTTCTATTGCCTTAAAAATCAACAGTCCAAAAGAATATCAGTTGATTGATTTCCATCTTTGCTTCTCTTAGCAGTCAGCTGCGACTGTAATTAACCTGAGAGTAAATTTTACACAAATGGTGCCAAGGGAATATGTCTGTTCCATAATTGAACTAAGCAGATTGTTTTTTTTTTTAAACCAGTCTCTTAAAATAGTGAAATATAGTCTATCATAGATCAAATTAATCAGTAGTAGAAATGTTTTATTGTTATTGTGGATTTATATAGCGCCAACATCTTCCATAGCGCTTTACAATTACAGTATACATTTAGGCCCTGCCCTGAAGAACCTTACAATCGAAGCACATTTATTTGACACATACAACCTAAAGTATGTCTTTATGATTTTGGGGGAAACCGGAGTACCCAGAGGAAACCTACTCAAGCATTGGGTGAATTTTGTCTTAAATGAAGTTGGAAAAGCTGTTGTAAAAAGGGATACCCCATCGCTTCAGTATAGAATCTAGAAAATCTGTTACATCTGAATTGGGCTGTTGGAGCAAATATATATTGCATTAGCTTTTTATGTTACATTTGTACGCCAATCTTTAATATAGTAAAAACTGTGGTTTTATATCTTGTGTTGCTATGTGACCAGATTTGACAGATCAATTTGTATGGCCCAGTCATTTCTCTCCTCCCAGTAAGTGTATAAAATAATACTGGGAGATAAACATGCACATACAATTAAGGAGTTACCTTGCATCATTTCAGTTCCCAGATGACCTACTCTTGGCAGTGTTTTAAAAGACAGCTTACTCAGCTATATGACTCAGTATGACCAGGGCGTGCTCTATGTAGGTAACTTGGGTAAAGTTCACCTGTGTTGCAAAAGAAATGTCCATTCTGAATACTAAATTACATCTTCACATTCCTGGATAACTGGTTGTTTTTAAAACCTGCTTTTATCCTTTTGTATATTGTCCTTTTCCCTGTGATCTGGTTTTTATTAAAAGGAGAATTTCCCCAGTTACCTCCATGGATATGACTTGCATGATCTTTTGCTGTTCTATACAACATTTGAGAATTTTATTTATTTACTTTGTGCTTAAAGGGTATCTCCACCCTAAATATTTTTTTATATAATGTAGAGCACACCCAATTGCTATGTTAGATTGCTAAAAAAAACAAAAAAACCCCCCAGAACTCTACTTAAAGCCCCTTGCTCCTGTGGCATTCTGATTCAGCCCTTTGTTTATCGGAACTTGCAAACAGGGGCCGGACTGGCAGCCACGGCTGTAATTGGCTGAGAGGCAGCCAATCACAGATGCGACTGCCAGCAATGCAGAGCGCTACGGGAAGGGAGGGGCTGTAAGTAGAGTTCTGATTCTTTTTTTAGTAATCTAACATAGTGGTTGGGGGTGGGCAGGGATGCGCTACATTATATAAAAAACACTTTTACGCTTGGTGAAGGGCAGCCATGGAAGGATCAGGAGGGTTGGGTGGGTGTGTGTGTGTGCTCCCCTGTGCATGCCACTGTCCTCTCAGAGGACAAGGAGGAGGCTGAAACCTTTCCCACGGGAAGACACTTCCTATTTTTCAGTGTCCTGGATTTTGGACGAGCACTGCACAAGAACCATAAGGAGCAGAGATGTAGTTTTGTAGGGTTACATTTTAGTTTTGGGGGTGGACATGCCCTTTAAATAGTAACACAGTAATTGAGGTTAAATAAAGACATACATCCATCCAGTCCAAACTTTATTATATGCTCCTCTTTAACACTACCTAACATTAAGTGTGCCTTGGTGCAATACCTGTCATTTTCAGGGATTGGAGCACACGTATATCGATAAATGGATCGCAACGCAAAGTGTCCAAGCGCACCTAGTGTGGCCACTTCAATTGGGCCAACTAGTGTGCACTTTTTAACACCTGATCGTATTGAGTGTTAAATGGCCTGATGTGGCCTAGCCCTTAATTTATAATTCACTATATATAGTCCTATTGTATATAAATCCATGTTGGTGGGCACTCTCACTTAAATATTTAATGACTGGTGTTACCAATAGAAGGTGTATACAAGTATGTTTTAGAAGGATGAGAGGTGCAATCCAAGAACTTCTTTCCATACCTTTATTGGGTAGAATAAAAAAACAGTGCAGAAGGTACATTTTGTTCCTTACTTTATGACCTTTATCAAGCTGTGGGCAGCTTGCATGTCCCAGTCACTGCCCATGGCAGCTTGCATGTCCCAGTCACTGCCGTGGGCGGGGCAACCTGCATGTCCCAGTCACTGCCGTGGGCAGGGCAACCTGCATGTCCCAGTCACTGCCGTGGACGGGGCAACCTGCATGTCCCAGTCACTGCCGTGGGCAACTTAGTACGCACACACACCCATACTTAAAAAGTTTACTACTCATATGTAGAATATAAATATTTGCAGGCTTTTCCAGTAAAAATTATATTAAGTGTACACCGAGCCCAATACCCCCTCACACAAATCCAAATCTCTCTACCAATACATAAATATCTTTAGTAATGTGGTTTTATAATGTCCCATACATTACAAAGGGTGCCCAAGTACAATAATAATGTTTGGTGGTGTGCAATTATAACAATGTCCACATTTCCAATACTACACACACAAAGTTCACTAGTCATATGTACAATATAAACATTTATGGCCTCATTTACCACTGGGCACAGTTTCAAAATAAGGGGTTAATAATAATAATAATTTCCAGTAATAATAATATTTATAAAGAGTGTACACATACCCGCTTAAAAAGCCCTATACCCCCCTCAAATAAGTCCAAATGTATCTGGCCATACTTAAATATCTCTGGTAATTATGTCTCAATGTTCCAGACATTACAAAGGGTACCCAAGTAAAATAATTATGTGCTCTAGAAGTAGTCGTTTGTCTGCCAATGTTAAATGAAGATGAATCCCTCAACAGAACCTGACTCTCTATTTAGTGATGCTGGTGAAATTTTTAGCTGAAAGCTATTTTTTTTTATCTAGTCTCAGGCATACATTAAGTGCATTAGGACTAACCTCTTGTGTAGTGAAATGTTTTTTCCCATCTTCCCTCTGCCTCAAAGTTTTTTGCCTAATTCAGAGGAAGAAACTAGGGGAAAGATAGCACAGCCAATGACTAAATTGCCCTTTTAATCTTAGCTCTGAAAAAAATGCATGTGTTAAATGTATAAGATGTATGTATAAAACATTGTATGAAAAAAAGGTAGTCTGTCTTTTTTCCTAGCAATTGCTATAGTATAGTACAGTATTTGAGGTTGAATAAAGACATACGTCCATCCAGCCCAACCCATCTAGCAATATCCTCATTTCCTGCCTAACTGTTGATCCAGAGGAAGGCAAAAAAACCAACAAAAAACGCTAAATTTATGAAGGGGGGAAAAAAATCCTTCCTGACTCCAAGTGGCAATTGGAAATTTCCCTGGATCAACTCTACTTTATGTATCAATACCAGTAACTTGCAACATTCCTTGTTTGCAGAAACTCATCCAGCTTTTTTTTTTAAACTGACCAATGAACCTGCCATAACAACGTCCACTGGAAGACAGTTCCACAGCTTTACCGTTCTCACAGTGAAAAACCCTTTCCTAACTTGAAGCCTAAACCTTTTTTCTCCGAGTCTTAAGGGATGTCCGCTTGTCCTCTGGCATGTTCTATTGGTGAACAATGCCCCAGATAGTTTATTGTATGGCGGTTAATGTATTTATACACAGTAAGGGTCTAGATAAAACTGAACTTAGCTCCCTAAGTACCCGAGGATGTATTTTATCCGATCCAGGAGATTTACCGTATTAATATTATCCTTATTTAGTTTTCTGTACCATATCCTCGGTTAACCAAAGTGCACTTGCATATTTTATACCATTATTGCTACTATACTCTGATATCTGTACTTGGATCTTCTATAGTGTATACTATAGAAGGGGAAAAACTTAGAATGGGTCCTGTTAAAAGCAATCACACAACTTCAGCAGAGGGACACCAACAAATCTCAGTTTGCATTTCAATTTGAATTTATTGCTGCTTTAACACAACATGTTTCGAGCGTGCAAGCGCTCTTTTTCAAGTGTAAGTTTACAACTCTCCCAGTGAACAATTTATTCCCTTATTAACTCCTCCCATCAATTCCAAAAGTGCTTCAATTAAAGTGACAGCGTGCTTGAAACGATTTCTTATTATAAATGTCCATGATAACGGCAAATCTCTTTATGGTGACGGTGAGTCTCTTTATTGATCCCACCTAAAAATAAAATGTCTAGTGTCCATGTATAGTGCCAATATAAAAGAATACAACAACAGTCTGTAAATATATATAAGTGTATAAAACATAGTGTATAAATATATACAAAACATTAAAATATTACTGCTCCATTCTTCTAGGTTTAATAAATTACAACTCCTGGTTCTTAAGTCCTATATACTTCATATCTATATAGCATTTATATCTTAAAGTGAGACAAAAATTATCTTGGAACTATTGTTAGCACAATCTACCCATATGGAAAAAGTTAACAATAGTTCCAAGATAATTTTTGTCTAGCTTTAAGATATAAATGCTATATAGATATGAAGTATATAGGACTTAAGAACCAGGAGTTGTAATTTATAACCCTAAAAAAAAAAAAAAAAAAAAAAAAAAGGGGGAAAAAAACAGAATGGAGCAGTAATATTTTAATGTTTTGTATATATTATACACTATGTTTTATACACTTATATATATTTACAGATGTGTGTGTATCTTTTATATTGGCACTATATATGGACACTAGACATTTTATTTTTAGGTGGGATCAAATAAAGAGACTCACCGTCACCATAAAGAGATTGCCGTTATCATGGACATTTATAATAAGAAGAATCGTTCAAGCACGCTGTCACTTAATGAAGCACTTTTGGAATTGATGGGAGGAGTTAATAAGGGAATAACTTGTTCACTGGGAGAGTTGTAAACTTACACTTGAAAAAGAGCGCTTGCACGCTCGAAACATGTTGTGTTAAAGCAGCAATAAATTCAAATTGAAATGCAAACTGAGATTTGTTGGTGTCCCTCTGCTGAAGTTGTGTGATTCCTGTGAGACAAATAGGTGTGTAAGCGGACACACCACAGAGATAGACACCATTGAATATTTAACCACACTAGACAACCTCTTGATTACCTGTTAAAAGCAATATTTATCACCATCCTGTATAATAAAATAATCTTAATTACTTTAGGTATGAAAGGCTTGAAGACCAACTCAATGACTTAACAGACCTCCATCAGCATGAAACAGCCAACTTGAAGCAAGACTTGGCAAGCATTGAAGAAAAGGTTGCATATCAGGCTTATGAAAGATCCCGGGACATTCAGGTAAATTCCAAATAGTTTTGGCAGCTGGCATTTTTTGATTGCAACTTCAACTTTAGGCCAGGTGGGGTTTTTTTTGGGATACATACACAAATTAGTAGCCTAGTGCACATCCAATTAATTGGCTTACATTTTAATTTACGATTACAATGTGACTTAAAGGCCTGCCCTTCTCTCTGGATAAATTAAAGCAACTAGTTCAACAACAAATCATTTTAAGCCCAGCAACCACTTCACAGTTTGCTTTATTCTGCTGGGTCCTAAATTTTAACCTTTTTTACCATAGTAACTTTTTACCTACTTAGGAGACATAATTCTCAAGCATTACCTTTATATCAGTACCTGCCTTTTATGAGATGAAAGTTCCTGGGTTTTTTTTGGATGTTGTGCATTGTGGAATGTCCATAGGTAAAGTATAGTATATGGTCAGTATATGGTCACTTTAAAGAGATCTAGGAAAGTCTTACTGATTCCCAGCATGAAAAGGGTTAAAATCAGGCCCGGATTTACCATTGGGCACACTAGGTACGCGCCTGTGGTTGAAGGGTCGGCTGTGAATCATCCCCCACCAATTCACCCCCTTTAAAGTCTTTTATTCTAAAAAAAAATATAAAATGGGTATGTTTTATGGGATTTGGTCTGTGTTTATGGGTGGGCCTAAGGCGCCAGGCTTTTTGTGCCTACAGGCTCATGGGTTTTAAATTTGCTCCTGGCAGTAGTCTATGACCTGCAAACATCATTTATCCTAGGGAATGGGACAGCCACTTAGTAATAGCTTGTGGGAATAGGCGTCTGACTTCTGGATCGCTGCTGAACAAACACGGCCTAACACTCGCTACACTGTTGCAAAGTTCCGTGGGAACCCACGTCTAGATTCACAATTGCACATAAATATACATGTATACATCAATGTATAATCTACATTTCACATTGGCAGGTTGAATTATTTCCTCAAAACCAGGAAATAACTGGGAGGAAGTGTTGGGCATTGTTGCTATTCCCTAGGACAAATGTAGTTTGCAGGTCATAGATTACTGCAAATTCTTCTTTGTCTCACAATAGTAGCCAATTTGCAACAGATGGTGGGCACACACCGGGTCATTGCCCTTGCGAAGTTCAATCTGTCAAGCTTAGTAGGACGCCAGTTGTGTAACACAAATGTCTTGTCGTATGACCATCTTCCTGCCTTGAGAATACACTGCAGGGGAATTCCTTTTGATGCTGCCTGGAGAATACACTGCAGGGGAATTCCTTTTAATGCTGCCTTAGTAGAGGCAGCACCTCTTATAGAATAGGGTCGGAATAGTGATGTGCTAATTCCAGTTGTGTTCATCGCATATAGTATCCAACCTCTTATGTTTGTAGAGTGTGCTGGTCTAAAGTGGGGTCTGGAGGTAATGAATAGCTTGGTAATTTCACTCCTAAAGTCTGTTGGTAAGTTCAGATATGTATGTATAGGTTTGTATAAAAAGCACCACTTGGGTATGCAAGTTATATTAGTTGTGGGGTTCTATTAGTTGTAGGGATGTTTTTTGTCTTTCCCTTAAGGATTATATGAGCATCTCCAGGGGTAAAGGTTTTACCATGGTTCATGAGTGTGTGATTGTAACTGGGGACAGGATGGTGTTACAATGACGTTCCCTTTAACACTTTAATATAAAGGGGGTTAATGGTTAAATCCTGGAATTTTCAGTCTCAGTGCAGAGCCATATGAACGGAAGGTGGAGGTAGATAGGCCTGATAGGAATTTATGGGACAGGAATTATAGTGTTCCCCATAGTGCCTGGGGAGTTTCAAATTGTGACTCTTTATCTCCAAACCATAGCAGATCAAGTTCTTATAACTCAGAATTGATTAGGTACTTGGGTTCTATGGACAATTGCTGGAAACAGAAAAAGTGATTTGAGCTGCAAACCACATTAATTGTGGCAGCCTAAATAACAGGTCCTGGAACCTGAAAGCAGTCTGTTGTCATTCCTAGTGGCAACTTTTGTCCTACTATCAGGGAGTGGATCTTGGGAAACCATGGTTTGGAGGGCAAAACTGGATATACTAGGTCTAAGCCCTGGACTCTTGTCTGTGTAGAACCTGTGGTGTCAGAGTTGGGGGAGGAAATGCATATAGGCAGTGTAGATTTGTCCATGGAAAGGATAAGGCATCCACCCTTCAAGCATTTCTGCACACAAATGTCTGTGTTTGTGCTGACACTACCTGCCTCTTCCCAAAGATTGTTAATCTTTGCAAACATTGCAAGTTTGAGGTGCATTATAGAGAGCATCAGTTGGTGTCTAGATAGGGCTGCTGCAAATTTGTTTGACTACACTGGAACATAATGGGCTATCGGGTTTATGTTGAATGACAGTGTGGTTTTCCAAATGTGTAAAGCTTCTAGGCATAGGGGTCTGGATCTTGCACCACCCATCCTGTTGATGTAGGAAATGGCTGTGTGGTTGTCTGATTGTAACAATACAGTCTTGCTGCAATGTTTTCCTGGTCCTACCACGGCAGTGGATGTAGTGGGTTAACCCCTCCCTTCACGTCCATGACAGGCCCCTTTCTTAGCCAATAAATCATTTCTCCTCCCCTCACCTCGTATGTCTTTTCCTCCTGTTCATATCAGGTCCACAACTGCTCCCCTCTACACAATTTCTTCCTGTTTGGGGGTCTCTCTCCTCTCCCCCACTCAGAAGTCTGCGCTGCCGTGCTTGCATAAGGCGCAGAGGAGCAGACAGCGGCCTCCACACCCATAGGACGCTAAATATAGGAAGCGCGGCGCATATGGATGACGTCACCATCACTTCAAAGCAAACACCGGTACACACGGCAGGAAGGTTAGTGTCTAAAGGTAACCAGGCGTTCTCGCTCTGCCCTCCAGCTACCGACCAGAGCTTCTGTGTCCAATCCATCACACTGTTTCAGACCTCACAGCTCTATATATGCTGTATGTAAAGTTACAGTGGGCAATATTACAATCATAAGAAAGCAACTAGAATCAATATTCTTTTTTCTCAATGTCTAATGTGTTCTTCAAAGAGATTAAGGTCTACCTCCAGGGGGTGAGCATTTAAAGAGAGAGGCAAATTCATTGTTTTGAATTGTTTCTAACAACATTACATCTACTATTGTTGTGCAGGTATCCAGAGGCTTCCAAGAGTAAATCGGTCCACAAACAATGTGCCATCTGTAATAGGAAGGCTGTACAAGTGAAAAAGTTACGCGAAGAATGCATAAATCCAAGGTCATCTATGAGCCAGGGACAGATTCAATCATCTATTAAAAAAAAAATTGACACATCTCTGCATCATATAATATCTAAGGTACCTGAGATAACGGTGAAAAAAGTAACCGATATGTTCGAGGAATACGGAATCAAAAAACGACCAGTCACTGCAGAGAGAAGTGATTCTCCAGTGGTCTCTGAAGGTGTCATTGAAGATTCTACACATGTTAACGTGGATACACCAGACTTAGATCATTTAATTCACAAAATGAAGACAATCTTGCAGATCCCTGACAATTCAGATCTAATGTTGTCAAAGGAAGTCACTGAAAATGCATATTTCCATGTATAGTATTTGAGGTTGAATAAAGACATATGTCCATCCAGTCCAACCCATCTAGAAATATCCTCATTTCCTGCCTAATTGTTGATCCAGAGGAAGGCAAAAAAAAACCCACCAAATTTAAAAAAAAATTCCTTCCTGACTCCAAGTGGAAATCGGAAATTTCCCCTCGATCAACTCTACTTTATGTATCAATACCAGTAACTTTCAACATTCCTTGTTTGCAGAAACTCATCCAGACTTTTTTTTTTTTTTAAACTGACCAATGAACCTGCCATAACAATGTCCACTGGAAGACAGTTCCATAGCTTTACTGTTCTCACAGTGAAAAACCCTTTCCAAACTTGAAGCCTAAACCTTTTTTCTTCAAGTCTTAAGGGATGGCCACGTGTCCTCTGACATGCTCTATTGGTGAACACTGCCCCAGATAGTTTATTGTATGGCCCGTTCATTTATTTATACACAGTAATCATATCCCCATGCAAGCGCCTTTTCTCCAGTGTACATACCGTATATACTAGAGTATAAGTCGATCCGAGTATAAGCAGAGGTACCTATTTTACCTGAAAAATTTGTAAAAACTGATTGACTCGAGTATAAGCCGAGGGTAGAAAATTATTACCACTACTGCCTTTCGATTTCTGTATTGTTTTGTGGCTTAAGTTGCCATTTAAATGGACAGCATAATTCCCATACAGTAGTCCCATACATTGATCCCATACAGTAATAGCCAAATCCAGTACCAGTAACCCCCAATTCCTTGGCACTCCAGATGGTTGCAAACTACAACTCCCAGCATGCTTTAGTTTCTAAACTTGTGGAGTGGCTTAATTTTAATTAAGCTTACCATAATTTACAATTCTCCTGACCCCCATATAGTAAAGGGCACTCTGACCCCCATATAATAAAGGACTCTCTGACCCCAATAGTTAAAAATGTCACCTGAGAGTTGTAGTTTCAAGTTGTCATTTGCACTGAACTAGCAGACATTTTTTGCCCCAAACTGAGAAGACCCATCAGATTTACAGCCTCTAGATGAGCAGTGACAGTTCTGAGTGAGTCCAGCAGCAAGATAGCAGGAAGGAGTGAAAAGGCAGATCAGCATCTGTAACTTTCTATGCAGATGAAGGAGTTTTTTTTTTTTTAACACACCACCTACTGGTTACTATCTGCAATTGCAGCATTTGGAGCTTAATTAGGGCTTGACCCGAGTATAAGCCGAGGTTACGTTTTCAGGCTAATTTTAAAGCCTGAAAATCTCGGCTTATACTTACTCGGCTAATATATAATATACTCGGCTAATTACCGTATATATGGTAATTGTAACTTTTCCGGTCTCTTCATATTCAAGCTCCCCCAATCCCCTTATTAATTTAGTTGCCCTTCTCTGAACCCTTTCAATTTCAAAGGTCCTTTCTGTACACAGGATTGCAAAATTGCACTGCATATTCCAAATGCTTTGTAAAGAGGGAGAATAACATGTTCCTTCCTTGAATCTATACCTCTATACAAGACAATACCATGCTGGCTCTGGCTGTTACCGTCTGGCACTGCTTGCTTATCCACCAAAACTCCCAAGATCCCTTTCCAATAGGGATTCACTTAACACAGAGCCATTTATAGTAGAAGCAGCACAAGGATTTTTAAGTCCAAAATGCATCACCTTACATTTCTCAACATTGAATCTCATCTGCCACTTAGCAGTTCAATGTGACAATTTATCTAGATCCTCCTGCAACGATTGCACATACTCTGAAGTTTTTAATGGTTGACAAAGTTTTGTGTTGTCGGCAAACACAGAAACCTTGCTGATAATACCCACTTCCAAATCATTAATAAATAGATTAAATAGAAGCGGCTCCAACACAGAACCCTGTGGCACCCCACTTAGCCCACATAATAGTGAAGCCCCATTAACAACTACTCTCTGCATCCTATTCATTAACCAATTTTCTATCCATGTACAAATGTACCTCCCCAGTCCAACAGACCTTAGCTTATACATTAGTCGCCTATGGGGGACTGTATCAAAAGCCTTTGCAAAAGTAAACTACATCTACTACTATGCCTCCTAAATCCAATCTGGTTACTACTTATGTCAGTCCTTGAAACATACTCTAGAACATGTTCCCTTATTAAACTTTCCAGTATCTTCCCCACCACTGAAGTTAAACTTACAGGCCTGTAATTACCCGGCTGTGAATGACCCTTTTTGAATATTGGAAAAACATACCTTTTTCCATTTCAGAGGCACACCTCCGGACATGAGGGAATCTGCAAAAATAAGAAACCATGGCCTAGATAAAATTGAACTTGGCTCCCTAAGTACCCGAGGATTTAATTTATCCAGTCCAGGAGATTTATTAATATTAACCTTATTTCTGTATCATATCCTCTGTTAACCAAAGGGCACTTAAAACTTGGATCTTCTATAGTGCATATAGAGGGAAAAAAAGTATTCAAGACATTTGCTTTATAGCCATCCTCCATAACTAACCATTAATTAATGGTTCCACATTTCTCATCTTTTTACTATTAATATACTTTTAAAAAAATTTAGGTTTAGTGATGCTTTGTTCAGCTATCCTAACTTTATTATTAATTTTAGCTAGTTTGATTGCTTTCTTACACTCCTTGTTACAGTTTTTATAATGCCTAAGGGCCATTTCTGTTCTCTCTGACTTTAAGGTTTTAAATGCCTTTTTCTTCCTTTCCATTTGCCTCTTTACATCGGATTGATTTATTTTTTTTACATTTATTTCCCAAGGGTATAAATTTAGATGTGAACATGTTGACATTATGAAGAGCTACTTTTAACCTGGGAAAATTTGCCTTCCTGAAATCAAAAAAGAATGGAATAATCCAGAGAAGAGGTTTACCATCTCTCAGAACCTATTAAAAAAAACTATCCATTTGCCAAAGATGATGTTAAATTCTGAGATGAACCACCAAAAGTTGATACGCCAGTAACAAAGATGGCAAGGAAAGTTGCCCTTGCAACTGAGGATTGGGTATCTCTAAAAGACCCAATGGAGAGGAAGAGGCGGCCCTCAAAAGACATCAGGAGTGGCCATTAGACCAGCAGTTGTTATAACCAGCCTGGCAAGGGCAAATAAAATCTGGATAAATCTGGAAGAGGCAATTGATAATGGGACTCACAGAGACGACCTTATTCAAAGGCTTCAAGATATTAAATTAACAAACGAGTATATTGCAGATTCCTCAACGGACTCAATTAAGCTAAGTGCCAAATCAATGGCACAAATTATAGTAGCCAGACGAGCATTAAGGCTGCACCAATGGAAAGTTGACAACCAGTCCAGGCAAGGGTTAACGAATTTACCCTTTGAGGATACTCTATTGTTTGGTCCAGCATTAGACAAAGTGATAGATAGGAACTCAAAAAAAAAAAAAACTCTACCTCTTCCAAGAAGGTCTTCAATATGATCACCCAGGAATTTGGGATACCTCATATAGACCTGATGGCAACCAGGGACAACAGGAAGGTGAAGAAATTCTTCTCCTGGCTACCAGACCCTATAGTAATAGGAACGAATGCATTTTCAATGAGCTGGAAATTTCACCTGGCATATATATTTCCCCCAATATCGGTAATACCGAGACTACTAAAAAAGATACAAGAAGACCAGACCTTGGTAATAATGATAACTTCATGGTGGCCATGGTTTTTCTGGGTACAGTTTCTGCCAGTGAGAACCCCTCTAATACTACCAAAAATACCCAACCTATTGACACAAGGATTAATTATCCACCCACAAGTGAACAAACTGAACTTAGTGGCTTGGAAATTGAAAAACAAGCAATGAAAGACGGGATTATCATCAGATCTGATTCAAACCCTCATGTCTTCCTGTAAAAATTCTACTTCAACATCCTACTATAGGACTTGGGAAGTCTTCCAGAAATGGTTTAATGATAATAAATCAAACGCATGGAAACCCAAAGTAGAAAACGTTTTAGAGTTCTTACAATCTGGACTAAAGAAAAAACTAAGCACCTCTACTCTTAAGACAGGTGTTTTTGGCAGTAACTGACAAAGTGGTTCCAAGAACCCCTGGGATTTGCCATCAGTACTTAGGGCACTACAAGAATCCCCTTTCGAACTGTTAGTCAATAAATATTAAAAATGTAACATGGAAGACTCTTTTTCTTATTGCTGTAACATCAGCCGGGAGAGTTTCGGAATTAACAGCGTTAAAAATATCCAGTTGAGAAAGAACGCTTGAACGTTCGAAACATGTTGTGACCCTGTTGAAGCAGCATTCAATTTCACTTTGAATTGCAAACTATGGTTTGCCTGTGTCTCCCTGCCGTTATTGTTGTTCGCGTTAAAAATATCACCTCAATTCCTACAGTTCCATGATGAAAAAGTAGTTCTAATACCGGATGATAACTTTCTCCCTAAAGTAATTTCAGAATTCCACTTAAACCAAGAAATAAATTTACCAACTCTATCCGAAAGCGATTCAAAATCCACAAAAGACTACCTTCTTGATGTGGGTAGGTCTTTGAAAGCATATTTAAAGGAGAACTAAACCCAATTTTTTATACTCCAGAATCTGAAAACAACCCCCCTAAAAACACCAATAAGCTATAAGATACCACTTCAGTAAATTGTATTAAAGTAAATGTAAGCCTGTTCAGAACTGGATGAAGTATCTGTGTGTATGGGCAGTGTCAGACCACACCTCCTGACCTCAGTCACATGCTTCCTTGCTTTATCTGTCCTGTAAAAGGATTGGCTAGAGATTATTAGTGGGTGTGACCAGCTGTAACAAGTTTCTGCCATAGCTAAGGACTGAGCATGTGCAGAACATATTGGTCATTGACCAAACTGTGTGATACTAGAATGCTGTGAAGTGAAGCACAAACCATATGTTATTTTGGTTAATTTCTCAGTGCCCGTATCAAAATGAAAGGTAAGACACAGATTACTGGTTTTATATCAAGGTGGTCTGCCTTCTGGTTCAGAGTTGTTCTGTGGCTTTAGTTGCCCTTTAAATTGCACTGAAAACTTACTCAATGTTTGTTCTCTTTAAAGGGAAGAAAAAAGGTCAACAACCATCCAAGGCCACATTGTCAACATGGATTATAGCAGCAATTAGACAAGCATATAAAATTGCAGCAGTGGAACAACCCGATAGGGTAACAGCACATTCAACCAGGGCAATGGCAACCTCCTGGGCCTTTGCAGCAAGATGCTCTTCCCTGGAAATTTGTAAAGCGCCACATGGACTTCAACGTCCACGTTTATGAAGCATTATAAACTTGACGTTCACAGCCGTGCAGACTCAAATTTTTGGCTTAAAGTCTTGAGCACAATAAATGAAAAATGAACAATTTGCATCCCATCCCATGTATGTGTGGTTTTCTTTTGGGAACTACGTTGGAAGTCTCACTACATCCACTGCCGTGGTAGGACCAGGGAAACTTGAAAATCAATTCAAACTGAGATTTTCTTTTCCTGGTCCGGAACATGGCAGTGGAAAAACTTAAGGGGAAAAAAACTCTTCTCTTACAGAACAGTCGTCAAAGACATACCAGGTGATGGGAGGAGAAATGATTAATTGGCTAAGAAAGGGGCCTGTCATGGACGTGAATGGAGGGGTTAACCCACTACATCCACTGCCGTGTTCAGGACCAGGAAAAGAAAATCTCGGGAAGTTTGAATTGATTTTAGTGTCTTTCAGTAGCGTCTGTAAGGCCAGCATCACTGCCCTTAGCACTAAAAAATTTTGTACAACTTGGACCTTTGCTGAGACCATAGACCTGATTGTGGTTTGCAGTGTAAAAAGCCTCTCTTTACAGGTCCACGGCTAATGCTACTTAAAAAAAAAAAAAAAACCTAATAAAGCATGAAATGGCTTTGACATATCTTTTTTTCTAAAATAAATAAGTAGTGCTCCTAAATTATTAGATAATAATAAATATGGTACCCATACATGCAAGTATTACAAGTAGATAATACTATATACTCAACAACCTTTAAAACAGATAATTCTGACATATATAAACTCTTAAACCTGTAAGAAGACAGGGGAGTAATACTCCAGCCCAATGGTGCATGTGCACTTAAATGCTGCTCTCCTGTAGTTTCTATCATCCATCTCAGTCATCAGATCTTATAATGAAACTGCCTTGAAAGTCTCCATATAATAACACTAGTAAAAACCGTGCATTTGTGCCATGTATGGGGACTATGGGTGCTCTGGCATATATGGAATTCACAGCTTTTATGCTTATTTGTGGTGCACATAGTCTCCAGTAGTTTGGACCGTTCTCATTATGTTCTGCTCCAATTTAAAATATTTACTTAAGTTAGGGTTTTTTGATAAGCCATTTTTGGGTCAGATTATTCCTTTAATGTGCAGTATACGGCAAATTGGTACAATATATGTACAGTTTCACAGCTAACCCCAGTTATAATAAGACTATTTATATATTCTTAGTATAATAATATACTTAATATATGTTCTTGTTTATTTCTCAGGAAGCACTGGAATCCTGCCAGACTCGAGTTTCTAAACTGGAGCTCCACCAGCAAGAGCAGCTCGCTGTACAGTCTGAAACTGTGAATGCCAAAGTTCTCCTGGGCAAATGCATAAACATTCTTGTGGCCTTAATCACTGTTGTACTAGTTTGTGTCTCCACTATTGCAAAGTTCACAGCTCCCATGATGAAAAGTCGACTCCATATAATTTGCACCTTCTTTGCAGTTACTTTGCTAGCAATTATTTGTAAAAACTGGGACCATATATTATGTGCCGTAGAGCGGATTATTTTGCCAAGATGAACTCTGAGACCTATCCTACTGTATTTGTTTGTTCATCAGCTAAAATTATAATTGAGGAAAGCAGCATCTTTGTCTATAGTACTTTTTCACGAGTTGGGAAATGTTTGTTAGTATGCCGTTATCGATCATACTTCATTGTTGCCTTAAGATAAACAGACATAATTTGTTTCTTCTCGGTAACTATAAATGTAATTACAAAAAGTGGGCTTTCTGGGGGATAGACTAATTTCATGGTTTTTGTGCAGCCAGATTTTATTTGCAATTTCTTTTTTTCAACTGTGTAGCGTTGGTGGGTTTTTTGTTTTTTTTTTATACTTGAATTTTCTCACTTTAGTGATTGAAAAATGCACACTACGTCTATTTGTAAATGTTTGTGTATGTACATGAGAACCAAAATATTGCATTTCAAAGCATGTTTTATACATCCTGGACAACATTGGAAAATGTAGAAGTAAATATTTCTACGGTAAGATATTTAGTAGCTAACCATGATTTCTTTCATGAAATGTGTGAAACTGCCTTTTATTTGCACACACTACTTTGATGTGGACATTGAGATTACTTTGAAATAACAAATATTTCCAAGTTGGAATTGCAAAGGAAAATTTTTCAGTCAAAATATATATAATTTCCAAAATTACATCAATTTATGGAAATGTTTACATCAATATCCATAGTGGATAATGCATGATAAATATGTTCTTTATTTTTTTGACAATAAGACATTTTTTATGATAAATATTTGACTTTGACGTTAATGTATAACTATGTAGCAAGACCAACTTTGCGCCTAAATTCTTTTTCTATACCTGTAAATGATACACAGAAATAAAAATGTCTCCGCAATATTGCAATAACTAAATACTATGTTTGTATGTAAAGGGCATGTTCAATTTTCAAATAAAAATTTTATAAACATGTAAATCTTCCCCAAAATTGCAATAGTTAGAAAACCGAGATACACGTCTAGCCTGAAATTCTGTCTGATGTTCAGTTTCCTCTTTTTCTGCTTCCTGGTTCTTCTAGTTTGCAGCAGTCAGTCATGTATGTGACCGATGACATCACAGCCAAAGACTGAATGTTTTTCCCCAAGCTGCCTACTTGGGGAAAAGAGAAATTGAAAAATTTTAAGAGGCAGAGGGAAGAGGGGGAGGGAAAGCGCATTATTTTGCTGCATAACAGATTAGCCCTAGGCCTTAACGCTTTCTAACTATTGTAGTTGTGTGTTTTGGTGGGGTGATATATAATTTTTCATTTGAGGCATGAACATTTCCTTTAACAGGTTAGAGTCTGTTCCATTTAAGTGAATGAAACAAATTACTGCAGTAGTCGCCCTACCTGCACCATTTGTAATAAAAGGCTGTTGTGTAGCATGGCCGTAAGGAAACATTTTGTTTGAACTAGGGCGCCAGCCAAGGAATTGGATGTGGCATAGGACTGCTTTGAGACACACACACATATATACCGTGTATTTGTATATATATATATATATATATATATATATATATATTAGCAAAATTTTAACTTTGTTATAGAGAAATTGGATTAAAAAACAAAAAAACATGGATTAAACAGTTTTTTCTTTCCCTAAATTAAACAATATGCCTTTGTAGCAAAGGGGGTGTAAGGCTTAAATTATTTTGCTTCACAAAAGTCCTGCACTTCTTACTTGTAATCTCCCTCGTCGCTCCGGTCCGATCCTCCCCACTGGCACTGTCAGTGACAGTCCGGGAGGCAGCCAATGGGAAGACACACCTCCTTGCAGAGCGCATCTTCCCATTGGCTGCCTCGCGACCTGTCACTCCAAGTGCCAGTGGGGAGGATCGGAGCGACGAGGGAGATTACAAGTAAGTAGTACAGGACTTTTGTAAAGTACCCAGAGGTGAGGACTTAGTGTTTTAGGTCCTCACCCTGGGTACTTTGCAGGAGTGGGGGGGAAGGAACGAGGGGGAGGTGAGTATAATTGTCCTTTAATCTTAAAGGATGTCCACAAGTCCTCTGATATGACTTATTTGTGAACAATGCACCAGAGAGTTCAGTGTATGGCCCATTTTATTTGTATAAAGTGATCATATCCCCACACAATTATTGCTTTCCAACATAAGCAGCCCTAACTTGTCAAATCTGCCTGCAAGGTCATGCCCCTCCATTCCCCCGCTCTTCTCTGAACTGCTTCCATTTCCAAGATGTCTATTTTGTATATGGGATTCCAAAACTGCACTGCATATTCCAAATAAGGCCCTATGAGTGATTTGTAAGCCACTTCAAAGGGGAAGTTCAGTGGAAAAAAAAACATTACTCATACCTAGGTATTTTTCATAGTGCCTTAATTTTTGAAAAGTCAACTATTTGCTATGCTGTGGTTAGTAGTGAGCTGCCATTTTAGGCACTGTAATGGACTTTCAAGGGTATCTCCACTCTTTTTCAAGTTTTGGTAATCCAGTTCTATTGAAAAACGGGAGGTAAAGGAGCTGTGCCTTACCTTCCGTTCTTCAATAGAACACACAGGAGACTGGTGACAAGCTAAGAAACTTACCCGCTCGCTCGCTCCCCGCCGCGTAGTCTGACTGGTCCCGACGGACCTTGTCTTATGCGCATGCGCGATCTATGCTGCATAGAAGACAAGGTCCGTCGGGACCTGTCAGACCAAGCGCCAGGGGAGCGAGCGAGCTGGTAAGTTTGTTAGCTTGTGTGTCTTAGTGAAGAACGGAAGGTAAGGCACAGCTCCTTTACCTCCCATTCTTCAATAGAACTGGATTACCAAAACTTGAAAAAACGAGTGGAGATACCCTTTCACTACTAGGGTGTTGCAAACAGAAATTGGAAGCATTTATTTATTACAAATTAGGGACAACACAGGTTTGGCTATATGCATACATTGCTGCTATACCAAGATTGAGAGTTATATTTGTTATACATTTCATTTCTTAAGGATTGTATATACTGTATTGTGTTGGTGGGCATTGTTGCCCACACAGGTTAAAAAAGTGTGCATGCAAAAATCTGTCAGACTATTGATATTGCTATATGTACCACGCAGAGTTATTCAATCCAGATGGTTTCCTTAATATTTTAGGGTTCACCGACTGATGCACAACATATACTACCCATAGATGTTCATTTAGGTCCTTTTATCCCTTAAAGGACAATTATGCTCACCTAACCTGCAATCCACACTTGAAAAGTACCCAGGGTGAGGACCTTATCTGCTACCTCTGGGTGCCTGTAATATTTGTTAGTAACGCTCCTTTATTGCATGGTTTCGCACTTCCATATTTTTGTCACTGACTATCCGTGATGGGGCCAATGGAAAGATGTGCCAGTCATGGAATGAAGTCAGAACACGCTAAAAGAGCCAGCTGGCAAAGGTGTGCTTCTAGTAGGCATACCAGACATTACAAGTACCCAGAAGTAAGGATCTAGCAGCTTAGGTCCTAACCCTGAGTACTCTAAGTGTGGAAGGAGAGAAGCAAAAAGGAGGTGAGTATAATTGTCCTTTAATCACTACTAATTAAAACAAGAATGAGCACAGAAGCACTTACTCCTACCTCCTAGAGATGACGGATACAACCCCCTAAAACTCTGAAAAAAGCTTGCCAACATTTAGCTTACCGTATATACTCGAGTATAAGCCAATCCGAGTATAAGCAGAGGTACCTATTTTTACCTGAAAAAATTGTAAAAACAGGTTGACTCGAGTATAAGTCGAGGGTAGAAATTACCACTACTGCCTTCTGATTTCTGTATTGTTTTGTGGCTTAAGTTATTTCAATGGACAGCATAATTCCCATACATTGATCCCATACAGTAATAGCCAAATCCAGTACCAGTAACCCCCAATTCCTTGGCACTCCAAATGTTTGCAAACTACAACTCCCAGCATGCTTTGGTTGCTGGGAGTTGTAGTTTCTAAACATGTGGAGTGGCACATTAAACTTTTAATTAAGCTTACCATCATTTACAATTCTCCTGACCCCCATAGTTAAAAATGTCACCAGAGAGTTGTAGTTTCAATTTGTCATTTGTACTGAACTAGCAGAAATTTTTTGCCGCAAACTGAGAAGACCCATCAGATTTACAGCCTCTAGATGAGCAGTGACAGTGCTGAGTGAGTCCAGCAGCAAGATAGCAGGAAGGAGTGTAAAGGCAGATGAGCTCCTGTAACTTTCTATGCAGGTGGAGTTTTTTTTTTTTTTTAAAAACACCACCTACTGGTCACTATCTGCAATTGCAGCATTTGGAGCTTAATTAGGACTTGACCCGAGTATAAGCCAAGGTTAGGTTTTCAGGCTAATTTTAAAGTCTGAAAATCTCGGCTTATACTAGAGTATATACGGTACATGCCCCTCTGTAATTAAGCAGAAAAACTTCTAAAAAGTATAAGGGCCTTTAGTCATAGCTAACATGCGCTTTTCTTTTAAGTAGACAGGTCAGTAGCAGGTACACTAGTAATACTTTCATTGCCTGTGAAATGCAAAGAGGTGAACATTTTTTTATTCTGTGAATTTTTTAACATTGTCATCTGGTTTTAGCTGTTATGGTTTATTCTTGACTGAAATAGCCTTCATTCTGTTTATGTATGTGCTACATAAAACTATTTTCCCCCAGTCACCATGGTAGCAATAATGTATGCTGCTGTGAGGACTGACTGGGTAAGCATAATCACTGTAGGTAATGTTTTGTTTTCTTATTTTCCCTTCAGATATGTGATTGAAATACTTTGTATAAATACATTTTGTTGTAATGTTTAATAGTTTATAATCAACTTCAAGTGCCGTATATATATTATATATACACACACATACAGTTTCCAAATAAATACAGTCTCCAAACTGCTGCTACATGTACATTAATATCTCCCTGCATATGGCTGTTAATACATTAACAGGGCGATGCACCAACGGGCGCACCGATCCTGTTCTGGAGTTTGTCATGCTAACCAGTGTTATATCTGTTAGCGTGACTTAAAGGGTCACTATACTCACTGAAACAACTTTATATTATCTGAAACTACAATTTGAGATAAGTAAAATGGTGGTACTCACATTTATCTGGGCTTGCTTTGTCATTGAATGATTAATGCTTAGTGAGTACTCACATTTTATAATTTCGGCTTCTGGAGTGACAGGTCTTTTCCTGTCAATGTTGTATTTTCAAATGATGATTTCTCAGAATCTACAGCTCGGATTTAAAATACAAAAAATGTTTTGGACTTATTAAAAATTGGATTTAGAGTAAAGATATCCTTTAAACCCCTTCATTGCGTTGGGTAACACAAAAGTTAACCGCGCAGCCACCGCAAGCAATGTTAAATGCCGAAATCAGCATTCTATTGGCCAGTCCTTCTTGTCAGCTTTTGCTTTCAGTTTCAGAACGGTTCTCCTTGTTCAGCTGTAATATGCAGCATTGTAGTGAGTGTAGAGCAGGGATAGGCAACCAGTAGATCTCCAGATGTTAAACTACAACTCACAGCATTCTTCTTCAAGGACTCTATAGTAAGGGAATGCTGGGAGATGTAGTTTTCAAACATCTGGAGATCTACTGATTGTCTATCCCTGGTGTAGAGAGCCTGAACTTCACACTCTATTTAGCAATAAATGTTGCAAATGATCTGAAGGAAGGAGGGTGTGTGTGTGATGACCTCCGCTAATAATAGAGGAGAACAGTTCTAAAATACCAGGTAAAAGCTGCTGCAGACTTTATAAGTGACCCTGTGACTAGCAGCCATGAGATCCCAATCCCTGCCTCTTTCTTCCTTCTAACCAACTCTCAAATTAGAACTTAGGTGTAGATGAGGAGTGAACAATTCAATTGTGGAGACACGGAAAGTGGGTATATAATGTGTATCATGTCAATGCTGGCAGCTGAAAGAGTTTAATACTGTGTTTGAACGGAAAGCATTAATAGGAAAGTTGGCGTTGAAGGGATAATGGTAATACTCTGCTGGCACTGAATGGTTAATGGCAATACTCTGGAAAAGTGCTGGCACTGAAAGTATTAATAGTAAAGTCTGCTGGCACTGAAAGTAGTAATGGCAATACTATGGGGAAGACTGCTGGCACTGAAGGGTTAATGGCAATTCTCTGGAAAGTGCTGGCACAAAGAGTTAAACATCTCAGATATCACCAAATTTCTCTTTTCTGCCCTACCCGGCTGGAAACAATTTCTTGGGAGAACACTGGTGCCCCTGCTTACACACAAATGTATGTATACACGCCTGCCTAACCTACAGCATGTGCCTCTTACCAACTAGTAAAGCGTTCCCACTATAAAGAACAGCAGCAGTGGACAGTGTCAGAAGTTAAAATAAACCTAAAAACATGTATGGATTGATATGCCCGTTAAATTAACGGGTGCTAGACATTAAGGCTGTCCAATTAACTTGTTATGCAGACAAGATATATACATATCTATACAGAGACGCATGCAGACAGACATACATACACACACATATAAGCAGACATACACATGCAGACACATACAAACAAGTGCAAGCATACAGACACATCCAGACTGACCCGCATATACAGTTTGACAAAAGTCTTGTCGCTTGTGTACAAATCGACCTGAAGTAATTCTAATGCAGATTTTGTTTCAAGAAATGGTTCATTTTACCCCAAACAGCTTTTGTAATAATGTTTCAATGCAAAACGACACTAACAAAAAGTATTCTAATATTCACAGCTAGGTAAAGCCAATTGAGTCAATTTTTGCAAACACGTAAGTGTTGTCGCCTTGTCGTATGGGCTTCATCTGTGACAAATAATGGATCAATTAGGTGTCAGGTGTGTATAAAAAGAACCCCAGTAAACTAGACCTTCACATCAACTGCAAATAGACCTCTGCAAACATGCCTAAGATTCACCCTGAGACTAAAGTGTTGATTATCAAGAGGCTGAAGACCAAATCCACTGCTGATGTGGCGCACACCTTCAATGTCTTTCAGCGTCAAGTTCAGAGGATAAAGAAAAGATTTGAAGAGACAGGAGAAGTTTTTGACAAGCCCAGGTCAGGCAGACCCCGCAAGAAAACTGCTCGAGAGGACCGTTTGTTGGCTCTAAAATCCAAGGCAAGCCCATTTTCAACTGCAGCAGAGCTCCAGGAGACCTGGTCACCTGAAATCCGTGTCAACCAGAAAAGTTTGTCGGATTCTGTCTCGAAATGGCCTCCATGGTTGAATCAGTGCCCATAAGCCAGCACTAAACAAAAGACAATTGAAAAACCGTGAGGCATTTGCCAAGTCCCACAGCTTGCTAAAAGGATGGACGCTGGAAAAGTAGCAAAAGGTGGATTTTTCAGATGAATCTTCTGTTTAATTACACCACTGTTGCCGCAAATATTGCAGGAGACCTACTGGAACCCGCATGGAGCCGAAATTTACCCAGAAAACAGTGAAGTTTGGTGGAGGCAAAATCATGGTCTGGGGTTACATCTAGTATGGGTGTGTGTGAGGGATCTGCAGGGTGGAAGGCAACATCAATAGTGTAAAATACCAAGAAATCTTTGCCACCTCATATATTCCCAACCATAAAATAGGACAAATTCTACAGAAGAATGGTGCTCCATCGCATACTTCCATCCTTAAGGCGAAGAAGATAAAGATGCTCCAGGATTGGCCAGCCCAGTCACCTGACATGAACATCATTGAGCATATGTGGGGTAGGATGAAAGAGTAAGCATGGAAGATGAAACCAAAGAATATATAACTCTGGGAGGCATGCAAGACTGTTTTCTTGGTTATTCCTGATGATTTCATCAATAAATTGTATGAATCCTTGCCAAACCGCATGGATGCTGTCCTTGGAAGTCATACAACATATTAAATGTGGATCTCACAGGACCACTACTTAATTTGCTGACATATTTTTGGATTGGCTGTAAAGTAGATCATTTTCTGTATCGGCAACTACACTTTTGTCTTGCAACATTTTGACCTTTCTGTCTTGATTAAATGATAAATCTTTTTTCAGTGAAACTATTTTTTACCAGTACATTTATTATTATTTGGGAGGGCTTTAGCTTTTCATATGAGCTATTTCTAACACCAACTGGAAAATCAGGTTAATAGCAGGAGTTACTGCAAAATACAAGACTTTTGTCAGAAACTGTACATACAAATACACGCATAGACATGCAAACAGACACACACAGTCAGACGCGCATCTACACGCATGCAGACACAGAAATACATTGACACACACACATGTAAACAGACACATACAGTCAGACACATGTACATGCACTCAGACACAGAAATACATACTGACACACACAAGCAGATGCACCTGGGTGAGCCATGAGTAAGAGTGAGTACACCACTTCCTTTGCACTGCCAGTATTCCTATGTGAGAGGGAATTAGTGTGGTCAGTGTGTACCCCTAGAGTGGAAGTTATGTTAGCGAAGGGTCTGGGGTTGTTTCCACAAGTGAGGAACTGGACAGCCAGAGGCTGTAACTTTGCATGTGTGTGTAAAGATGGACAGGGTGGCTATACAAACCTGAGGAGGAGAAGATGGCACTAAGCACTTACATTGTTGTTGCACACACAGACAAGCAGCATAGACAGGGTACGCACGGGTGTAAATGGTAGAACGATTGAATGCACTGCCTGACACTGACCTCAGCTACCTTGACTGTTTTTCCATTTGAGTCTGTGTGCTGCCGATCACGGTTCGCACACAGTGCTAGCACGGCCAGTTGAACTGTCTGTTAACGCTTCCTCGATACGCCGCACGTAATTATAGACACGCCTACTAGAGTGACCCGACACGCCTAATAAAGTGCTGGGCACTGGGTGATTGACAGCAGGAGGAGGAAGTCATATACATGCAATAGTTTGGGCTGTAGATACCCTTTAAACGTTACAACAACCGATTGACGTTGCCGTTGTGTAGAACTGCGCATGCTTGAAGGATTTCAGAGGACGTCACTAGGGACAGGATTGATCAATTACAAAGGCGTTAAGGCGCCATTTTTAAAATTCCCAGTAGCAGGTCAGGAAGTGGTGTTTACCTGTGCATCTTTAGAATGTAACTATTAGGACTTTGTTGTCTTTCTTTGATGTGTGAAAGCGCCTCCCCACTCTCCCCATGGTTGGACGGCTTCTGTTGCTATGGCGACGAGACGCCACTCTGCAACAGGCGTTAGGGAGTCACTGAACAGATTGTGTGTAACAGTGAGGGGATATCTGCCATGCAAGCAGCAGCATTCCAGGTCTGTATAATGTGTTATATGGTCAGCATTCTAACTGAAAACTCTACAGTCCTCTCCTGCTTTCTTTATGGTTCCTATTAATTACACTGTGCTCACATTTTAGACTCAAATGCAGTGCAGTTATGGTGAATGGATAGGATGCTAGTAACATCCTCAGCACACCACACTGAGTTTGTAAATTGTAATTCTGACTACCCTACATGAACAATTCTTCGGCTTTTGCAACATGGGAGTCTTTATATCAGGGATATCAAATTTGCAGCCATCCAGATGTATGGCAACTACAATTCCCAGAATTCTCTGGAAGATAATGCTGGGAATTGTAGTTTTCAAACCTCTGGAGGGTCTCACGTTTGACATACCTGCCTTGCAGGAACAGTTAATGCAAGTAGGCTGGATCCTGCACACCTTTGTCCATATATGCAATGGGTGCGTAGTGGCAATTGCCGCTGAACTAGGCAATTAAATCTGTTACTTTGGGATGGATTCCACCGCACACCAGGTTTAACATGCAATCTTTATTAGATCAATGTTTCGGGCCCCGCAAGACCCCTTTCTCAAGATAGATCAATATTAAAAATAGCACATCCAAAAACAACATAGCTTTAAAAACATTTTTTACACGTTTCTACGCATATGGGTGTGTTTTTGTCCATCCTCATTAGTGAGGTCATATCCTGGGTTGTTATAAGGGTTGTTTTTGGATGTGTTATTTTTCATATTGATCTGTCTTGAGAAAGGGTTCTTGCGGGGCCCGAAACGTTGACCTAATAAGAATTGTTGCTTGTTAAACCTGGTGTGCAGTGGAATCCATCCCAAAGTTGCATGAACAGTTGTGTTTTTTGTGAATTTAGTAATATACACACTTCTCTCACTTGAATGGTCACAGGTATTAAATATAGAGCAAATCCACTTTTAGGGATAGGCCACACTATCGCGTTTTTCTTGCGATTGCCGCGTTTTCAATAATCTGAAAAAAAACGCGGCAACGCACCATTTTCGGTTGCGCTTGCGATTTGCTTTCAGCATTTTTAATCGCAATCGCATGCGTTTTCCTATACTTAATGAAAAAACGCATGCGCAAACGCAACGAAATCGTACATGAAATCTCGTGCGATTCCGTGTGCGATTGCATTTGGGACGCAGTGTGGCCGTGTCCTTAACCAGGTTATATGCCCTAGAGAATCTACTTGATTAATTTACTTGTTTAAAAAGAAAACAATAATTCTTTCAATTACAGAAAAACATTTTTATACTGTCAGATTTAAAGGAGAGCTAAACTTAATTTTTTTAAATCCTTACGTTAATGCTTTTCTCCCCAGAACACCTATACACTGTAAGATTCTTCTCTAGTAAGAGGCATTTAGTTCATGTACGTTATAGATTTTGTAACTAAGAAGGCTTCCATGTTGTTGCCAGTACAACTCATAGTCCATGTTGGCTTTAAAGAGCAACGGCCCCTAACCCCAGGATTCACTGTCTCTAGGCACAGAATTTCTAGATTCTATTTCTTGCGAAAAATAACAATTCTAAATGTACCTGTATACATTGTTAGTTGCTGGTGGTGCACCATGTTAATGCCATGATTTAAGAACACACAGCCCAAATGTCACAAATTCAAATCCCCTAGTTTACTTATGAAACAATACAAAATAGTCTATTGCCTGAGTTTAGTATGGTATAGTATAGTATTTGAGGCTGAAAAAAGACATACATCCATCCAGTCCAACCCATCTAGCAATATCCTCATTTCCTGCCTAACTGTTGATCCAAAGTTTGTTCCCAGAGGTATAACTACCGGGGGAAGCAACTGAAGGGGGGCCCGGGAGCCAAGGCGGCCCCATCTTCTTAGTTTTCCTATGACAGATCTAGCCTCTTCCCAGAAAACCACTGTGGATGAAGCATGGATAGGGGCCCCATCACAGTTTTGCAGGGGGATTTTTTTTTTGTTTCTATTATATTCCTAGCAAAAGTTTTCCTAGCAACTAGAAGCTCTTGTGGGGTAGAGGTAGAAAGCTTTCTTTTTAGCAAGACACAGTATAGAAGGTTGTAGGTTCGACACACCATAATTACTTTTATTTTTTACTGAAATGTTAATATTATGTTTCTTGCATCCATGCAAGCAAAGAAATAAACTGCAAAGATAATTTTTCTTTTTTGTATGAAAAACAAAGGAATTTATCATTGTTAGGGAGAGCAGTATTTGTAATATGTTTACACTGCTCTGGGAGGGATGATCTCTGAGCTGTAACATGATTGGTTGTCTGCTTCCAGGAAGCAAGGCTACAGCTTCCTGTGAAGTGTACTGTTTACACTTAGCTGGCTGTTCCCAGATAAGGTAAATTATGTGCTCTGGGAGGGATGATCTCTGAGCTGTAACATGATTGGTTGTCTGCTTCCAGGAAGCAAGGCTACAGCTTCCTGTGAAGTGTACTGTTTACACTTAGCTGGCTGTTCCCAGATAAGGTAAATTATGGGAGCTGACCCCTAGTACCCACAGGTTTTTCATAAATCACCCAGCATCCATAGCAAAGGAAGAGGTGAGACACTGCTTTTTGTATCTTTGTGAATGCGCTCTTTCTTTTAGGGCAATTTTGTCTGGAGACTTTAGTTCCCCTTTAAGTTTCTAGTAAAGGGGTCTTGTGTTTTTTTTAACCATAAAATGACTTTGATGCATGTAAACCTTGTACTTTGATTATGTAAATCTTTCCTATTCTAATTATAAAACCTTTTTCAATACTGTTGACAGTTAATATTTTCGTATTCATAGTGTCGCAGATAATTAAGTCCTGGAGGAATACACATAAGTGGAGGAGAATCCGTTGACTTGTAATTTACCTTTTGTGCAGCTTTATTGTTTATGGATGTAAGAGCTTCAGTTCCGGACAAAATGGAAACCTTTCCAGAAATTCTTCCTCAAATGAGCAGCACCACTGGTGTTTCTGGTACTGACACAGAATTACAAAAGCTTTTGATTGATGAGCAAATGAGATGTGAACATCATAAAACGAACTACCAAATGTTAAAAGCAGAACATACCAGGTACTGTCAATTCTTTTTTTTTTTTTAAAGGATTATTTATTAAAATGTTGAAATCCATTTTTGATTTCATTTAAGACTATTTTGTCTGTCTGTATACTTAAGATGTAGAGCTTAAAGATGTTCATCAATCATATAGCATGGTTAGCATCTGCCCCCAGAATTTTAAAGATGGTGTTGTTTCACACAAATAATGTATTGCTTTGCGGGATCAGAAAATACATATAGTTGCCTCAAAGGACAAGAGCGTCCATAGGCTCTGGTATAGGTTTCCTATGCACGTCCACAGAGAGGGGTGCAGATCCTTCCCACCCTCACCCCTAGAAGGGTAGATAACTCCAAAATGGCAGGTGAACTTAATGGAAGGTCGCACAGCCCCTGAAACGTGGTGTGTTTAAAGTTGTGTTGGTTCAATAAGAGTTCTTTTTTTTTTTTTATTTGTTTTTATTAAGTTCGAGACAATCATTGAAATATACATTACCAGTGCATAAGCCAATAAATAAAAACTGTATACAAAACATTTCAGTGTTCTGAATATTAAAGAGAAGAAAAAAAAAAGAGAAAAGGAACAAAGGGATTAGCATATTCAGTAACATTATTAATAGCTTGAATTTCATCTGCCACTTAGCAGCCCAATGTGATAATCTATCTAGATCCCCTTGCAACGATTGCACATCCTCTGAAGTTTTTAATGGTCGACAAAGTTTTGTGTCGTCAGCAAACACAGAAACCTTGCTGACAATACCCACTTCCAAATCATTAATAAATAGATTAAATAGAAGCGGCCCCAACACAGAACCCTGTGGCACCCCACTTAGCACTTTAGTCCATAATGATGAAGCCCCATTAACAACTACTCTCTGCATCCTATTCTTTAACCAATTTTCTGTCCATGTACAAATGTGACTCCCCAGACCAACAGACCTTAGCTTATTCATTAGTCGCCTATGGGGGACTGTATCAAAAGCCTTTGCAAAATCCAAGTAAACTACATCTACTGCTATACCAGAGTCTAAATTTCTACTTACTTCCTCATAAAAGCCAAGCAAGTTAGTTTGACAAGATCTATTCCTCCTAAATCCATGCTGGTTACTACTTATAATGTCAGTCCTTGAAACATACTCTAGAACATGTTCCCTTATTAAACTTTCCAGGATCTTCCCCACCACTGAAGTTAAACTTACAGGCCTGTAATTACCCGGCTGTGAACGACTACCCTTTTTGAATATTGGAATAACATCAGCCTTTTTCCAATCCAGAGGCACACCACCGGACATGAGGGAATCAGCAAAAATAAGAAACAATGGCCTAGATAAAACTGAACTTAGCTCCTTAAGTACCCGAGGATGTATTTTATCCGGTCCAGGAGATTTACTAATATTAACCTTATTTAGTTCTTTCTGTACCATATCCTCGGTTAACCAAAGTGAACTTGAATCTTGTATACCTTTATTGCTACTATACTCTATGATATCTGTACTTGGATCTTCTATAGTGTATACAGAGGAAAAAAAATTATTCAAGACATTTGCTTTATCGCCATCCTCCGTAACTAACTTATCCCCATTAATTAATGGTGCCACATTCTCAGTCCTCATCTTCTTACTATTAATATACTTAAAAAAATGTTTAGGCTTAGTGATGCTTTCTTCAGCTATCCTAACTTCATTATTAATTTTAGCTAGTTTGATTGCTTTCTTACACTCCTTGTTACAGTTTTTATACTCCCTAAAGGCCCTTTCCGTTCCCTCGGCCTTAAAGGTTTTAAATGCCTTTTTCTTCCTTACCATTTGCCTCTTTACATCAGAATTCAGCTACATGGGCGCGGATTTATTTTTTTTACATTTATTTCCCAAGGGTATAAATTTAGATGTGAACTGGCTTAAAATCCCCTTGAACACAGTCCACTTCTGTTCAGTACCTTTACCTGATAATACATTATCCCAGTTGACATTCTGAAGAGCTGCTTTTAACCTGGGAAAATTTGCTTTCCTGAAATTAAATGTCTTTGTTAACCCAGCGCACTTTTCCTTTCGATAACAAAGTCCAAATGCCACTATTTCATGGTCACTATTCCCTAAGCCTCCAGTTACCTTTATATCTATAATGCGCTCCACAATGTTAGATATTACCAGATCCAACAGAGCTCCTTTTCTAGTAGGAACCTCAACCACCTGTGAGAGAAAATTATCCTGCAGCAAATTCAGGAACTCATCGCCTTTTTCTGTGATGGCAGTTCCACCACACCAATCAATGTCAGGGTAATTGAAGTCCCCCATAATGAGCACACTCCCCAAACTTGCAGCCCTTGCCAACTGCATATGAAGTTGACTCACCTCCTCTCTGCTAGCATTTGGCGGCTTATAGCAGACACCAACAATGACATTACCCCCTTTCCTGTTGCCTAATTCCACCCATATTGCCTCCACTTTATCATCCATATCACCAGCTATCTCTTCTTTTAAATTTGGCTTCAATTCTTTTTTAACATATACACATACTCCTCCCCCTTTCCTTTTTTTTCTGTCCTGCCTAAACAAGGCATATCCTTCTATATTTACAGCCCAGTCGTGAGAACTGTTCAACCACGTTTCTGCTATACCTATTACATCATACTTTTCATTCAATGCCATCATTTCCAATTCACCCATTTTGTCAGCCAGGCTTCTCGCATTTGCAAACATACATTTTAGATTATGATCCTGCAATTTATTTGTACACTTTGATACACATTCCTCCCTATCCCCTATGCTAGCCCCACCCCCCTTTCCACCCACCACTGGCCTATCTACACCCTGCTTTCCTCCTGGACAATCTATCCCAGTGAGACTGCTAATACCCTCCCCCCCCAATTTTATTATTAAATATTATTTGTTTTATTTTTCTTCTGTAACATTGAAAGTGCTAAACTTCCATAGGCATGTAAACATGTTTCATATCTGTAGATAATTCCCGGGCACACTGTTTCTTTAATATCAATAAATTTTATTTGACGTTTCAGTTCGTCTTCATCAGAACACATACGATTTTGTTCTGATGAAGACAAACTGAGTATCGTCGAAACGTCAAATAAAATGTATTGATATTAAAGAAACAGTGTGCCCGGGAATTATCTACAGATTATGGACTACTGGGTGTAATTGGTGGAGTTACACTACCTGGTGGCACCTGGACTATTTGTACTGGAAGAGTGCAGAAGTCCCATACAAAACATGTTTCATATCTGTAATTTACTGAATTATTTTTTGTAGTTTTTTTTTTTTTTTTAAATTCACTTTTTTTTTTTGCTTGAGGCTGCAAGATGAGTATATCAAATCACAAAATGAGTGTAAGCGACTTTTGGCAGAAAATCAGACCACGCAGGAGAAATTCCAACTTATGTTAACTGAGCTGCATGGAGAACTTTTAGATAAAACACGGGAAGTTGAAGAGCTTAAGCTAAAAGTAAGGTTAATTTATCTACAGTTAAAATTGTGTCTTTGTACTGTGTTCTCTTTAAGCTGTGTGCACCAATCCACTCACACCAGGGGCGTGTTTAGGGGGATTACTGGCACCAGGAATCACCCCATTTCTGCTTGTTTAGTGCAGTCTGCTGTTCTACTTCTCCTGGTGTCCATAGACTGTTATATATATTGATACATAGATTGTTACATTGTTAATTGAGCTGTGAGTAAGAAGCAGCATTTGTATGTTTCAAAAATGTATTCAGTCTGCCCTGTGATTGACAGCAGTATAGAGTATAGATAGTGTCAATATTAACCCTGCAGCTGCCTTATGTGATTGCTGAGACTGGGTTTATATTCAGTACTTGCTGTACCTGCTACACTGTGATGGAGTTAGTGAGCAGGAATCGGGACGTTAAGAGAACATATATAAATTATTTTTACAGAATGATTGTTCATTGTGCCCATACATGGTCTAAAGTTATCCGCTCCTTCTAATGTAATAAAGGGAGAGGTAATGAAAATTTTCAATCTTGCCCGATAGGTCTAGATACCAACAATATTCAGCAAATTCTGTCAGATCCACCGTCAGTGTCACAGCTCTGACTTTAAAAGACACTAACGGTAATGTAGTGCAAATGTGGATTTCTCAGTAAAACAGAACGTTAGGCTGGGTATACGCAGACAAATGTTCTGTCCCGACCATTCGCTGCTATAGAGTGGTCAGCCGTGGCAAATGTCTCCTATGGACCACACATTTGGCGATGATTTATGGGCATGTCAAATTGCCTGTTCATCTGATACAGGCAAATGGGCGGCCAACAGTGTTCATTGATGCTTGTTTAGTCGTAACCCATTTAGAAACCCCCCCTTGAAAATACTGCGCTTGCCAATGCACACGGGTCAAAATAGTGTGCATAAAAATGTAATATATACATTTTAGTATTTATAGTGCAAAATGTTTTGTTTTATTTACATCTGCACAAATATTATATAACCTTGTCTAGGAACAAGAAATCGTCCAGATGTTCCTTTAGCTTCCTCTGAAATGGTCGCTGAATGACTGATGGATGGCCAATATAGTTGCTTATGTATATTCAAATAATGTTTTATCTAGAATCTAAAAACATGCTCTAGATTGGCTGTTAATCAGAGAATGCGGATAAATCACAAATATATATTTTTTACTATTTTTGCCCTCTCAAATGATCATTTCATTAATAATGAAATGTTGTGAGATTCTAAAAAACACCAACATTTTGCTTTAGTGGCTGTTGTCACTCAGAGCGCTGAAGTCCTGAATTCGATTCCACTCTTGGACACGTGCAAGGAGTTTGTATGTTCTCCCCCTGTGCTTGTGTGGGTTTTCTCTGGGCACTCTGGTTTCCCTCACAATCACAAAGACATACTGATAGGTTGTATGTGTAAAGTAAAATGTCCTTTGATTGTAAGCTCTTCGGGAAAGGGCCTGATGTGAATGTATACATGTAATTGTAAAAGCGCTATGGAAGATGTTGGCGCGCTATATAAATCCTCAGTAATAATAATAAAGTGTTCATATAATAACATCACTGGAGTGATTATTGATAGTATCTGAGATTATTTAAACATTTTGTAATAACCCCTGGTTTTAAATTGTTAATATTTCCGCTAAATATAAAAATAGAGAAATACGTTTCCTGGATAAAAGGTACAATTAGGTAAACACCCTCTTAATTAGATGGACAAAAGCATTACAACGTTTTGCGTGAAACAGGATGGTTTCGTACGTCAAAAAAAGAGGGTTCTCTCCTATTGCAACTGTTCATTCAAGTAGCGTATTTCTCTATTTTTATATTACTGCTTCAATTGGCACAGTGAAAGCCATGCTTTGAGTTATAAAAAAAAACAGAGATCTCTACAGGTGAGTGTGCTTGGCTAAGCTTTGGATTTTAAACAATGTTTATATCATTATTGGGCTGTGTGGCTGTTAAGGCAAAGGTGGTCTAAATGCATTTGACATTAGGAGTAAGTTAATCTGACATTTAAGATGCAAAAATTTGATGATTTATAGACTTCAATATGGTAATAAAGTATGCATCACATTGGCACACCCAGTTAAAGCACCATTTAAGGGTAAAAGCAAACACTTTCTGGGTTATTCAATAAAAGTTCTTATCGTTAAAAATGGTGCTAATTTTGCCCCAACCAATCAGATGTTGGCTTTCAAATGTTAAATAATATCTGATCGGTTTGGGTAAAATTAGCACCATGTTAAACGATAGGAACTTTAATTAAATCTCCCTGTTTATTTGTCAATCCCATTCCCACAAACCTAAAAAGAGTGCTGCTAAGAGAGTTGATAAAAAAAGAACATTGTAATAAACCTATCAATACATTGATCGAAACGTCTTTTTTCTTGCCTTCATGACTAATAAAATTAAGATTTTAACAATAATGTGCCCAGTTTTTCATTTCTATTTTGGATATTTCTACTGCCTGTAATACTGGAGCACCCTGCTAATTATTTATTTTTTGATAAAGGTGTGCATGACCATTCTATATTGTTTTCTTCCATACAGTATCTGAAATGTAGGTTACATAAAAGGTTGACCTAAAGCCCTATGTACACAGGACAATATTTTGGCCCAATCAAGTGGCTGGTGCATTTTTTTATGCACATTTACATGTGCCAACCTTCTCTCTCTCTCTCTCTCTCTCTCTCTCTTTATAAGAAAAGCTTAACAGTCCATTAATGAGTCTAATTTCATTTTGTCGCGGTAAATGGTAGATAGATAACTATTGGCCGGAAGACACTGAACACTTTCAAAACTTTTTCAACCAAGTAAAGCTTCTGTATAGGAAAAATGTGCATACACATTTTATAATTAGAAGCATTTGTTATCTGGTTAATACATGGAAAGTGGAAGTTGCTACATTGTCATTTTTAAACTATTATGTTTCACCCCTTTTTAGGAGCTTTCACCACAGAAATTAGAGCTCATAAAACTACAAGTTCAAGAAGAACTAGAAACTTTAATGAGAGAACGTTATCATAAACTGGAGGAAGTAAGTATGTGGGATTGTATCATATAATCATTTCTTTTCAGAACCACAACTGCTGTCAAAAATTAGATGTTTATGGTAAATTAGTCTTTTTTTTTTTTTTTTTTCTTGGCTATAAACGTTGTATCAAGCCCCCCCCTCTCCCACACACACACACACACAAAAGTGCCCCCCTCCCCCCCCAAAAATAAATCTGTCTGATGGCACATTTTTTTTGTGCGTTCTTTCTAACATTAATGAATGATTATTGCCTACATTTCTATTAAACAATGCATTAAACTATGTAATGTTGTTTCTTACAGGATGCTGAAAAATACAGAGCAGAGTATAACAAACTTAGATATGAACTTGCATTCCTGAAGTCAGAATATGATCATCAAAAAGAAGAACATGAACGTTTTTTAGATGAACATCGAATTAAATATGAAGCAGAGGTACCAATAACAAACAAATCTTATTGTTTTGTTTTTTTCTTTCATATTTTTTTCCAAGAAAGAAAATCGTTCTCAATCAGACTTTCTTTTCTTTCTTTTTTTTATTCATTTTCTTTAAAGAATTCAAATATAGTAAGAAAAAAAATCAAAAAAAATTCCTGAATTTTATAATATGTAACTTATGAATGAATATTCTTATTTCACATTTTGCTAAGCTTTGACACAAGTACTTTCCCACCAGAGTTTTAGAATTTTTGACCACATTTTCTCCACTTTTGGAGTGATTTTCAACTTTTTAATCTCAATATTTGCATTTTCGAAATGCGAAAATTTCCAAATATTCTGTTAAATCCGTGGAGGTGTTGGATTACCATTGATCCTACCTCCCCTATGGTAATGTAGGGGGACATTTTACACTGTTATCCACTTTTATTGTATTGGCTCTCAAACTTTATAAAAACATAAATACTCACACTTTAATATTTAAAAATATCAAGATTTCACTGTGGATTTAGGTATCTGAAAATATTACTTTTAATAAAATTGAACATAAAAGCCATAAATAAACTTTAATTCTCTATATTTTCTATGAAGAAGTAGTGACAACAATTGTCATGCAGGTGATGAAAAGCAGGCTGTCCTCACAGTGAGAGAAACAATGGAGTGTTGATTTTATATATGTAAGCCTGAAATCTGTAGTTTGCCGATTTTTTTTTTCTTTTCTTTTTGCTTCCTTATTACTACAGATTTTGCAATTAGAAAGGGAAAAAAAAGAACTCCGTGATCAGATCATGACTGTTGATCCCACAAGAGACAGCAAACGCGTAGAGGTTCTCCTACGGGAAAAAGCCCAATTACTGCAAAAACTAAAGAGCTTAGAAGCAGAGACTACTGAACTGCGAGCAGAAAGGGAGAATTATGGTGCACAAGCAGAAAATGTCCAAAGAATACAGGTGCGGCAGATGGCTGAGACTCAAGCTATCATTCGGTCTCTAGAGGTAAGGCTGTTATTGTGGGGGTTATTTTCCTGCAAAAAATGAACAGTAGCATGTAATTTCTGTAGTCGCTGGCTGTGTTTTGGTGAATGTAGAATTAGGGCTAGGCCACACTAATGCATTTTTGCGATTGTGCATGCGATTTTGGTTAAAATGGAAATCGCAGGAAAGCAAAAGTTCCCTGTTGGGAATTCCCTCTCTCAGTGTTGCCTAAAGTGATTACTGAGAATGCTTGATATAGAAAGCCGTGTCAGATCTGAAATTTTTTTTTTTTTTTTTTAAATTGCCCATGACTGGAAACTGTAAATTTTTCCAACTATCACTGAACCATTTATTTGTTGATCTGCCCCCTACATTGTTAGATATTCAATATGAACCATCTAACATTTCAGCTGTTAATACACTGCCTTATTATCCTAAAATATTATGCTGGGTGCAGTTTTGCTGTAACTGCAATGGTGACAGCTGGTGATGGCAAATTCCCTCTTCCAATGCTGCTTCATAGTGATTACTGAGCATTTAAAACACATACCTCATATATATATAGTTTCTATCTCCACTGTGTGAAAGGGGTGATATGGAGCCTCAGCAAAACTGGATTAAAGGCATGCAGCAACACACATACACTACAGAATAAATGCTGCATATCTGTATTTATTTATAGATTGGGATAAAGCAGTCATATTTTCTTTAACCTTTTAGTTTCTATCTCCACACGACTCCTTAAATGAAAAAAGAAATAAACACATAAGCTTAGCCATTATATTACGTTTGTAATGATCAAACTCTGGTGCCTCCATCTTCAGCAGTCACTGAGCAATTCTGTTAGAACCACCCATAAAAGCTCCACCCACAATGCTGACATCTTACAGCATCCCTGATGCACCACTTACACAGAATGCGGTGCAAGCATGCCTACAAAAGAAGACTGAGCGGATATGAAGATAAAGCTCCGCCCCCTTTACCCAAGCAGCTAATCACACGTATTTCAAATCTCTCTGCAGTGTGCAGTAAGTAGCAATTGAAGTTTCTGCACTAATACATTTCTCTCTCTCTCTCCCTCTCTCTCTCTCTCTCTCTCCCTGCTGTGGGCAACTTACTCCCCCCTACATCCTGTATGCTGTTATCTGTGTTTCAGTTCCGCTCCTTTACTCTGATCGTTGTTACCCAGCCTCTGCATAGAACTGTTACGCACTAAGCTGATAGTAGGTCTATGCAGAGATCGGGGTACAAACAGTGATCAGCTGTGAATGAAGGAGTGAGATCAAAGCAGACAGGGGAGAGAGGGGAAAAGAACTGCTCACAGCAGGGAGAGAAATCAATTTATTAGTGCAGGGAGAGACTGAGCAATTGTAGCTGCACAATAAATGGCAAGGAGACTCAGAGCTCATGAAATTGGCTGCACCAATATTTCTTGTCAGGTCAGCAGTTTAGTAGCCTATTTCCCCATGGCATAGCTGATTGTACAGGAATGTCACTCCCCTCAGATGACCAGGAAGCCTAGTATGGGCATCAGACGTGCCCACAACAAACATGTCCACTCCCAGACCAAGAAAGAAAGGCTGAGCAAATGGACAAAAAACAAAAGGTTTAATTCAAATAGTGACACCGATAGGATTTTTTCATGAATACATAATTTAAAAATGGTTTGTAGAGTGTATATGTTTAAATTGTATCTTCACTATAAAATAAAAAAAATAATAGAATTTTCAAAAATTTGCAGAAATTATAATAGGTGTCCTATCCCTGACCTCTTACTAGGATCTTTAGCTGCCTGCCAACACACTTTCTGAAAAATGAGAGATTTATCAGAGAAATAAAAAAGGGGGAGGGAGGGGTGTGTGTGTAAGCAGAGCAGTGTGCATGGTTAGGGTGTGCAGAACTTATAAGTGTCACAGACACTACAAGAAGGCAGGAGTAAGGGAGGGTGGGGGCAATTAGTAGCACTCGCTAAACATTAATAATTTAATGACGAAGCAAGCACAGATAAATATGTACCACCATTTTACTTCTCTCAAATTGTAGTTTTAGAAAATGTAAAGTATAGTGACCCTTTAAAGGGTATCTCCACTAATAAAAGTCACATGGGTTGTAAGGATAGATATGTGTAAGGTGGGAATGTACCTGCAGTATTCTGTGTGTTTGAGTAGTAGTTTAGAAGAAATCCAATGAGTTTCTACTGAGTTCACTGATTAATGAAGGAATAATCACATGACCATCACAGCAGCTTGCTGACTTGACTAATTAATGGAGGAGTAATCAGGTACTACCTTTTTCTCTCCCACCCCCTCCCATACCAGATTGCCTCATATTCCCAGCATCCCCTGTGAAATCAATCTTAGATCACTTTTTCAACCACCCCTCTCAGAGTTAGACACAAAAAAATCTTTATTAAAAACAACACAAGTTCCCTATGCCTTTGTTACAGTAGTGTGGGAAGAGGGTTTTAACTTTTCTTCCCCTGTCTCTCTCTGCATGATCAGCTGTAAAAATGAACTTAGAGAGTCAGGGAGAAAAGGATTTCTTACTGCAGCCAAGTGGGTGTGTCTGCTACCATGATGATGCACATTGAGTGACAGCAGTCCCAGCACAGGGGAAGACGCACCCCGAGGAACCAGCACAACTTTCCCATGCTGCTGCAATCAAACGAAGGAGAATTCTGGGGGGGGAAATTTAGGGGGAGGGTTGGGGGATGGTGTACTTTAAAATAAACCCCCCAAAAAAGTATTTTTCCTCAGTGGAGATACCCTTTAATATTGCAGGGAAATCCTTTGGTTTGAGCATGTATATGCCCATTGTATGATTAAGCACCTAACTTTTTCTAGGCAGAAAAGCAGTCTATAAAATTGCAAGCTGAACGCTTGGAGAAAGAACTGCACGAAGCAAGAGAGCAAAACACTTTCCTGACTACAAAGTTACATAAAGCTGAACGTGAAGTCACTGCTCTTGCTAGCAAAGTAGGTAGACATTGCATGTCTTTTATATGATTTCCCTTGCAGTGTAGGCAAAACATTGGACCAAATGTGACATGAAAGGAAAAGGTAAAAATTTACACAATCTTTTCACAAATTTTACTGGTTGCAATAGTGACACACACACACACACGTTTCGGTCTGGTTCTAAGACCTTTGTTAAGCTGAGCTTGACAAAGGTCTTAGAACCAGACCGAAACGTTGCTGATTGCACCAATGTATGCACTTTATTTGCTGCACTAATAAATTGTGAAAAGGACCCTGGAGTGCACCCATCTTCTCTTCCTTTGATATATATATATATATATTCAAAGAGAAAGACCGGGCACTCCACGGTCTTAGCGATCCATTTATTAAGAAAAAGCACAGTCGGTATCAAACCATATATATATATATTTTTTTTTTTCCATTCTAATTTTTGTGTTTATTGTTTTTACTGATAAATGTTATGTGAACTACTGTGATGTCCTAGGTCTAGCCACAATCCTTCTAGTCATAGATTGTTTCAAATGCTACACTGATAAAACCCAAGTTAAACAATTACAAATTCTCATTTGTAGAGACTAAAGCCTTGTACACATGTTGGATAATTTTTATACGATGCAGTCAACGAACGTTCAACGACATTATCATTAATCCTTATAATTGAAAAATCTGTACACACAGCAACAATAGTCGTTAGATGTCCTCTGACAGGTCCCTATGGACTCTGTCTTCTATGCGTATGCGCAAATTCTAAATAACAAAATTTTAATTATACCAGTGGAGATAAACTTTAACAACTGTGTCTTAATTTAACAATACCGACAGAACAATTTCAATTCCAGGTTTTAATTTTTAATAAATTGTAACTTTTTTGGCGATTTGATGATATTGTTGTTACATCCGCCCCTGCTTAACCTGAAGAAAAATTGTGCTAAATATAAATACTAATTTGGATTTTCTGTCTATTCTTAACAGGTAGATGAACATAAATATTCCCATAAAATAGAAATTGCTAATATCAAGCTAGAAGCAGCAAAAAACAAGAATGAAACAGAACACGAGAGAGACAAAATACAGAGTCAGCTGGATGGTATAATCACCTTATTTGTGAACCTCACAACAGAGAAAACGAAATGAGATAGCTAAGATAATTAATATAGTACTTATTAAAATTGTAATTTATTGGTTATATACTTAACGTGCGTGTAGTTATTAAAATCCAGCATCCCAGCACATCCTGAAACCCTTTGGTTAAAATAATGTAGACTGGATCTTGTGTGATCATCAATTTTATCACATGCTCACATTAGTATGGGCATGTACCGGTATAAGTATTATAAAGGGATTTAAGTTTTCACACTAGCATATATAAGTAGTAATTACTAGGTTTACCATGAGCTGTTCTATGGGACTAATGGGGAAAAAGCAGTAAGTAGTACTTACTTAGTAGGGCAATATCCTGGACCCAAGATAAGGTAATCAGGAATGTAGATTTTACATTGAAATGCTCTACACGATTCATGCAAGTTAATCACAGGATCATTGCTTTGAGGGATTAAAGGGACACTAAAGTGACAAATAGTAGTTGCCAGGAAGGTCAATAATTTACGTGGAGGTAGGTTTGCTTGTTTTTACCTCCCAGTGAGATATTATTACCGTACCTCCCATTAGTAGAATGGGGATAATATCGGCAGCTGCAGAGAAACATGAGAAACAGGAAAAGTGACATCAGCAATTGTGTTTGGTAAGGGTATGGTATTGGCAAAGGTATGTGTTAGCCTTGTAAATTATAAGTGCAAGTTATCATAACACAATGACACATTAGACATTATTTCTCCTTTAAACCTACCTTTGTCAGGCTCCGATGATTAAGTACATAAGGTAAATTGCATTTGAATTTTTTGGGGCAGCACCGTGGCTTGGTGGTTGGGAGTGCTTGCGTTAGCTTCCTCCAGAAACTCCAGTTTCCCCCACAATCATAAAAATAGGTTGTATGTATGAAATAAGGTGCTTACAGGGAGATTCAATAAAAGTTCTTATAGTTTAAAATGGTGCTAATTTTGCCCCAACCAATCAGATCTTATTTAACATTTGTAAGCTTACATCTGATTGGTTTCTGGCAAAATTAGCACCATTTTAAACAATAAGAACTTTTATTGAATAACCCTGTAGATTGTAAGCTCTTCAGATAGGGACTGATGTGAATGTATCATTATAATTAAGTTCCACAAAAGATGTTGGTGCTATATAAATCTATAAGAATATAATTTTTTATTTTATTGTACCAATGCACAATAGATACATAAAGAAACTCAGCCATTTTACATGAGCACAGTGCAGAACCAAATGGGAATTGCCATAGAAGGTAGTTTGTTTTTGTCTGCATTTGGTTAGTTGGTTTACCAAGGCTACCAGAGTTTTACTCGCTATGCAAACGCCACTTTGCAGCTTTGCTGGGATGCTACACTATTTTGTACATGTGAAGGTGTTTTTTGGGGGTGCTTTATTTTTGATAATGGTAAACATTAAAATGAGCGTTTAGATTTTAATTGCAAATTAAATTTCACAGTACTGGAGACTGAAAACGGCATCCTCAAAGCTACACTAGAAAGGCAAAAAGAACTATTGGCTGAAAAAGAACGCGAGTTAATACGCAAAGTGCAAGCTGCCAAGGAAGCGGGATTCCAGCAAATTGCAGTGCTACAGGATGAAAGGTTGAAACAACATTATTTGCTCATTTCAATTTTAAATGTTTGAGGTATATTAAATTATATATATATATATATATATATATATATATATATATATATATAAATTGGTTTTAGTGTGCACTCGCTGTTACCGAATTCTTATAGATACCTGGAAGCTATTGATAGCAGTTCACAAAAAAATCTGTCTGTGCTGGGACCTTTATCAAGGCACAATTAATGCAATCTACAGGGGATTGTTAAGGTGGGTGCACACATTAATGAGGAAGGGACATTACCAGCAGCATCATCCCTTTCCTTTTACTGTGTGTAGCGGATTTCCAAGCAATCCCGTGGCCATCAAACGTTCAGTCGGCCTCAGGACCTTTCGGAAATGCCTGAAAATGTCCCTCAGCCGTGGTCATCTCCCTGTGTGGCTGGGAGAAATCTGCATTCTCCCTATGCTTTACACAGGGAGAACTTTTGGGACTGTGAGTAGCGCAGTTGTTACAAAATGACAGACAGAATCCATTTTGTTATAATCGTGCATGTGTGTACCCAGCTTTATAGGTAAAACCAGTGTTAACCATACACATTAAAGTGATGTAAGTGGTTAAGATAGTTTCCTTAAATGTAAGTGTATAAAAGGGGAAATTCTTAAAAGTGTTTAATTCTTGATATCACATGTATTTATACTTTTATAAAACTATAAACTGTATTAAAAATATTAAGTGATTATATTCAAAAAGAGACTATCATTAAAAGTAGTTAGTGTGCCTAAACAGATTTATTATTGTATATTAAACATTAGACATAATGGTGGGCTGGGATGACGTACACACAGAAAATTTTAATGGTAGGCATTGAAGCAGCCAGAAGGGATCCGGAGGGAGGAAGGGGGAAAAGTGCTTACCTGTGCATGCCAAAAACCTCAAGAAGGACGAGGAAGCAGCAGGCATCCCGATGACCTCCAGGCAGCTCCTACTCTTCACTTTCTGGAACTTTGAACAGACCCTACAGGAGAACCATTTGGAGCAGAGGTGTAAGGTAAGGATTTTTTAACACTACACACTGGGGCCAGTAGTGGGTTAAATTTTAGTTTTGGGGGTGGACATGCCCCCAAAAAGCACTGACATCACTTTAATGGGTGCAGTTTACACTGGTTTTATCTATAAAAGTCACCTGTAGGTTGTATGTATTGTGGCTTGATAAACGTCCCAGGCATGGACCGAAACATTGCCTCGACTCACTAAAAGTCTAATAAAGCACCATTCCAGGTGTGCATTATAAAAGAAAAAAAAGTCCAATTCTTTCTTTGTTAGAACTATGGTTTATTTAAGGTACCTCTTATGTAAACTAGCCCTGCATTTGACCCTTAATTAAACCCATTTAGTCTAGAATATGCATTATACTGCAGATGTGAGCAAATATGTGTTTATGCGGTGTATAATTTAAAAAAAGTTGTTCTGTCAGTAAGCATGCCTCCTGTGATCACATTACTGATGTCAGTTGTAGGAAATAAAGGATTAGTGTCATACCTACAAACCTAAGGGTCCCAATGCAGAATTTGGACCTGGCTCCCATGCATCAGGACTCAGATTTAGCAGCAACTCTGCTGCATCCCAAACCACACACCCCTGTATCTATAGAGGGGGTACAAGTCGGGGGCTCTGGCCTTGTTAACCCTGGTAGTTATGCCCCTGTAAATGATTGGATACACAGCAAAGCTGACCCTCTTCATCGTTAGATCATAGCAATTTGCATTTTGTTGTTCAATGGTTTTCTTTTTTACAATCTCTTTAGAATGATGTAATAACTTGGTACAAGTTAAATATTTTTATATTCTTCATGGCTTCACTTAAGACTGGAATTTGAAAATCGTATTGCTGAATTGGAGCGATATAAAGTGGAGCATGAGAGTCAGAAACAATCAGAAATTAGCCAGCTGGAAGAAAAACTGCACATTGTGCAATCGGCAGAGGAGTCAACAAAACGAGAGCTGCAGAGTTTAAGGTTTTTGTTTATTTAATGGCAAAATCACACCAGTTTCCCATCATATTTTTATGCTTTCTGTTGAGAGAGAAAGAGTATAAACTGCCTAGAATATGCATTTACCTAAACTAGGGGCTATCAAGTAAAAACAATGATATAGTTGTTTTAATATGTAAACTAGAAAATTGAGAAATATCACAACTGAGTTTGGCATCATGTATGTTCTTGGTTGGCGTACAGATGTGTTACCCAAAGGTTAGAATGCTAGTTCTTTGTTATTAACAGGGCATGTCCATCCCTCAAACTAAAATTTGACCCACTGCTGGTCCCACAGTGTAATGTTAAAAAAATCTTCCCTTTCTCCTCTGCTTCTTATGGTTGTCCTGCAGTTGCTGCTGCAAGTCCAGAAAAGTGAAGAGAAGGAGCCTTACTGTTTGTAATGCTTATCTGCCCCTTCCCTGTCCTCCTGGAGGACTCTGGCATGTGCTATGGAGCTCTCTTCTCTCCTCCCTCTCTCCATCCAGATCCATCTGTGCTTCCTATAATTTTTTAAATAAAATAAACTTTGCTGTAGTTTAGGGACACCCCCAACAATAAATCTAAAAAGTGCAGGGAAATAGATATACCGGATCTCTTTACTTCGGCTTTCTCAACAGCCGTCAGCAGTGTCTGTGAGTGGCTGACTCTCAGCCAATCACAGAAGCAGCTGCTGGTCTGGCCCCTATTGCTACTCTGTCCCGGAAGTAGCGATACAGGCTGATGCCAAGGAAACGAGGCTGGGTAAGTTGATTTCTGGACACTTTTAAAACTTAAAACCCTAGCGTTTATGGTTGTTAGGGGGTCCCCTACACTACAGAAAATTAGAGATAACATAACTTTGCTGGTCAAGGACTGGATTTTGCTTATCCCGTGTGTATACCATAACACTCCTTATTTATCCGCCCCATTAAAAATATAAAGAAAAATCTACAAAAACAAGTAATCATGTATATTTGTAATTATTTGCTCATTACAGCAATAACTTCTTTTTATTGGTTTTGTGTGGAGCGGATTTGCTTCAACTTCAGCTTAAGTTGTTTAACTGAACCATGATTTCAGCTTTCCAGAAAAAATTGCAGAGCACAAATTACATAGGCCCAGCCAAAAGTGCAAGTAAAAAGCTCCTTTCTCACGGTTGATTTGCCCCATGACATTCGACTAAGGAACGTCCATTTCGTCCAATAAATTCACGTGTGACTGTTTGGTCAGGCGTCATTCACTGAACCCCAATGAATCGAACCACCAACGACACCCAATTGATTATCAACCGAAACAGCTGTTTGTTTCAAAAATGACAATAAACATATTAAAGAAAAGTTAATTCAGGTAGCAACAGTGTTATTTTAAATGTGTAAATTAGAACTGATCTTTCAAGCATAAATATTCTGGGGAATGAATAGTTCTCTACACCCATTTTCTTTCAAATGTATTATAACCCATTGTAGGTCAAAGTATCAGCAGCAGATCTCCTGTATAGAGCAGCTGGAAAAGGAAAAACATGATGAAAGTGAACTCAAACAGGTAAAAATCAGTTTAGTTCTCTTTATTTTTCTACTTATGTAGAAAATCTAAGTGATAAATGTGTTGTATAATTGTATAGGATCACATAGTGCTCTTTATAGCTATAAAACCATTATGAAATAAATTTGGCTTTTGAGGCAGAAATTTCTAGTAGAAGAGGGCAAGTTCAAGGTTTCCCGCGCATGTTTTTTATTGTGTGATGGTTGATCAATGAGATGAAGAGGCAGCATCAATGGGCAGAACAAGGCTTGGCTATGCAGTAGAGTATTTTTATAAATAGTGCTTAGGTCCCTGTTAGACCAAAACAGAGAGAAACGTTTTTTTATAAGAAACGTTTTATGAGAAGTGTTTTCAGACTGTCAAACTGATTTTCATGTTAAATCTCCTTAATACATTATTAAAGGGTCATTTACAAAGTAATGATCTGGAGCAAAGATGAACTGCACAGAGTTTATTCAATCTGGTTTGTTTTTACAGCCCTAAATTGCTGTTTTATTGTGTAAATATTCTTTGTTTTAAACAGCAAATAAATGATCTGAAAATGCAGCTAGCTTCTCTATCAGAATCAGAAAATACACTGCTGCTCGCTAATGAAAAGCTGCGTGAAATTGTGGAAAGGTTGAAACAAGAAAGCCGGAATGCAAGAAGCCAGGCAGAGAAGGCCCAACATAATGCAGATAAGTATGTCACTCATTTCCCAGAATAGTAATGTATTTAATTTAATATGTATTTTATAATTATAAGTAATTAATTATTAAGGTAAGAGTTTTATTAAAGAACAACAATACTGTAATAAGTAACCTTTAAAAATGAAAAGTACCTGGGACAGGGAAGTAGGACCTACCTACCTTATCCTAAAAGTTTGTTTTCGGGGTGGTCATGCCCTTTAAAGATGATGCACTCATGAAGCCTGGAGGAAGCAGTTTTCTTCATGTTGCTGCAACTCATAGAAATGATATTAGGAGGTAGAAAGTACCAAGTCCAACTCCCTGCCCCAGGTATTTTTTTTTTTTTTTTAACTGTTTTTGAAAAAACTTTACATGCACTATAGTTCTCCTTTAAAGGTGTACAACAGGCAGAAAAAAATGGTCATAAGTTACTTACATGGCTTCAATTATTAGTATCTCCAGATCTCCCCTTCTGCAGTTTGGTACTGGACTATTAGAAATATGTGACTGGTTTCAACCTGCCCAGTCATATGATGCACCTCCAGCTCCTCTGCTCTTGGTAGGATAGCAGACCACTTCTACTATTACTACTACTACTAGGTCTACATTAGAATCCAATCGGGAGGCAGCTGACAGGCCATGTGTTGTGAGTAGTTTAACATTGCAACTTTTTTTCTGGTGTTGAAGTTGACCAATGCTGCAGGGAATAACATTAGGCATTGATTATGGATATCTGTTTGGTAAGTAACTTTTTTTTTTTTTACACAAATTCATTATTGATATGTCCACTAAACCATTCAGAATTGTCTCTAAGAATTTCAGTTATTGGAATATGGGAGTATTCTGATTTATACACTTAACATCCTTTTTATTTCTGTAGGGAGTTGGAGTCAAACCGAATAGATTGGCTGCAAGAAAAACACAAACTACAGGAAAGCATAACTGAATTGCAGGAAAAGTACAGTCAAGTAAAAGAGAAACTGCACAGAGCTGCTGCAGCCCAGAAAAAGGTATATAGAGTTCTATATAATTACATAATGTCTCATACATTGTGCGGGCCTCTGTATCCAATCTTTCCTGGGAATGGTCATGGTTTCATAATAGTAGTGGCTTAGGAGGTGACCACCACTATTTTTTATGTGAATGGTATCCTGTAGTTGAAATCTCAAGAGAAATAATTTTCGCTTATATAGTTTAAAATACTGTTTGAAAATATGGCATTTAGGATTGAATCGTGAATGAATATTCTTTTTCTTCCAATTCATTTTTTCAACATTATTGCAATGCATTGTTTTTCAGAGGAAAACTTTGAATGAAAATAAATGCATAAAACTTCAGAAGAAAATAGAGGTTTTAGAGGCAAAGAAGGAAGAACTGGAGACTCAAAAAGATGTGTTTAATAGGTATGTGGCTAGAGTAAATGAAAATTTCTAAAAGTTTCTATTGTTTTTGTTTATTTGTAGATACAGTATATTATCAAAATAAAGGAAACTCTTGCAGACTAGTAATTGCCTTAAAATACAAACTAATTGTCTCTCTTGATCCAAACACTGTCCCTAAGTCTGGGTACACACGGACAAATTTTTCGTCCCGAGAGACTGGTCAGCCCAGGCAAATCACTGTCGGCTGAGGTAAAAGGAACGAAAGGTGACAGTTCGCCCATAATTTACTGACATGTCTGATCGCCCCTTTGTCTAGTCCGTACGAAAAGATGACAAACACCAGCCGCCAGCGACAACAAAACCACTGCAGATTTTTCATCTCAGCTGATATACAGAAATGTCGGTTGGTTTGGCGAAAAATCTGCTTGTGTGTTCCCATCCTTAGGAACAGATGTAGATACCTCAAGTTACATTAGATTCCATAATCACACATGTTGTCCCAGTCTATAAATAACTGGATGTTAATTAACACTAAACTGGAAGCATCTGCTTTTTACATACATTTGTAAAACACCCCCCACCCCCACACACCCCCGGTATTTATACTCTATATAGAATTTATTTGGAAATTATTCCTGGAACACAAAATCAAAAATTGCCATATTTTAGACAGAATGTTCCTCATGAAGAATTTGGACGACTTCAGAGAAGACTGAAGGATTTACAGCGTAGGCATAATGAATTTCGCAGTCTAATTTTGGATCCGAATACCCTGGCATCAGGGCTCCTTAATTCTGTCAGCTACCTTTCTTCCACTGTGGGTCCTGGTGCACAATTCTCTTTCATTAATGTTCAGGTAAAGTATATTTATAACTTCTTAGTGACATTACCATCTGTGCTTCCTCTCTCTCAATTTTTTTATTAAAGCATGGGTTTTTAGAAGAGATGATATGGACCAAGTTGGATGTAATAATAACTGCAGACAAAAATCACCCATGTATAATGAAAATCTGATAATAGATAATGAATGCAAAATTTTACAACAGATAAACCCTGCTCTCATCAGGGTAATATGAATTTACTTAAAGATTAAGCCCCTTTACGTGCTGAAAAAATGTATGGAGAAATTTCTTAAAGCCACAATTAGCTGGTTATCATGGGAAATGTAACCATAGGTAGTTTCAAATACAAGTTTCACGAACTAACGTATCAATACCGATCGTTATTTTACGTCATTGCCAAATGAACTACACCAGAATTATCATAAAATAACAATCAGTATTGATCGTTATTTTGTGATACTGCCGTATGGTGGCGTTTATAAAGGATCATTACTGGGATCCTTTTAAAGGGCATGTCCACCCTCAAAACTAAAGTTTAACCCACTGCTGGCCCCACTGTGTAGTGTTAAAAAATCCTTACCTTTCTTCCCTGCTGCAAATGGTTGTCCTGCAGGGGTTTATCTAATCCATGAAACTGAAGAGTGTGTGTAAAAAGGTTTTTGTCCCTTCCCTTTCCTCCTGGAGGATTCTGACATGCGCAGGGGTGCCCCCCTCCCTCCATCTGGATCCATCTGTGCTGCAGTGTTTGTTATAAAAATGTTAATTATTTTCTGTAATGTGGGCTGCCTCTAAGCCAATCACAGATGCGACTGCCAGTCCAGCCCCTAATGCTACTCCATTCCTGGAAGATCAAAGTTTCTGGGCACTTTTTTACAATTTAATACTGGCGTTTGGGGTAGGGAGGGGTTTCCCTACACTAAAGCAAAAATTAAATTTTGGGGTGGACATACCCTTTAATGTCACAGGCTGTTTAAAATAACACTGCCATCATAAAATACCGAACGTTATCTGTAATTTTACAATACAAAGCTGTCTTTGCTCATACCACATAGTATCTGGATTTTATGCCACTGAGTGTGTTTTCAACACAACTATATAATAAAGATGCAGTTAAATTACCGATAATGATTGGAGAAATACCAGAATTTATTTAAGTATTGTTCCTAAGTCTGTATGATCACAATTTCCCCCACTATTTTAAGATGATTACTTTTTCTTTGTTAGGATAGTAGTTTTCATAGAAAGCATAGCTGATCTCCTCTGGTTATATAGAAACATTGATTTTGCATATTATGCTTATTTTATGTGTCAATATCAGGAGGAGCAGCACCAGAGAGAGCTTTCTTTACTACGAAAGAGACTTGAGGAACTAGAAACTACACAGAAAAAACAGCTGGAAGAACTTGGACCTATATCTGAGCACAGCAAGCTTGACACATGTCAATTAGCCTCCACGTAACATTGACAGAAATTGACTAAATAAAAATTGTAAATTCATTTAGTTATTTGATTTAAGTTTGTTAAATGTGTCCTTCAAGGAAAAATATAAATGCATTTAGGTTAAGTAAATGATTTACATTTTAAATACAGTGCCATCTGCATTAAGCACTTTCCTAGCAGCAAAACTTCTGGAAATGATGGTAAAACAAACTATAGTTTGTAATAACCCCATTAATATGCAGTGAATAGACACTTATACTTGTTTTCATACTGGAAGGTAGCAACAGTCACTTATTTACTGTGCTAATAACCAGTGCTGCTCTGTTTGTTAGGGTGAGTGCCTTTTATAACACGTTTTTATAATGTACCTTGCTTCTTTCACACATCTACTTTACACTAAATCCTAGCTGTAAATACTGTCTACTGATTCATTACCTTAAAATGCTGACTTTATATTTCGTGTTGAAACGAGTGAGATACAGAAAATAATTATCAATTAAACTGTATTGCTCTTCTTATGATTAGTTTTTTTTATAAAATGTATTTTTAAATAAAAAAACACTTATACAAGCTTTAAAAAAAACAATACTCCCAACCAACTTAATTAGATTTAACCACTGACCAATTACTTTGCTGTGAGTTACCAGCAGGACTGATCTTTCAAAACAACCAATTTTGGAAAAGATATTCGACTGGTTCTCATTATATGAGCAATTATCAGAACTTGAAAGAAGATTTTTGCCCCAAAAACCTTTTTCCACATTCTTGAAAGCCCAAAACATACAGTAATTAATGTCCTAAACCCAATTCATTACAATTACAATTACAATTGTACAATTTATTAGTTAATGACAAGCAACAGGACAATGCAGATTTAAAATGAAAACATTTATTTAACACCAAGCATGTAACTACTGTGAAATGTTTTATTTTATGTATTATTATTATTTTGCATATTATACATTTTTGAATATAAATTTAGATTGTCTGTCTGTTTTTTTTATTTATTTTTAATAAACAAGTATTAGAAAACCCTACAAATATATAAATCTAGTATGTTTTCCCCGCAATGTAAAAAAAATATCTTCGAATCAACATCTGACAATTGTATATCCATAATATAAAGAGATTTCCATTTTTTCAAAAAACACAATTTTTATTATTATTATAGAGTTAGTTTGCATACGAACAGGGTCCTCTGGGTTGTCGCTTATCTCAACTACGGGAATCCCTTGTTTCACCTGTTTAATGTCAGTGCACCAGCCTGTTCTGTTCTCTACTAATAATGTTGTATTGCCTTTTTCTACACAAAACAGATATCCTTAAATGCACATGAAATAACAATAGCTATAAATATCCACATGACAGGAAATATTTACCCTAAACAACAATAAAATGTACTGATTAAAACAAGCCTACTGTTGCCTTCTATAGGATGATCTGTTTCAGGAAATACATTTTCATAGATACTATTTGTTTATATGCAGAAAATTGTCAATGATCATGCAGGTCTACCCAATGATAAAGAGTTTCCAAACTGCAGGACTTGTGTTTTAATGGCCAAACGTTATTTAATGTTATGTTATGTTTAAGAGTATACAAATGTTTTGGTAATGGTCTCTTGCTAACATTATGTAGTGTGGTTTATCTTTTAAACCTTTATGATTTTTGGTAAAATAGGTAAGTAGGTTGACACATTCTATATCAAGCTCTATGTGTGAATATATTAGGCTCATTCATAAAACTAGTTGTATTAAAGCAGAAACACAGGTAAGAAATCTGACTTTTCCGATACTGTGGGTTTATAAATACGGCCCATGTGTTGCTGCATTTTTTAGAATGAAAATGCAGCATTCCCCTCCCCTAGTCTGAACCAGACTAATGTGTTGTCACTGCTTTTACACGTAGTTCAATAAAAAGCAGCCCCTCTATTCCTGAATTTTCAGAAAAATTACTTTCCTTGACTTTACCTTGTGACATGGAGAGAATGGTAGAGAAACAAATTGGCTAAACGCTAATGTCCATTTATGGATGTATAATCCCAGTGCAGTTATAATGCATGACATTAGAAGATGAAGAAATCTAGTCTTGCAGTCACATGGTATCATACATTCTTTCACTCCCACATACACTTTTTTTTATTGTCCGATAATTCTTTGATATGCAGTAGCTGCTTTTGGACCTCTTCAAACCCGGATTCTTTCTCTATCATACTCATTACCTACCAAATATATAAATAAACAAAGTTATAATTAAGACAACTGATCAGACCAGGTACAATACAGTTAATATCAACAAAAAACTACCCATGGTAATGCAGCAGGGTTATTTGAAATGAAACTATGCAAAAATCTAATTAAAAAATGAAATGATTTTGATGTTTGAGTTTACTTTATAACATTTACTGCCTTTGGAAGAGTTACCACCTTTCCCTTTAAGCCCTAAACCAAAAAGAAATCTATGCTCTAAAGTCTGGTCAGGACTTTATTACAAGAGTAATTCTCACTGCATTGGTTTCAATATAGCCATACAGAAAGAACGGGTACTTTTATATATATATATATATATATATATATATATATATATATATTTCATATGGATTCAGGTCTAAAATAGAAAGGTGGCAACATCAATGGTCATTAGTGTCTTAGACTGACAAACCTGCAACAGGTTTAAATAGGACTTATTTGTTTATAAATATTGGTGGGTTTTGCTGAAAAATCTATAAGTAAACTAAAAAAATCAACAGGGTTATTCAATAAAAGTTCTTATCGTTTAAAATGGTGATAATTAGCACCATTTTACACGATAAGAACTGTTATTGAATCTCCCTGCAAGTGTATACTGTACATTGTATATTGAAGTAGTATTGAACTGGATACATACATGATTAAAATACTTAGCAATATATTTGTAGAGTTCCTGCAAAGCGACATATTCTTTGAATTCATTCTCGTGCTTCTAGAATGGTTAAAAAAATCAAATCAGAAATATTGCTACCGTTTTTGGCAAATGGACTTTAATGCAATTTATAAACAGTTTCCAAGCCATATTGGCATTTTGAATAACGCCATACACTGTGGTGATCAATGTAAAGTTAAGTTTTCACTGACTGGAAGGTGTCAATACATTACTATTCCCAATGGTTTCCCAATACAGAAAAGTGTATTCCAGGCGGGTGTTAGACTATTTTTGTTCATCTATTAAAAAATCATTAGCCGATTTTTCGTTTTTTGCTATTTTACAACTCATTTCAACATGTACAGAATAGTGTTTAACTGCTATTTTATTTACTTGACTTATAAAGACCTAACAGTTCTGGTATCAATTGATACAGTCTGTATCAATTGTATTTCACTGGGAGCCCCAAAAAGCCATACCTGTGATTCCACAATTAGGAACTCCCTCATTTCCAAGGAGGATACAGGGTGGGCCTCTCGGATAGCCCTGTAATAATTATTTACTTCTTCTTTAAAAGTTGGGATATCTTTTGCATATAGAAGTTTGTTGGTTGGAGAGGACTAAAAAAGAAAAGAAAAAAATCTATCTGTGTATCCTTAATCAAAAATACAGAGATACAAAACTAGTTTCCTTACAATCCAACTGAAAAGTAGCTTCCAGCCTTTTCCATCAAAGACCAAAGCACACTACATGAGGTTATATTTAATATCACACAATAAAACAATCCAAAAATCCCAGAAATGTCCTATTTAATATCTATAATTAAAGGGCACAACTAGACCCTCCCAAACTACCCTACCTCTCCGAATAGTACCCAGGATGAGGATCTAAACCAATAGGCTCTCTCCTTTGGGTTCCTGTAGTTTCAAAAATGGGCAATCTCAGTCTGTGGGTGCTGAGCTCCAGGCTGTCAATGGGGAGATGCAGTGGGATATATTCTTATAAAAACCTCTTAGCTACGTAGCCAAGAGGTTTTTATAAGGATATATTCCACTGCACATCCCCATTGAAAGTCCATAGTCTTATGTATTATAAAATAATGCCGAATGTATGGAAGTTTATATACACTAGTAACAAATTAGTGAATTAACATGCACATAAAAAATTCTATTAGTGTGATCCAGCAGGTGGCAGTACTGCTGCATAAAAATAAATTTGCACACACATTATAAATGCATTTATTGGAGAAGGAAGAGCTAGACTAATGCTGGCCATACACTTATTAGACATTAGATAGGTTCAATGTTCTATCATCAAATCTATTCAATCTCTAAAAAATACTGTCTGTTTCTCCTCCTGACGTTCCGTGCCTTTCTCTTTCTTGCTCATTCATTTGATTTGAAGAGCAAAATTAGTGTACTTTGTATTTTCTTTCTTTTTTTTGGAAAGCATATCCTGCCACAGTTTTCCAGCTAGAGACGGCATGAAAAGAGATGTGTGGGATACATAGGAGAAGTGTGCTATTTTCTACCTAAGGAATCCATGGAAGCATTACCGTATTATTGGCGGATTTCAGGACATTATTTAACACTGAATATAATGGGGCCAATCTTCAAACGTAAACATTCCAGGGTTTTCAGTGATCAAATCCCAATTGTCACTTTCTGTATAAAATGCACTTGGCACATCTCTGACACAAACACACACAACTACCCAAACAACATGTTTTTGTAAAATGGGAACAGACATTTTTTCTGAAGGAATCTAATTGTAACCAATTCTGATTAATAACAATCAGAATTTTTGAAAGAATCTGATTGGTTTACTTACCAATCTGATTCTTTTCCAGTCAGAATTGGTTACAATAAGATTCCTTCAGAAAGAAACTGTCTGTTCCCCAGACCATTTCCCAGGTCCCAGAGCCATTTACAGTCAGATACTGTATCATTTTTACAAATTTTTTGAAAATTCGAATTTTCGAAATCTCAAATTTTCTAAATTTCTTAAATTGTCCTCTTTCATTACCATACTAAGATTATTGAGTTTTAAAACACACATTCCCTTCCAAAATGCAGCCTTTCAAACTAAAGTCAGAGTTTATACTTAAACGTTCCCTTTTTGGTTCATTTTGAGATTGTACATTGATTTCAAATTGGTATGAAAAAAATACAAAATAAGTTGGGAACACCACTTAGAAAAATATGTCACACCGCTGTTAATGCAAAAGTCGCAAATTAAGATAAAGTCAGCCCCAGTGGCTTTGAGCATATTTTTTCATTTTAGGGTTACTTTGGCCCATTGGAAGTCTTTTATTTTTCCCTTCCCCCCCTCTATTAATTTCCCCATTTTTCAAAATATATATATATATTTTTAAATATATTTACCTATAATATAACAAAGAGAGCAATACCTTAAACTTCATGGGGCTGATGCAACAATAGGTGCTATTACTATTACTACTAGGTGTTATCTAACTGCAGTAACCCAGCAAAAAGCTGATTGGTTGCTTTTGCACCTCTTATTGCACCAGAACCTATGTTTTTTTAAAACACAGTACAATACCCTTCAGAAAAAGTCAAATAGATACTTATACCATGTACCATACATTTACTTTTTCATTTTACCTTTCCCAGCTGCTCCTCGGAAAGAGAAAAGCTATCCATGAAGGCCTGTGCAATTACTGATAGACAGCTCTCTAGGAGAGGGGTCTTCTGTATATCAAAGACAAACTGGGGATTCTTCAATATGTTCACCCAGAAGCGAAGAGGAAGGCTAGGCAGGAAAAAAATGTAACAAATATTTAGAAATTCAATGCTAATCATATGTTAAAGCATAATAGCAAAATTGTGAAGAATTCCGAAAAATCCCTCCATTTACATACTTTCCAAGATATTATTTCATATTTTCTGCTTAGATACTTGGACATATATTTTTTGCCGTCTTCCCAAAATTTGAGGAGATAAAGTGCAGATTGCACAATGCAACCCAAAGTCTGGTAAAGAGCGCGTCTTTTATGGACCCATTTGATACATGTTAAGGTTTATGCTACACAGTAGCACAAAAATTAACTAAGGGCTAGGCCACACTGCTGCGTTTTTTTTGCGCTTGCGCTTGCGTTTTTAACAAATAATTGAAAACGTGGCAACGCAAAAAAAACGCGCGTTTTTCGGTGCGATTGCGTTTTGCATTTTTAATCGCAATCGCATGCGATTTCCTATACTTATTGAAGAAATCGCAAGCGCAAACGCAAAAAAATCGCACATGAAATCGCATGCGATTGCGATTGCGTTTGCGTTTGCATTTCAGTGTGGCCTAGCCCTTAATGTGTATTGAATCAGGTTCATCTCCAAATACTATTGGAAAAAATGCAGCCTATAAAAAAATCACATTGGGGAGCGTGAATTGTACAGATTGTATTTGCATGAAAACAGTTAAACCTTAGCTGGTAATATTACTGCGGTCCGGAAGGGTTAAACCCTCAGATTGCAGCAGCTGTGCAAATATCGCAAGACACACTCGTGCAGCTGCCACGGTTTATTTACTAGAGGCTGTGCACCGGAATCAATGTAAGTATTAAACATCAGCTGATGTGTGTATAATTTTATTTATAAAATAGGGTACGCAGCGCTGTACATAATAAAATACAGATTATAAGTGCAAGCAATTATACAGATAAATAAAAATAAAGTTTAATACAAAGGTTAAGAATGCATGTATTTAAATTATAAATAAATTGATATGTGCGGCATGCCTTGAGAGCTTACAATCTAAGTGGGTGGGACAACATACAGTAACACGTGGGGGGATGGGTATAAATTGCTCAAGATGGCTAACAATCATTTATTGAGCTGGTGCTCAGAAAGGTAGGATAAAAGTTTACATTTGAAAGCATTAATGTCACCTGGTAAAGTAAGAGAGTTCCAAAGGTAGGGAGCAGCAAGAGAGAATGGTTTAACCCAGGATGAGGTGGGAGGAGGCTTTGTTCGTAGGGAATTTGTGGGGAAGATTGCCTTGTGAGGAACGGAGGTCACAGCCAGGAACATATGGGGACAAGAGAGAAGATAGGTAAGGGGGTGCAGCAGATTGAAGAGATTGAATGGTCAAAAGAAGGGTAATGAGTATTATTTAATTATTCATAGACTGCAATTTCGGCGTTGCAGGTTCTCGCTTCAAGGAGAGTGAAATGATCTGAACTGCCGAGTTGAGATTACTCAAAGACAGCAAGCAGTTTCAGCAGGCTAATGACCACATTATCAATAGAAATAGAGACGGGTGGGCTAGGGGGAAATAAGAAGCAAACAGGGAGACAGGGCAGTAGTTAGGGAGGTAAGGGAGTAATTCAGGATGTGAGTAGGGAAAAGGATTTTAGAGCAGTGTTTGAGTAAGAGGGCAAGGGTAATGTTTTAAAGGGTGAAGTCAACAGAAGGTCTGAGATTTCAGAATGGGTGACGGGTAAAAGATTCCAGAGTTGCAAGTGGCGGGGCAGGAAGGAGGAAGTGTGTGTTGTCCAGAAGTGAAGGGATTTGCATGCGGATATTTTCTACTTAAATATTTAATAGAAAAATCTTGAAGAGCGTAGATGGAAGTAAAAGTGTTAGTAGGTGATGGCTGCAAAAGAGTTAAATAGTGAAAACAGAGTGGTTATTAGCGTGCTAAAGTAGGAGTGTTTAGCATCTGAAAGAGATGAATTAAAGGGTAACTGTGGTCCAAAAATGACTTTAGGTAAATAAAAACTATTTACATTTTTATGTGTGATATGGTAGCAGCTTGACCAGATCCCCTGCCTCTCCTCCTTCCTGCTCTAAAACCATATGACAGTCCCTTTTCACTGTGTCTCCTCCTCCTCATTGGCCCCTCCCTTACTTCCTTCAGTCATTGTAACTCAATCTCTTCCTGCGCTGAGCATGTGTCAACCGCAGATTAGAGGAAGGAACTATTTGTGACCACAGATTCAGAACCTCCCACCCCCTAACTTTCTGATCAGTGATTTCTTCATATCTTGGACTGCACAGCATGTAGAGTTGTGGTTGAAGGTTCATTTTAAAGAAAGGAACCTGCCCTTTCATTAAAATCAATTTGTTTGAAGACCACATTTTCTCACAGTTCCCACAATTCCAACAGCATAAACTTGTAGCGGTAAAAGTCGGAATGACTGCAAGACTTTTTCCACAGCCGCTCAGCAGGAGACAGGAGTCAATGGTTGATGATAAGATAGTGTTATAAGACTTTGTTAGCCAGTCGTGGTTAGAATCAGAGGCGATGGAAGCTAGGCTAGAGCTGAGAGAAGAGGATAGAGCAATTGCTTCGGTATTGAGAACAGAGACACTAGTATCAGAAAAGTGGAGTATAGGTAGTAGGGAAAGTTATTAGATTGTGATTGGAGAGTGGGAAGGAGTAACTAGCAAAATGTGAGCTTTTTAGTAAAGACCAAGTCCAGAAAGTGACCATCCCTATGGTTGGCAGTCTTGGTCCACTGCTAGAGGTAGAAGGGAAAGTTAGGTGGAGAAAACAAGAGGGCCAAGATAGTGTAGTGTCGTCAAAGTGACAATTTATGTCACCTTAAATGATAGCTGAATGGTCAGAGGGAAAAAAGACAGAGAGCCAGGTTTCAAACTCTGTGGCTGGGGTTGAGTCCGGCATTAAATACTTACCGTACGTAGAATCAGATTTACCAAGAGCCACAAAGCCTCTGGTAAATCACTTTTGGGTGAATCTCCCTATTTATCTTTGTGTTGTAGCTCAAGTCCAACATATTTTGGGACCAATGCTTTATCATGCGCATTAAAATATGCAAGATGGGTGAAAATTACAGGATACTGACTTAAGTTTATCTGAGAAAAAAGGAAGTTTACATACCTCCTGCGTGGTTGTGTAAATATATATTCCTTTTAGCATACTCACCTGTTTGTTTTCCAAATGTGCAGAACATCTTGGTCTGTAATTTTCTTGTATTCCGCCTGGGTGTCCAGAAAATCAAAGAAATGTTTCACAGCTATTGGTGGCTTATTGGATGGTACATTCCAGATACTTCGAAACAGCCTTTCTACAGGGGATTGAAGTGCCACCTAGAAGACATGAGTTCGAAAGAGAACAATTACAGACATAAAACACCCTATTCATAAAGGACAGAATTCACATCAATGGAATTTTGTGATGATATAGCATCATTCCTTTTTTGTAAAACTCTGATGCCTTAAAGGAGGATGCAAAGCTTTGCCAGTGAAAGCTTTGGAACAGATGGGCAGATTTTGGCAGATTAGGATAAGAATTAAATCTACCCTCTGATGTGGCATTAGCCCATAAAGCCATTTTGTTGGTAGCATACCTTGTTAAAAAAGTCAATAATTACCTTAGTGGATAGTAGCTTTGTCAAATACAGCTCTTTTACTTTAAATTTGTGTTCACCTTTCTTCTGTTTTCCTTCTGACTCCTCGACATCAGAAGTAGGTAAAATCTAGAGAATAAACAGATCAGTAGCTTAACTAATCAAAAAATAACACATTATATTCATCAAGGGTAATGAACATTCTCTGAATTATATACTTCAAAAATGCATTGCTATATCAGTAGCTCTAATCAATTCTTAGCATCAGTATGGGGGAAGTTCAATAGAAAATGTCATTTTTTCAAAGATTCTTAGTTCATATTACACATATCTAGTTATTCTACATATGTTTGACCTTTTTGAAAAATCAATTAATTTCATACCCTTTTCTATGTATTGCTATTGTCAGTATTGAACTGCCATTTCAGGTTCTGTAAAGGTCTTTCTTCTTCCCACTTCCTTGGAATGTTTCTAACAGTAATTTATACTGATTGATTGTTGAGTGGATCAAACATGATCAGGTCTCTACTGCACAACTGGGGGCTGAGTTAAGAGCTAAACCCTATTAGGGGTCCTGCAAAGAGGGAGTCAATAATTCTGAAGCAATTTGTGATCCGAATCAGTGGATTAATGAACGACACCCGTGGGGTGAATCAAACATGTGTAAAACCGCTAAGGCTAAGCAGGGTTGACTAGGGCCCCTTGATATACCAATTGGTAGTATGATCTGGAAAAAGTGTAATGGGCTGCAACATCTACTGTGAATGTCCAAAATGATACTTGCAAATGGGAGCATTTCCATAGATATTCCAGTTGATATTTCTGCCTAATTGACCAAAATAAAAGGTTTCCACTTATCCACCCATGTATGCCTAGTCTAAGAAATTTATGTAGTCTGCAAGCAAAACACTAAAGTATCTTTGAATAAACAATGTAAATGTATAATTTGTAACTGAGATATTTACTTACCAAATGACAACACTTGTTGGACGTTTCCACATCTAAAAGAAGGCAACAAGAATATGAATTAAATCTTACAGGAAATTAGACTTGAAACTAGCATTGTAGCACAAACAATAACCAAAAACCGGAATCTTCATAGCAATGCAAGTGCTTCCATATAATCCTTTTAACATGCTAGTAGGTTTATTAATTAAAGTGAAATATTTTCAATTTGGACTGAGTGTTTGTCCAAGTTTTAGCAAAATGTTCTTTACTTTCCAATGGAATAGCTGGCCTTTTTATTACTATGAAGGTATAGTTGTGCAGGAAGCTTAAGTGTTGTGTGTTGCATATTAAGTGCCACCAAGGGAACCCTATGCTCCTTTTCTTATTTCAACTGTTTAATATTGTTACAAGATTGACCACCGTGATTCTTATATCAAGCAACAAACATTTAAATCCCCCATTTAAATTTTTTTTTTATCATTACTTTTTCACAACTTCCATTGAGAATGAAGTAGAAATAAGAAATAAAAACAACGCAGTGTGCTGGAGCTAGACATATCTATGGATGTGATGAAAAAGTCCAGGGAATGTAGCACAACTATACACAATTGAGTCAAGAGCAAATTGCATTGGCGCCATACAATCGTCATCTCCTCCAGGCAAATATTTGAATAATATTTTACTTTTTAGTGACATGTCTGTACTGATCCTTTCTTTGCTTTTTTTTTTTTGTTTGCAGACCTCTCACTAGTAACAAGATGTGGGGTCTATTTTCTTGGCGATTGATGTTGTATTTGCGGATGTCCATTTTATAGAGGCCTTAACCTGTTTGTCTAGCAACATCTTCTTGTTGTGCTCCACTATAGTCAAAGATATAATCAGGCTTATTTGCCATGTAATTTGCCACTGTTGCCATGTTATTAATTTGCAGCAAACAATCAGCTTATAACCTTTTACTAGCCTACTGAAGTCTACGGATTGGTTGTTGCAGATTAAAAACATGGGAAACATTTTGCACCTTTTATTAAATAAGCTCCAATGTGTTAATTTCATACTTAAATACTATAGTTAAAGGAGAAGTAAATCCTTTATAAAATGTATCAAAGATAAGGCAGCTATCCACCATTTTGGATCACTGTCTTTTTACTTCTCTAAGCTCTTTCTAGGTAATTAAATGGCATATTGCTAATGACCTGAAAGGTTAGGGAGCTGACTTCACTTAACCCCGTGAGCAGTACCACTTGACTATCAGCTCTGTGGTTGTCAGGTGCAGAACTGAGCAGAAACAACAAAGACATTGCTACCTTGTAAATCACAGTCTTTCTTTATGGTGACTTTGATAGTTGACCCATTCTCAACCTGAAAAATTTAAGAGCAAAGTAGAACACAGATTTGAAATGTATTTTGTAGACATTGTATGGCATGCATTCCATTCGATCTGCTCAAGGCACCGCTCTCCCTACCAGGTCTCCATGCAATGCTACTGATGTAGCATGTTCTAGTTGACATTTTAACATGTTGGACACATAACCAATAAATATGGATGACTGATACGCCTCACAGCATATTTGTCTTCTGCATGTTGAATTTGGCTATCTTGACTATTTATCTGTATAAGATTAATTAAAGGGAAACTAAATGCTTAAAGAAAAAATATAAATGCACTGAAAGTGCTGTCCTTAGGAATTTTGCAATGTATTCATTAATTTTTGCAGTGATTTACCGGGTTTCATGTTTAAGTGTCCCCTGGCACTCAGTAAGTACTGTAATGACTGTGTGTAAAAGGTTATTTTTGGCGGCCTTCCCCAATTCAATGTATGTACAGTAAACAGGCTGACGCTTTTTTTATAGCCACATACATGGACATGTCGTAACCTCCAACCTTCTATCCAGAGTGGCTACACCCTCAGGGTTAGCTGGACCTCCCCAATTTATACAGATAAGCAAAGCAGGCAGAGCTCAATCTGTCTCAAACTAATGAGACAGATTTTCAGTGTCTGGATTGCTTTAGTTTTATCCATTATCCATGTTTACCCTTGCCCATCATACTACAGGGACAACATAAAGGGTATGTCCACCCTAAAAATCATCTTTTAATAGAAGATAGAAACCCCCTGCCCACCCCAGCATCATGTTATTTCTTTAAAAAAATGAAAAGAACAGTATTTACAGCCCCTTCGCTCCTGTGGCGCAATGATCCGACCGGCAGCTGCGTCTGTGATTGGCTGAGACGCAACTGACGTCAGTGGAGAGCCGTGGGAAAGAAGCACTGTAAGTACAATTATGATTATTTAAAAAAAAAAATAATAACTTGGCGGTTAGGTTTGGGCAGGGTGTATCTATCTTATTCGTACACTAGGTGGAAGGAGAAGGAAGGATGGATTCAGGTTGGAGGGAGGGAGGGGGGAGGGGCATCACAAATATGAAGTTCCTGTTTGGGTGCTCTAAGGGAGGATGAAGGCTGCGCAGGAACGGATAAGGTATGGATGTGAGATGATGTAAGAGAGCTTGGATTTACACTGAGATGCTCCTGTTCTGCAAATAGAAGATAGTAAAAACGTATCTATCTTAAAATTGGCTAAATAGATTTTAATAATTCTTTGGCTAAAATAATGGTTGATAATTTATTAAATTATTGTTTTGGGGTGGACATTCCCCAGTATCGTAGTATTCTTATGGGTCCCATTCCTGATCTAACAAAGACCTTCACATGTTGAGCTGGTCCATGAGGAGTCCCCATGATTCATTCTGTCTTACCTTATAATGTTTTAAGGTGTTGAGTTTTTTTATACCGTTCTCCAAAACCACAGATGATTTATCAATGTTGAACAGTTGGGTTTCTGACTGGCCATGAAGTAGCACTGTACAAATTAAAAAGCAGATATATTAAAGACTTTGTAAAAAGATGATACAAGTGTAAAGACATTAAGAAAAATAAGGTTGAAGATAAACCCAAATGTAATATTGTAAATTGTGCCTAAGAAGTTATTTATCCTAAACTCCTCTCTTATACTGTATGTTCTTATAATGGAAAAAAACAGCTGGAAATAATAAACCATCTTACAGCTGCAATAAAGTGCGGAGTTGCACGTACTTATCCTGTAAAAGGCAAGACTCTTAGATCATCCTTTTACAAATAATTGTTCGCATACTGTAGGGTTAATTTTCCATTTCTTTGGATGTAACTGTGAGGCTTATCTTTAGCATCATGAAAATAAACAGTTAATAAATAAGGACCTTATCTGTAACTTAAGCTGCAAAGTACATTATGGGAATGTACTATTCCTTGAAGATCTGTTTGAAAAACACAATGTAGTAATTCCATTTACTTTAAAATGTTAACAAGATCTTTCTAGAGAATGAACATTAATATGAAAAATGTATAGATAATTTGTCCTTAACAGTAAAAACATTTAAACAATTTAACGCAGTTATTTACAGCTACGTGAGTTTAAGGCCCTTTTAGTTGTTGACCACAATTTGCATCAGCAATCCTCAAAAGCCACATTTATACATATCAGCCTGCAACGTGTTTAAAAAGTGTCACATTGTGGCCATTTCTGTCAATGACATTTTGTTTATTTCCTGTTTTAAAATATGTTTGCAGAACCTTACCTAGACCAGTGTCAGCAAGTGGAATTCCCCAACTGTACCCTTTTCTGTTAAGAAAAGTTTGCAAAACCTTCTCTTTTAATTGCCCAATGGCATCGCAGTCCAAGCCAGTTACTTTGATACATTCAAGATTTTCTTCATCTTCTGTATAAGATTTTGGAAAATAAACATCTAGTTCCTGAAAAAAGAGAAAGTCAAAGATGGGGAGTTTCTGCTTTTCCAATAAATAGCTGCAATATATATATATGTATTTGTCCACACTATTTTATCACAAACATATCAGCCTAACTGCACAAAATAACAATTCTGTAGACAAAAACACAACTTCACAGAGATAAAAATGTCCACTGAAACAATTTCTGTTGTTAAAATGTTGAATATTATTTTGTGATATGGAATTGTTACATTGGACATTGGTATCTGATAAGTTACAGGTGGTTAAATAAATATTAATAATAAAAATGTTATCTGAGATGTGAAAATCTAGGATTAGGGAAAGTAAAGATAGAAAGGTGTTAATACATACCACAGTATTGAATTCGGAATTCATTTGCCAAAGTAGTGAGTTTTCGTTCAAAGTATACAAAGCTTTAGAGGTTATAGCATCAATTGGGCCTTTGTGTATCCTCTGGTTTAGCATATGAACTAGGAGGTACAATGGCTCCCCCACAGATTCCTAGGAATATCAACAAAATAAAATAACATTATACTGACAACTTTTGCCAAGAGTTGGCTTTGACATATTTTAATTACAACACCTGTTGTGTTTTGTACGTCTACTGGTTAACAAGTTGACAAAGAATGCTGGAGATAAGGAAAGATCATTGTGATGAGCAAAAGAAAACATCTAGACAGATATAGTAGATTTTCCAATAAAAGCTTCTCTTTATTTCAGATTTGTAGTAAAAGCATTGCCACAGCCAGGAAAGGTTAACAGGTAGGTCTGCCGCATTTCAGGCTTTTGCGAGAGACAACCGAAAACCACAGGCACGTTGTATGGCTATTGATTGGAAGGACCCTGGGAAGGACCCAGTGAGGTAAACGTGGGGAGGACGTAGAGCTGCCATGCTGATCTCTAAAACATCTAGACACACTGGGTGCAAATTAAAATAAATAAAACTTAAAGTCCAAAAACTATCACAAGACTGAAAAACTTTACCTCCTTTATACAGTTGAATGTTATCTCCCAAAGAGACACACACTAACAGAGAAAACAAGACAAGTGAAACCAGAACATTTCCAGTACATCTGGTTATGAGAAGAAAATCCTCATGTATTTAAATACTTAAATACTTAGGATACATAGATTTTTTCCCAATTTCTGTAAGTATATACAGTATTGCACATACTGTAAGTTTGTCTCAGAACCCTGCAATGAAAACCGTATGGTTTACTATTCACATTTCTCCCAAGGTTTTTAGCAATAGGATAAATATTCCCATTTAAATGTTTGGGGGCAAAATTCTGCCATCCATGTAATCTACCTCAGGTAATCTAATGGCAGAGTACTCCTGGACCTTATGGTAATGGGAAAAATACCTAAAAACAGGACCACAGAAATTTTTCCAGAGGCACAATAGCTTGGCTCATGGCTATTCAATATTGTGCATGGGGCTCTAGGTAAATCCTGTTTGGGACTTAACCCTCTACATGAATTTAAGAGTGTCACTTTAAAAAGTGAATACAGTGCTATGGCTCTCTCCCAATGTCTTTTCTTCAAATAAGTACAGGAAAGGTTAAGGAGCACCCCTATGTTTTTTTTTGTTTTCCTTAACAGACACATAAATGATTGCAGTCCACTCTAGGTGGCAAATGAACTGCAATACAAATGGAACTTACCCTTAGAAAACCGTACATACAGGTAGACATCCAGTTGGTCAGTAATTTTTCTGCAACTGACTCTGTCCTCCTAAGCATCAACTTGGGGTGTTTGTTGGCTGTCTGATCCATAAGGTCTTTAATCAGATCTTCGAGGAGTTCAGTAAGGTATATTAGATTACTCTGAAAACTAATTGTCAGCAGGGATGCAAACATACATCTAATAAGATAAATAAAAAGAAGTACATTAGAAAAGGTAACTAGATTTGAAAGAAATATGAAAGCTTTTCTTGAGGATATCCTCATGTATATTTTATTACATAAAGAGAACACGGTGTATGGATCACTGCTTTTTTTTCATTTTACATGGTATTGAGCTCCAAAAAAAGAGGCACAGATCGCAGTAATGGGGTCATTAATTATAAAATTGGTTATTCATTTATGTCATGACAGGGTTCAGTGTATCCGTACCTTCAAAGCTTCCAGTAAAGTACACCCAAGCACACCTCCTTTGGCACGGCCTTCAGTTAATAGGTGCAATCCTCCCAGCCCTCCACCTTAAGGGCCACAGCAATATAGCAAATGCAAAAAAGTTGGAGGAGCACACTATTTTATTTCCAGTTCTTTTATTCAGCAAAAATACATACAACGTTTCGGGGATTTGGCTTCCCCTTCCTCAGGTATAACTGTGTACACACCCCTTTCACCTTATATACCCTAAGTCCCACCCACTTGTGATGTGGCATAAAGTGACAATAATCCTTAATTAGATTGTGAAATCAAAAGTCTACAACCATTTTCTTGTGAGTATATAACACACCATCATTCTCTATAAAATGTTTTAACATCAATACAAATCTTTCGATATAAAAATTCAGTGTAATTATAAGTGCTATGCTTATATAGCTTAAAATAAAGTGCCAAACGTTTAATAATATAGCAGTTAAGTAAAGTGCCAAGTGCCTATTATATATATTAAAGTCATATAATCTTAAAAATACTCAATATTCCATTAAAAAAGTGCATTTAACATCCATAGCATTTACCCTCCAGTGTATTGTGAAAATATTAAAAATTACATCTTTCCTTAAAAGTAACACCTATAAAATGTAGCATAATACATAATAACATTATTGCAAATTTCAATAAGATTAGTGTAGTCTAATGAAGCATAATACGTAATAACATTGTTGCAATTTTCAATAAGATTAACAAAAGTTATAGGTTCATACAATTTATCATCCATAGATGGCGCTGTATACCTAGGTGAAATAATACAGAGAATATTTCTTATAGCAAGGTCAACTCCTTCAATTATAACATGTTCTTATTTCAAGATACATAGTTTCACTCACTATTTCTCTTCATCCAGTTATTTTTAGCAGTAGAGAGTCCACTTTATATGAAACTGTTCAGCCCAGAATCCTCATTCCTCATTCCCCATGGTTTTATCGTGTGCAGTCGGTCTATCCAGTATGCTTCTCTATTTAATATATTTTTTTTATAATTACCTCCTCTGGCTTTTTTCTTTACAACCTCCAGCACCTGCCATTTTAGTTGTGAGCTCTGATGCTTATGTTGAACGAAATGTCTGCTCACTGGGGTTTCGTATCTTGAAGGAATACCTTTATAGTTGGCAATATCCCTTTTATGCTCCCCTATTCTCGTTCTGGCTTCTCTTTCAGTCTTCCCTACGTAGCCCCATCCACATGGGCACTTTAACAGGTATACAACTCCCTTTGTGGAGCAGGTGGCGAAGTCCCGTAATTTAATTTTTGTCCCTCTGGTGGGATGATATGTCGCCTCTCCTAGTATAATTGAATTGCAGACCCCACACTTTCTGCATGGTACCGTACCTGTTTTCAGTGGGCCTAATAGCAATATCTTTTCTCTTTCTGGGGGACTAATATCCGTTTTATGTATCTTGAAATAAGAACATGTTATAATTGAAGGAGTTGACCTTGCTATAAGAAATATTCTCTGTATTATTTCACCTAGGTATACAGCGCCATCTATGGATGATAAATTGTATGAACCTATAACTTTTGTTAATCTTATTGAAAATTATCTGTTGTATTCAATTAGATCAACTGGACTTGAAATGTAGTTCTTGAAGACGTTTCGCTAGTCATCCGACTGGCTTTCTCAATTCAGAATGACTTGTACAAGAATCTGTGGCAATTATGTACCCTGGAAAATCCCAATTAGCATATCACAACCAGGTGTTAAGGGTGTGATTGGATAGTGGCTAAGAGGTGTTATAGGAACCTAACAAAAAACATCGTATCCCCGTCTGCTTTAAACCGAACAACACACTGAGGCAGCAATTGGTACATCCGAAAGACCCAATACCAAAACACAAGATAAGCGACATCATATATGCAGTGCAGTGCAGTGAAGAATGCTCTGATTTGTATGTGGGGGAGACCAAACAGCAACTGCATCAACGTATGGCCCAGCACAGAAGAGCCAATTCCTCGGATCAGGACTCAGCCGTGTACCTGCATCTTAAGGATAAAGGACATACCTTTGAAGATTGTAATGTTAACATATTGGCGAAGGAACGTGACTGGTTCAAGAGAGGTGTGAAGGAGGCCATTTATGTGAAAATAAAGAAACCAAGCCTAAATAGAGGTGGGGGGGTTGACACCAACTGTCTGCCATGTACAATGCTGTTTTAACACCTTACTGGGGTTCCTATAACACCTCTTGCCACTATCAATCACACCCTTAACACCTGGCTGTGATATGCTAATTGGGATTTTCCAGGGTACATAATTGCCACAGATTCTTGTACAAGTCATTCTGAATTGAGAAAGCCAGTCGGATGACTAGCGAAACGTCTTCAAGAACTACATTTCAAGTCCAGTTGATCTAATTGAATACAACAGATATACCATGACCTGGATGAATGAGAACCTTCACAAGCTTATTGAAAATTGCAACAATGTTATTACGTATTATGCTACATTAGGCTACATTAATCTTATTGAAATTTGCAATAATGTTATTATGTATTATGCTACATTTTATAGGTGTTACTTTTAAGGAAAGATGTAATTTTTAACACTGGAGGGTAAATGCTATGGATGTTAAATGCACTTTTTTAATGGAATATTGAGTATTTTTAAGATTATATGACTTTAATATATATAATAGGCACTTGGCACTTTACTTAACCGCTATATTATTAAACGTTTGGCACTTTAATTTAAGCTATAAGCATAGCACTTATAATTACACTGAATTTTTATATTGAAAGATTTTAATGAGTGTATTGATGTTAAAACATTTTATAGAGAATGACGGTGTGTTATATACTCACAAGAAAATGGTTGTAGACTTTTGATTTCACAATCTAATTAAAGGTTATTGTCACTTTATGCCACATCACAAGTGGGTGGGACTTAGGGTATATAAGGTGGAAGGGGTGTGTACACAGTTATACCTGAGGAAGGGGAAGCTATATCCCGAAACGTTGTATGTCTTTTTGCTGAATAAAAGAACTGGAAATAAAATAGTGTGCTCCTCCAACTTTTTTGCATTTGCCGTATCCGTACCTTCCCATAAAGAAGTGGTCACTGGTCATGTTCTTTAAATAGATCATTATAGAAATCTGATTTTTTTTTTTCACAAGTTCACATTATCCTTGCAAATAAATATCGTTGTATAAGGAAAACAGTTTCTTACATTCTATTTGCACCAAAAAAATTGAGAAGTATTTATGAAGTCACAAACAAACCCAAACATAAACTGGGAAAAAGGTGTAGAAGATTGGGGTAGGTGGATGATAGGTGCATGGTAATACGTGGATGGAGGGGTATAAAATGGGTGGCTAAATGGATGATAACATTTGTTATTGACAGCCCTAGAAGACAAGTGTGTGGGACTCTCATTACTGTGGGGATATGTTGAGACCATTTAAAAGAATCTGTGTATTGTCTGGTGTACATTTAAATTAAGTATGCTAAGGAGCAACAAATATGGATTATCCACAAGGGGAAGTTTTGAGGGTTCACAGTTACGTTTGCAGAAAGAGCAATTTCTGCATTACTGCTCAAAAAGAGAACCATTCTTTCATAAAGGGGAACTGCAGCCCCCAAACGGGTAACCATTTTACAGACCACTACCTATTAAACAAGCCCAGGATCATGTCTGTAACTGCAGTTCTATACAGAGGTAGCAGAAATAAAACTGTTAGGTACTGGCTGCTGTGACATCAGACCATTTGCTCCTGCCTTGCACTCAGGGTAAGAGCATGCTTGTGCACTCTTTGCTAGTTGGACAGGAATGTGAATCTTTTGTTACACAAACACCTGGAAAATTACCTTTTTCCTCTGCCTAATGTGAACATAGGTTAATAGGTGCAATATGCATTTTACAGGTGGGTCTATGTATATTGTGCTAAATAACAGCTATCAGTGGTATGCTAATTAGAGACACCGAGTGCTTCCCCTGTGTTATAGCTGGAGAGGAGGGAAATACAAGCAGAAAATATATCTGGTATTTAGTTAGATCAACTGGACTTCATGTTTAGTTCTTGAAGATGCTTTGCTAATCATGGCTTTCTCAATTTAGTGATTTGTACAAGTCTCTGTTTGGTGTAAATACCCTGGATTGTGTCTAAATCAGCATATAACAGCAAGAATGAATGTAGGGTGCTCATTGCAGTGTAGCGTGTTATGAAACTTTCCAGTGTAAGGCATGCAGCATTGTAGATGTCAAAACACACACATACACACACACACACGCCTCTTTTCAGACTTGCTTTCTTTATTTTGACATAAATGGCCACCCTGATGGTCCCATGGCCAATTTTATTTTCAAACATTAAAATTTCAATTACCTGTCCTTTATTGAGAAATTGTTCTGATGCTCCAGTGTGTGGATTAGACTGACCAGAAAACGTTTGTTTTCAAACACTTGTCTTAAAATAAACAAATGTTCATTTTCATCTGGTGAACTCCTACTATGGAAAGGCTATTAATGAAAAATAAAATGTCAATTTTTTAATTAATTGTAATTAATATTGAGTATATTCTTTCAAATTCAAAATTAAGCTGAGGTTAGATTTTTCATTCATTGTGTTATTGCACAATGACACAGACAGACAAAAGAGTGCCTGAAAACTAGTCATGACAGGGGAATTGTCAATTAAACTCAAGGGCTCAGAGATGCAACCCACATTGCCCCTTACCCACAATCCCCTCTGTAATCCCTCCTCCCAAATGCAGTACCTAACATGATGAAAGACCCCATTGCCAATAACAGGATATCTCCTTAACCAGACTCCCCCTCCAACCATACTGCCCTTCCAAAGAATGTCTACAGTACAGAAAAGTAAAATATAAGAAGAAAAAGCCACAGATTTTACTTTGTCTATAAACAAAGTGGTTGAAAGCTTTTTCTTAATATAGGGATAGTTTGCATAACTCTTATATAGATGCAATGTTGGGACAGTAAACTATTTTATATGAGTTCCTAGTAGGCTTGAACCAATATGTTGCCTTTAAAAGTACTGTGAATAATTATGGCCTATATCTATTCGTTCAGCTCAGTGCCAATTATACTTACAGATGGTACATTTTCAAAAAGTTTCTCTGTGAAGTCAACTTTGCTTTCTTCCATCTGTAAGTAAACAAATCATAAAATTGCAGGATGTCTGCAGATTATCCGAAAAGTATAAATATGATTTCCAATACTGTAATTTAAGTTTTGGCTTTATTAGGCCATCTCACAGACACTCTCTCCACAAGTTCATTTTGCTCCAGCAGCAATTTATACATATTTTGTAAATGTCTTATAGATATATTAGAGAGCCTATAAGCAGATGATGCATTGGAGTGACTAAATTACCTGTCTCCATATGTTAATAATATGACTATGGAATAATATAAGAGCCTAAGAAAAATTCCAGATGATGCACTGGTTCTATTTTATTATGGTATCCAGGTGATTCTTCAGTGAAACTAATTTTAGATTTTTTTCTGAAGCTGTTTTTTTATTGTTGTAGATGTTATAGTTAAAACTTTGTTAAGACTAAGGCGAAAAAACAGCTTAAGAAAAACTCAGAAACCGTAGCTCTCAGAAATGTGAAAGATACCTCTATTGGCTTGTTCTTGCAAGTGTCGCCAGAGTATTTCTGGTTAGGAATGACTTAAAAATGCAGGAGATGGGCACGGGGAGGTAATGTTCACTTTACTGGTCATGACTTCAACCAGTGACCAATAAGAATAATGGAACCACAGAAGGTCAAAGTACTGGATGCCTCAAAGGGAAGTAACCCATCATTTTTTTTGGTCTCCTTTAAAAGTCATAGTGGTGTAATAACAAGATTAAGATCCAAAACCTTTTTATTGGCGCAAGAATTAAAATTAAATAAATTATTATTATCAAATCACTGCCCATAAAATCTCCAAGCAGAAATACACGACTGTTCAATTCGATGGTTCAATCAACAGATGAACTTTACCTCTGGAAATAATGTTTTCAGAGCAAAATGTTTGTAGTCTAAGAAGGGAATGGTAGTCACACTCTCCAGTGCCAGATCTAGTTTTTCCATTTGTAATTCAGCGAAACCTGTGCAAAAATTACAAATATGCATTTATAACACAAAAAAAGTGATATTATTAAAACACTGTGTAAATAATGACTGTGCATTATTTTTATTTTTGTTAAAGGATAACTGTATTGCCTCAATGCATTTTAAAAAAAAATTGCTTTAAAAAGAGTAAAGGTAAGCAGCCCTCTCCATACATTTTTTTCCTGATTTCGAGCCTCTCTCTTCCTTCAATTTGCCATGCTGTGAAGGGGGTGTAACAATTCTGTCTGCCACTAACTGTCACTTAGAGCTAGCATGCGAGAAAACACTTCTCCACCCATCCTTGATCAGCTTGATTATGCAGGTTGTATTCTAGCATCCTATCCTATCCAGACATTTCAAGTTTGTTTAACCAGTAGAGGAGGAGAGAGGTTGTAACAGACATTCCCACCAGCCAATGACAAGTGTTATGTTAATCATGGCCCTGGGCCCTCTAGGAGGCAGGCTTTTAGCACTCATCTTTGCTGTGTGATATCTAAGGGAGGGCAGTACTGCTGTAAATGCGAGTAAGTGATTTCAGCTGCTTGAAATGTAGTGGGGGTGATGTTGGGTTTTTTTTGATATTGTAGTCCTTAAAATATTCCTTTAGTGAAAAATTTGCAAAAAGGAATGTTTTTTCTAGAGATTCTATTTTTAAAGGTTATGCCTAAACAGTGAAAAAACTAAATGGGAAATTACCTCATAAAAAGTAAAGAAAATGAATTTGTTTATCAGTTTACTTCTCAAAACCCAAAGCAAACTGTCAGCAGCTTGCAGGAAATGAACAGTTGATACAGCAATAAAAAAAACTGAAGCAGAAGAACAAACCAAACAATTCAATCTTTAGCCTGTTACTGCATTTTTTAAACAGAGGTTAATACAGCTTTAAAGAACATTGGCCAACCAAAAACACCAACATTACAATGTAAGCCGGTATACATAGAGTATGTGTAGGTAAGTCACTTGTATAACAAGTCACGTAATAACAATTACTCAGTTACTAATTTAAATTGGACATTGCAATTAAAGGAATGAAAGAAAACTTTCTAGAACTGTTTATCCTTATGTGCATTTACCCCATTATGGAATGTTGCTGTGTGCATGTACAGACCTGATATGAAGGGTCTGTCATGGAACACTTTGCTTAGCAAAGATGATCAATGCACATTCCTGGGCCCCATATAATAACATACTGTATATACTTGAGTATAAGTCGACCCGAGTATAAGTCGGGGTAGCTATTTTTACCTGGAAAAGGAGTAAAACATGATTGACTTGAGTATAAGTCGAGGGTAGAAAATAAGACCACAACTGCCTCCTGATTCTGTATTGTTTTGAGGCTTTAGTTGCCCTTTAAATGGACAGCAGAATTCCCATACAGTAGTCCCATACAGTAACAGCCAAATCCAGTATGGTTATTACTGTATGGGACTACTGTATGGAAATTCTGCTGTCCATTTAAAGGGAAATTAAAGCCTCAAAACAATACAGAATCAGAAGGAAACAATAGATTCCATTCTCCTGAATCTGTATTGCTTTAAGGCATTAGTTGCCCTTTAAATGGAATCCAACACAATAACCCCCCAATTCCTTGCCACTCCAGATGTTTGGAAACTACAACTCTCAGCATGCTTAAGTTGCTGGGAGTTGTAGTTTCCAAACATCTTCAGTGGCAAGCACTGCACCTATCCCCCATCCCCCCCAAAGCCCCCCAGTGGAGGAGAGGACTTGCTTTAAGGTAATCCGGCTGCATCTATCTAAAATCACTAACCTGAAATTCTGCAGCCACACGCTTCCTCTCTCTTCCGCATCCACAGTCCAGGCGCCTGACGTCACTACTACAGGGTAAGACCAACGCCGAGTACTGACATCAGACACAGCACCGTGGGATGCGGAAGAGAGAGTAAGTGAGCAGCTGAAGGATTTCTGGTAAGTAACTCAAGGCTTTTTTTAAAGCCTAAAAACCTTGACTTATACTCGAGTATGTACGGTAATATCTGTGCTAGTGCAAACAGTAAAAACATAGGGGATTTAGCTACAATGTTATACATAAAAGAGAAAGGCCTTCCAACCTCATCAAGGTAACATCAGAATAGATGGTCCTCCTTATTACCTTGGGTCATTTATCTGGACTGACACCCCCTGCCTGGTTGCATTCTCTAGGGAAGGTTGTTTCCCTGATCTTGCATTGAATTAGTGTTACTTGTCCCACCTACTGGCTTTTAACAAGGAGGGAAGAGACCTCCCATCTAATGCTTAGTTTTAAAGGCACAAGACCTCCAAGGCTTTTCTCTTGTATGCCTAAAATTGTAACTAAAACCCCTGTTTGCACTAGCACAGATATTATGATCTTATATGGGGCCCAGGAATGTGCATTGATCATCCTTTTTCTTTGTTTGGTTTGGAGGTATAAACATCTCAGTGACTTTGGATATCCTCAAGGTTTGTAGAAAAAGTCACATATAAAGGAGCAGATTCTTTCCATCCGCATTGAAATGATATGAATATTCATGGATTACATTGCCTAAGAGCAGTTATAATGTTTCAAAAGATCTGTTACATCTTTAGTAAATTGCTTTGTCATAAAAAAAAAAAGGAAGTTCAGTTATAGACCTGGGCAGGAAACAAAGCTAGGAAGGAGATGTGGCTATTGCTGAGTATGTTGGATTATATGGGCGTATGTCTTTATTCAAACCCAAATAAAGATACTATGCTAAAGCTACACAAAGAAGGGGAAGTGCAATTCCGTATTATTTTATGCACCGTTTAAAAGCAGTTCAGGTTTAAACACATTGATCTTGTCTTAAAGATTAGATCACTTGCCTATGAAGTTAGTGAATATTAAAATGTGGTTCACTTATATTTTTAGTAGCACATGAAAATTACACTGCAATAAAATATTTTCAGTATCTTAACCAAAGATTTATCCGTGAAAAATCTTACCTAAAATTCCCATTAGGAAGAAGACACTTGGTTTTTGGGGAGAAATTAGAAGTGACTGGAGGGTTTAATTTCATCACCAGTGTATCTTTGATTAGGAATGACTTAAAAATGCTAGGGATAGGTTAATCAGCATCTTCAAGGCTAGTCCACCGCTAATAGCTCTTTCACTTGTCCCACAACCCATCTGGCCTCCTGTGTAATCACTGGAGCAGGACTGGAAGAGACATCAGCCACAGTACAAACCACTTTTTGCTAGCTCACTGCTTGTGTTAGTGTTATTATTATTATTGTGGATTTATATAGCGCCAACATCTTCCACAGCGTTTTACAATTACATGTATACATTCAAATCAGGCCCTGCCCCGAAGAGCTTAGGGTTCAGGAAGGAAGGTAGGAGTACTGTCTCCTACCTCCCTGGGAAATATAGGCTATAGCTAAAAAAGTGGGGGTGCTATAGTGGCCCTTTTAGGGCATATTTTGAGAGCAGCCAGCTATGGTGTTTTTTGTGAACTGACATAGTGTTATTTTACAATATTACTCCTCTGCTGGGATTTTTATAATATTCAAAATAAACCCCAGGCCACAACAAAAGTTTACTACAAAATCACATCACATGGAATTTCAATAACTACAGAAAACAAATTGATGACTATGGCCTGGTACACAAAGGTTGACCCACCTACCCATGGGTACCAGTCCTAAAATATGACACACAGCAGACACATTCTGTCTTTGAGGACACTTTATATAGTGCTGCCAATGGCACAATGTTTTACATACTGCAAAGGAAGGGAAGCATAATTCCATACAGTAAAGAAAAAGGCAAATAGCAGAATGTCTATGTATTTCTGATTAGCCAAAATACTACAAAAATAATGTAGACTAAACGTGTAATGTCATTAACACAAAATATTTCAATACAAAGCTTGTTCTGTTCAATACAAAAAAATGTCAAAGGCCCTCTGCTCCTGTTTTTGCTCTAAACAGAAGCAGTGGGTTACACCTAGGTGGCGATGGACTTGGTCAGGTAAGTCCATTCAAGGGCATACTTGAAATTATTGTTAATGCGAAAGTGGGTTTGGGGGGATGGCAATCTTTTATAGCTTAAGCTATTTTTTGCCTGGACATGCGCTTTAATTGCAAATGCACTTTTTTGCATACATTTACAACGTAAACTATGTATTATGTAAGAAAGCAAGAATTTTGGTTTCAGCGCCTCTGCTAAATATGCAAATAAACATTTTGAAAGAAGAGACTTCTGGATAAACCACATGAATCTAGGATAGCTTTTTGTGAATGCCAAGCAATCTTTTTGGCTTTTCAAGCACTGTACTAGCTTTTGTGTGTATTAGTTTATAAAGTTTTTTTTTACCCATTTCTCTAGTTCTGACTACTAGTGCCCTAGAATTCTGGATTTATTTATTTAGGGGTTAAGACTCACCATTCCGTATTTCCTCTATAACATCGCATTCTAGCCTTTCCAGCTGTTCACTCAATTTTTCACTCATTTGTTTAGATTTATGTTTTGACATTAGGTAAGCACCTACATTGGACACACAAAAATAAAAATATTAGGTCTAAAAAGAAACCTAAATGGAATTAAACCATACATTTTGTTATACAATCAAAATAACAAGCACATAATGAATAACAGTACACAGCAGAAACATTAATCAGTGCATGTCTTAATTTTACTGCGATCATTTTAGCAATCGTTAAATATGGCCCCCAGTCTGAAACATCGTACATTTCATCTTTCAATCAAGTGCCTTACTATCATAAACTCCTCTGTTATGTATAATATTGCTGTAGCAGGAATGGTGACAGTTGTGAACTGCATGGTGGGAAATTTACTCTCCCAATGCTGCCTCATAGGGATTACTGAGAATGCTTGCCTTCACAGAGAGTCAGATAGTGTGGCAGGGGGCTGGGGGACTGAGCTTGAGCGAAACAACTACTGTATTGAAGTCATGCACCAACACAAACACATCAAAGTAAGTGCTACTTACCTGTATTCATTTATAGATTATAAATTGAAATGAGGCAAAGTAATTTTTTCAGAGTACAATTCCTTAAACTGTATTATAGTTACTGTTAACAGAAAACACAACAATAATATGAGTTGTACAATCCTATTAGATAGGGGCCTTTCAGATCCCATGGGCCCCCAAATATCTATCTCCATTTTAACACTTGTATTGCTCTGTAATATATAATACTAAAGGATAAAGTGTGTTAAAAGGTGGTAAATTCCATTTTTAACTAATCCTGGGAAATAAATGTAATGATAAACCATTCGCTAACGCATTAAAGATGTACCTACCAATGACTACAGCCAAAAGTGGGATAACAAGGAGAACAAGTAGATAATACATGTATGTAGCATTCGGTGCATCCAAAGTAGTGGTGAAGTCTCCCAAAGTTACCTTCAAAATAAAAACAAACATTATTAGGCAATTTTTGGGTCCACACCAGAAACTATTTAAAGATAAAGTATAAAAAACACACATATCTGATGGTGTGCATGATGCCAAATTACTATCAGATGTGTGTTTGGGGCTTAAGACCACAATTCCCCCCGTGGCCGTGGGAAACAGAATGAGTGGGGGCATCAAAAAAAGATATATAAAAGTTATACATTTTTATTGTTTATTCAGGTCCCTGGGAAATCACAATCTAAATTATGTCAATTGTAATATAGTAAAGGCTATCTTTGGACAATTCTTCAAAAAGACTTTTCTCTGGTTGAAGTAATTTACAGGGTAATCTACCTAGAAGTAGATAGTACTCCTTCCTCCCTTTTGCAAGAGAAAACAAGCAGTGACCTGTCGTTTCTGTAGTGGCTTGCAGCTCTTCCACTAGTTTAGAAAATGGACTGCTATCAGAGGTAATCCAGTACAAATCCGGTGTTGAAATTAAAGTGTGTCTGTGCTCTAAATCGAAATTTAAATAGAACAATATTGCATTTACAGGGAAAGACCTGTCAATCCAGATGCAGAAAAAATATGTTCCCTATCCCTGACCTCTTTCTAGGATCTTTGGCTGCCAGCCAGCCAGCACACTTTCTGCAACAATTAAGAAAATCAGAAGCGAAAAGAAGGCAAGGGGGGGAGGGAGTTTTTAGACACTACATAGGGCAATGAGTAATGGAGGGGGGGTAATAAGGAGCGATCATTAAACAATAATTTACTGACAAATAAAGCACCGATAAATATGTGAGTTCCACCATTTTACAAAGTGAAGAGTAGTAGAGATGGGATCAGGGTTCGACTCAAACCCATGTCCAACACGGAACCCTTCCAAAATCTGAATGTTCTGTCCGAAACCGAGCAAATCATTCGGATATTGAGACTTTCGGGATTTTGGAGTGCATTTTTGATTATAATAAAACGTTGAAGGCTATTTTCGATAATCCTCGAAAATAGCCCCAAACGTTGTTTGATAATCCATGAAAATACGATTGGAAACTCGAAAGTCGTTTCCTGAGATCTGTAAATCCGAAAACGGAATGGATCTTACCAGTTTCCTCCATCTCTAAAGAGTAGGGGGTGTCTATGAGTCATCTAGTTGCTTGCTTCTTCCTTGTCCTCTGGGGGGTTTCTGGCATGGGCAGGGGAACCTTTCCTCCCTCCTGGTCCCTTATGTCTGCTTGTTTCTCTAACATTAAAAAAACATACTTACAGTCCTTTGTTCCCAAGGCTGTGTGCATAGCAGGCAGCCGCGTATATGATTGGCTAGCCAATCTCAGACACTGCTGCCGGTCCTGCCCCTCTCTGCTGCGTCTGGCTAGCAGAGAGCCAGAAGCAGAGCGCTGGGGGAAAGAACGACTGTAAGTATATTTCTGTTTTTTTTTTTTTAAATAAGAGGTTAGGGTGGGCTGGGGTGCCCTTACACATAGGGGCATATTTATAAAGGTTTGTTAAATTTTTCACCTTCTTTAACGCAACCTTTTCGCCAAATTTGGACTCTTTGCTATTTACTGTATAAAGCAGTGATAACCAGTGGCGAAAGGTTATTACTGCTACATTTCGCTTTTCGCCATACATCGCTGTGGAAACCGCTCAAGCATATCTATAAAATGGGGAAAAGTGTATTTTTGCGTAAGTTCAGCCATTCCAATTCGCCAAGTCTGAGGTGGCGAAAACGCATAAGTGGCTATTTAGCCTGCCAATGGGTCCATGTAAGGTGTCAGTACATTGTGGAGTATTTCTCAATACTCAAGTACTCAGGGGGGTGTTAGACTATTTTCCAGCATTTACTGTAATACAATCTGAGATGTCGCTTTTTTTTAAGGTTAATTTTTCACTTTTTAAAAAAAAATTTTTTAAGGATCCAATTTTCTTTATTTACCAGTAAAGTTAAAAGGGGGGTCCGAGGGCATTATTTTTGCTTTTTTTCCCCACCAGCCTTTACCACAATTTTTAATCCTTTTGACTTTTCCTTTCACAAAGTTATTAAAAAGGCGAATTTTCATCAAAAGTGAAAATTATGTAGCAAAAAGTAGCACTAATAATGCTGAAAAAGCTCAGGTAATACTCCCTGGTGGTTTTTCAAAGTAGTGTCGAATTGGTTAATACAAACTGAACACCAATCTTTTTTATTTAAAAAAGCCAAAGATATAATAAATAGTATAAAACTCAAAAGGTGAATTTTCTCTATTTTATTAATAGGACACATTTTTTAGTATTGCTTATTTTCAGCAAACCGCAGCTAATTATCAAACCAGTTTCATTAATATGGGAAGATACCATAGTGCTGGGTAAGAAATAGTCATGTTAATGGAACATTCCAGTAATTAATGATGTTTGGCGAAAATTCTGGTAAAACTGCAAAAAAAGCAACAATAGGGAGAAAAGGGGCAAAAAGGCGAAATTTCACCTATTTATAAATAGCTTTAAATTAAAAAATGACAAAAATAGTTCTGAAATTACACTAGAGAGCAATTTCTCTTTTTGCAGTGATACCACACTTAATTTGTCATTGCGATGTCCTGCCATAGTAAATTGGCGAATGGCAGTTTATAAATATGCCCCATAAATTATTTTAGGGGAGGACAAACCCTTTAATCCATACAAAGTGTACTAGAACCCCTAAATTTTTGTGCATCACATGCACTTAAAAGGGAACTGTGGTCCAAAAATGACTTTAGGTAAATTGATAGGAATTGCTTTCCTGAGAATTATTGCAATTTATTTTCATTGTTTATTTTAGATAGTTTTGAAGATATTTACATTTTTGTGTGTGACATGGCTGCAGCATCACCAGGTCCCCTGCACTTCCTGCTTCCTGCTCTGAAACCATGTCAGCCAATCTCTCCTGTGTCTCCTCCTCCCCTTTGCAGTGCCCCGGTCCCTCCCACTCATGGACCCCATGGTCCCTCCAGTTGCAGGCCCCCCTTGGCCCAGACTCTTACAGCCCCATGTGGCCAGCCCACCCATGGGTGCTGGGGCTCTGCCCACCCATGGGCGCCATGGCCACACCCACTCACAGATGCCTAAGCCCCACCCACCCATGAGTGCACAGGCCCTGCCCACCTCAGACCCCCTCTACAGAAAACTCTGTGAAAACAGCCTTTTCAGGTAGAGTGAGAACTATGTTTTCACATAGTAGGAGAGAAGGGCTGTAGATTCCCTTACCTACTCTGTCAGGACACAGCAGTGAGGAGGAGGGACTTCTGGTCTCCTTCACACACTGAGGGAGTCTGAGGCTGTGCTCGCCGGTGGCACGGTGCAGGAGAAGCCTTAGGAATGTCACATGCAATGGCGTAGGGATCACCATAGCGGTTGCTATGTGGCCCGGAGCTGAGGGGGCCCGGCTACCCCAGTCTAACTTACTATTTCTTTATGTCACTTATCACACAGAGACAGTTAACCTGCAGCTACAAGCAGGCCGCATTTGGTTTGTGGGACTGTGTATGTGCCAAGTGCCATTTAATATTATGCTGCTCTGACCCCCTATTGGTTACTTAACTTACTTACACGGACTGCCTGGGACTTTGGACACATGGTGCGCGCACATTGCGCATGCACACAGCAGTAAACGAGCCTTAGAAGAAGCAGCAGAACTCGTGTTAGGTTGCGCAGTGCAGCACAGAAGACATCACTCAGGCAGTGTTCCGGTTTGATTCCTTCCTCAGCATTCAGTCTCTGTGTGAAACATACTGGAGGTAATATTGTCTGTCTGTGTGCTGATTCTGAAGTTGGGTTAACTACTTGGATTGAATTGGGTTGGGGGGGGTAGAAGTTACAGTATACTGGAATAAAATAATTAATGTTGCTGAGCAGAGTAAAAAAGTGTGAGAGAGAGTGTGTGTGAGTGTATGCTGGTCAGTGAGTGTGAGTGAATGTGTTGCTGGTAAAAGTGTGCTTTTCTTTAAACCAGGCAAGATCTAAGAAACGTGGGTGTGGCTAAAATTTGTGGGCTGGAGGGGCCCCATTAAACATTTTGCTATGGGGCCCATTGACTTCTAGCAACGCCCCTGGTCACATGTCAGCCTCCCACCCATTAACTTTCTGGTCAGTCATTTCTTTATATCTTGGGCTGAGGAGCACGTAGAGAGGTGGTTGATGGCTCGTTTTAAAGGTAGGAAACTGGCCTTTAATTTAAATCAAACTTGTTTGGAGACCATAGTTCCCCTTTAATTGTAGAGTTACAGACTAAATACCACTCCCTCTCCTAAATAGTTCAAGAAAGTGAGAGGGGAAATAGAAGAGGAAGCATTTGGTTAAAGAGACACAACAGCAATAAAAATGTGTGCAATTGCTACAATTATACATTATATAAAACCAAAATAACCAGGAATTATTTCTATACACCGTGAGCAGATTAATGTAAATCCATATCAGGGTATATGCATCAATATACGTCGAAATTTTTAAAAGAGCATTAAAAAAAATGATTGTTACCATTGGTTATTTTTACCATAATGCTGCTGTAGTTTATTTACTGCAACATTATCATAAAATAAGGATTGGTATTTCACGATAATGCCAGCATCACTATAGATTGCTACAGGGATGCAGCGTTATTGTGAGTAAACTACAACTGCAATATTCTAAAATAAGGAATGGTATCAATCATTATTTTATACTAATGGTCTTTTATAAATTTCACCCTATATCACAACATTGTTTACATAAATATCTTTTGTATAAATTCTGAATTTGTACAGTCTTTATTTTTTATCGTAAACACCGAATTTGCAGTGATTTAGATTCAGAGTGATGACCTGTACTATTGTTTAATTCTGGGGGATATACAGTGGATCTGAAGTGCTCAGGGGCCATTTATCCTCCTAATCTTATTCTTAAAGGGCATGTCCACCCCCAAAACTAACTTTTTATATTTATTTGGCCCAAATAAGTGCTCCAAAACAAACTTTACAGCATGTAAATCGGTCCAGTGGTTGAAAAGTTACAGACCTTTGTAGCTGGCTTAATCCTGCAGCATGGACCAATACAGTGATGAACAGAGACAGGTTACGTTACCTTGCCTCTGTTCTTTTCATGTTCTTGAGCATGTCTGTTAACATCCAGCAGTGAGAACAGAGGAAGTTGCATCAGTAATGGTCTGACCCCTGGATCCCGCCCTCTTTCCCCTCTCAACCAATCACAGCTGTAAAATTATGTGTACTGAAGAAATCCAGGATCAACAGCTGCAGCCAGCCAGCCAGCCAGCCCAGAGAAAGAGAGAGAGAGGGAGAGAGAGACACACACACACACAGGCAAAAATTTTTTTTTATTTCTAAGCTGCAGCTCGGGGTCATCTAAAGAGGAAGTGGAGAGGAAGTGCAGCCTGATATATATCTCATTAAATATCGGGCAAGGCAAATGATTTTTAGAAAAATGAACATAGTGTTTGAGGTTGGTGCTATTATATAAAGAACATATAAAAAGTTTATTTTTGGGTGGACATACCCTTTAACCTACACCTCCTTCCATCTGGCCAGACTCTCTATTAGGGCAAGCGTACTCAGTAATCTCTAAGAGGCAGCATTGGAATGGAAGAGGGAATTTCCCATCAGGCAATTTACATAATTTGCATGAACAGTGTCTATTCAAGTTATAGCAAAACTGCACCTAGCAGAAGATGGTTCAGATTGGATATCTAAAGATAACTATTTTTTAGTATAGATGCCCTTTTATACCTGTTACCTTAAAGTAAATGTGCAGAAAGTGCTTGTAATGATTTTTGTTGCAGTATTTTTTATGTGCGTCCTGCCACGGGAATGGCTGCAACTGTTACATAACATAGTAACTCTTTAGTTGCTGCCATTCCAGTGGATTATCCAATCATTCACTTTCTGTATAATAAGGTATCCAAGGTGGTTTTTTCTAACTATGCAAGGCAGAAAAACTACAACTACCAGCATACCTCCATTGCAGAAGAACCCATGGAATACTGGAAGTTGTAGTTTTACAACATCTGGAGGGCCGCAGGTTGAACATCCCTGCTCTGGCAAAAGAGTAATAAATTGTTAGTGGATATATATTTAGTTATCAGATCATCTCAGAATTTGGGACACTTATAATTAATGCAAGTAACAGGGCTGCGTTAATTACAACCTGATTGTATTTATATTGCAGTGATTCTGACAGCCTTGCTGCATGATTTCAATGTACAACCCCTAGTAATGTATACTAAAACCCCTTTGTTTATAAAGTATGCCAGTGTGCAAATAATAGGATATTGTATGGGGCCCTGAAATGTGCATTGATTATCTTTTCTATGTTTATAAAGTATGCCAGTGTGCAGATAATATGATATTGTATGGGGCCTAGGAATGTGCATTTATTATCTTTTCTATGTTTGTATAAATGTTTGACCAGATGCTTCCACAATCCTTGTATTGTAGGGATTTACTTATTATCATTTGTGTGTATGGCCACCTAACAGTGGCCATACACAAGACTAACAAGACCTAACAAGACTAACAGTGTAAAAGGTTTTTGGGCAAGTGATATTAAAAAAATAAAGGCTGTTCAAACATATGACACTGTAGGGCAAATACCTTATGCAAATGTGCAAATGTAAGAATAGAGGTGGAGGAAACTATCCTGTTTTTCTACACACTATACATTGGGTGCTATATAAATACAATGATTAAGGAAAGAGATGGTTTAGAACACATCGTCTGTGATTAAAATCTTTAAAAAAACATGGGGGGTATTCTTGGAGAGTTCTCATTGCTAATGTTTTAGCCCTGAAAACAGTATTTAATAACGGCTTTGCAACCGATATTGAATGGGGTTTTGACATTAAACAATAAATGTGCCGACACATCACATTGGTATCTATCGGCACACATGCTGTGGGAACATCACACACAGACCCGACCAATACCAGCCATACACAGTACAATCAGATTGGCTTCCTCTACTTAAAGGGAGACGAAACCAACCAACAGAAATTTTCCGTCATTCCCAACCGATCGGAGTTCTGACTACAGTCATTCAACGGCTTTCTGATTGGTCGGGAACAGCCCCTACGTAAATTCCCAACGGGATTTTCCCATTATCGTTCGTATGTTTGGCCATCTTTAGACCCGGTCCCCAGCAGGAGTTAAATAAAAAGTTCAAAATCTGCACAATGTTGACACAATCAATTTTCTGAGCATTTGCACAGATTCTCCCCGGTGAATAACCCGAAAGGTGCAGTAGGTCATCACTTGGGGGTATTGTAACCAGCAGGCTTTATATATGGACAATAAAAATGAATCAATACATTCCATTGCCATCCATGGGATTGTTGACAGTGGAATTGTGCTGTTGTTATGTACAATGACCAGATCGGCAGTCATGTGATATCAATAAGGTCACATGACTATAAGGTATATCAGTTAGAATCATGTCTAATAAGGGCCCTTTATTAGTGATTCTTAAGGTGCCCATACATCTATAAGATTTTACTTACCCGACCGAGCAATCACGCGATGTTCCTTCGATCCTGCCGGAACTGCTTCTCCCGATCTTACATTCGACCGACATGCGATCGCAAAATGAATGGGATTTTGCGATCGGATGTAAGATCGGGAGAAGCGGTTTCGGCAGCAATGATGAACATCGCGTGAGCGCTCGGTCGGGTAAGTAAAATCCTTTAGATGTATGGGCACCTTTAGAATGATATACTGTATAGTGCATCGATTTAGCATGTATTTTCTATGTTACCCATAGTGATCCTGTACTTAATTCAATTATTGGTTTTATTTAAAGGGCATAATCACCCCCAACTTCATTTTTTTAAACAAATAAAGCACCCCCAAACCTCAAGATTGTTATACACACACACAAAAACCCAAGTGCATTTAAAATATGAAAATGTATTAACTGCAATGTTCTCACACCTTCACATATTGTGTAAACTACCTGGAAAAGCCGGAAGATATGCTAGAAGAGTGGCGAATAATGGATTCTTATATAGGAACTTGGGGGAGGTGTGAATACTACCATCTTGCGATTTTGGGGGGGTGTCCTATAAATTACTCATTTTTGGTATTTTATTCTTATTTATATGGAGATCGCAGTGTCCAACCATTTAAGCTGCTTAGTAGAGGTTATTTGATTATTGAAAGACAAACTATAATCTAACACATAAGGTCCATACACATAGAATACCCAAGGAACAACCCCTGAGCGCAGAACACATGCGTGGCGAACGGACATTTCAGGCAATAGTTGCATGTGTGTACTGTATGCTTTCGCTCAGGCATCGTTCATTCTCCATGGCGGATCAAGGAACGACGCCCAACCGATCGCATAGACATGTGCAATTATTACCCGAAGGCTGTTCGTTGGTCGTGTGCACACACTTGGGGATCGGGCATCCTATCGGACGTGTGTACAAAGCTTTAAAGGGCATCTATAGTGGAAAACTGACTTTCTCCTACCTCTGTCTGTGACTCTGTTTAACCATGGTGTCAGATCTCTCTGCAGCACTCCCTCCTTCCTCCTCCCCTCTGTTACTTCCTCCATTTCTTAACTCAAGCTGCTCGACAAGCTTATCATGTGCAGCAGGTGTTAAAAGCTCAACATCCAGAAAAACACACCCATGCACAGTGGCCAATAGAAAGCAAGCTGTCCTGGAGAGACGAAAGAGAAGGTCGAACAGTAGTTTACTGCTGCATTATGATCTCTCTCTCTGTGACCCATCATCAAACATTGAAATCTATCAAGAAGAGGGGTCAAGTGCAGCCTTATCTCTGCAGTCAAGGCTACCTCACTCCCTGCTAATGTTCTTATCTCTGTGTTTGTGCAAACAGAGCAGGGAGGAGGGAGGGACTTGAGCAGGGAAGAGGGTCACGTCACAGGTATTTGATTGACAGTAAAAGTAGGAATAGAGGAACGCAATCACATCTTCTAATTTGTGTATCTCAGGACAGAGAGGGAAACTAAACAAAGTAAAGACTCTGGGGGTTGGGCAGAATTATAGAACACATGGAAAGAAAGAAAAAAAGTTCATTTTCCCACTATAGATGCCCTTTAATTAAGTTTATTAAATTATTCACGTTAAGTGAGCTGAGCCACTTTAAGATAGTAACAATGTTGTTATGTTATTAATTGTGGGTGCATGGAATTTGTGGCATAAACCACTTAGAGTGTTTTTTTCTCCAAACAGGAAAGTATTAATTTAAACCATTATTCGGACCAAAGAAGAACCTAAATCACGTCCTATATTTTCCTTGGTCTTTTGAATTGTGTGTCCAAAGATGGGACTGGGGCTGTCTTGCACCTTGGCCACTTGTAGCAGGCAGTGAGGGTGAGTCCTTCTTGTCTTTGTGACTGCAGCAGTGGTCCTTTAATAGTTTACCGTCCCCGAGGGGCACTTGTAATTTTATGTCTTTAGTGCTATAAATTAGCTATTTTGTTTGTATATACTTTTTGCGGTGTTGGAAATTCCTTGGCAGCAAAGGAGCTTGGGAAGAAAAGAGGAAACAGCAGCCACTTCACTGGAGTATACTCCTTCAAATATATATAATTTTGGTTTGAATTATAATAAAGTTGGTTTGAATTTGTATAATAATCCAATTCAAGTTCGAGTTCTAGTCCATCTCTAATATTCCCCCCCCAAAAAAAATGAATGTTTAATTTTCAATGCCCCATACCCTAGACCTCTCTAGGTTAATGTGTGCAAAATCAGATTTTAAGCATTCTTACCAAACCTCATTCCATCTGCTGCCTAGGCCCCTTCTGCTGCTTTCACAATCGGAAAAAGTAGCAGAACGGACAAGACTGGCACACGCTCAGTGATTGGCTGAGTCCGGCCCTTACTGCTGCTTCTGGATTGGAAGAAGAGGACCATATGCAGCAGAACAACCATATATAGCAGAAGGGAAATGGGTCATTTTAAAATACACACTGTGCCCACATTTCAGTTGGAGGGGTTGGACAACTTATCATTATATATCTAGTTACAAATGCATAAAATATACTGGTTAAAGTAGCAGTTGCTAAACGTAGCAATCGCTTATGCTTACAAATTTGCTTATTCTAAATATGGGTAAATGTTAAATAATCCCCTCATCAACACCATAAGGTAGACATAGCATATTAACTATTTATTAACTAAGCTTCTATAGTATGCTTGGAAATATTTCCTTCATGTTAGATCCAGATTCCATATCTTTAGAGGATATAACCTGAAAATTCAACATCTTTCCCTTTCTGGTTACACAGGAGGTCTGGATAACATCTGTCACCTCATTTTCCCAGGAATAGTTTTTGTCCTGTTGGTAGATAGAGTGAGATTGAACCATTCAATAGAAGTGCTTCATTTAAAGGCCATGTCCACCCTTAAAACAAAAATTTGGTGACTTGTCAGTTATCAGATATTTAATGAACATTTCTATTCCTTTCTGGCAAAGGTATCTGCCTCCTCCCTCTGCTCAATGAGCTTTTCATAAGCTTGACCATGTGCAGAGGAGGCAGCAGGGGAAAGAGCTGTCAATCATTGGCTGTAATGTCAGATGTCACAGCCTTGATTGACTGCATGGAGGGAGGAGCCAGCTTACTCTGCCAGAATGGGGACAATAATTATCCTTAAATATCTTGTTAATAATACATCTAATAATGAATAATGTGCTAAATATATTAGTTGAGGTTGGGGGCAGGTAACCAACATTTGATAGAATCAATGATAGAATGTAAAATCGATTACATTTCTATTTGGTACATGTACAATATCACAGGCAAACATGAGCCCTTACATAAGCCATTATAGGTCTTGGCACTGAATAAAATATGTTTGAAGATATGAAAAGGACCAGGTTCATATGGATGACACAGAGAGAGAGAGAGAAATTGTAGTTTCATTCAGAATAAAATGCAGTTAATACTGTATGCGATTCAGGAATAAATGGAAAAATTAAAATAGTAAAACATTGAACAATCATAAAGTTTAATAATTACGTTACAATAATAAAGTTGAATCATTTAAGTGACTTTATGGAGAGCAACAGTGTGTTTTTCTTAGTATCTTAACTAGGTCACAGATCATGTGGCCACTACTAATAATAAATAAAAATAAATAAAACAATAATAATAATAAATTCATGTTCTAAACAATAGGCAAATATTAAGATTAATTAATTTAAAAAATTGGAAAATTACAATTTGGGGATTATTCTCGCACAAAACCATTATTATTACCTCCATGATAAATTTGACACATTTGACTCCAAACCCTAAGATTACCTTGGCCCCTGGCATTCCTGAACAGAGATCCAACTCTACCAGTCCCTCTTCTTCATTTCCTGGATCTTTTGGTTAGAAGCCTCCTCTGCTGTGGCACAAGCGCGTAAAGTGCACCACAAGCGCGTAAAGTGCACATAAAGCCATCAGAGGAGGAAGAGGGACCAGCAGAGTTATAGCAGAAAATCTCTGGTGAGGAACACATGGGACTAAATTGTAATTTTATGGCTTGGAGGGTCCTGTGTCAAGTTTACTGTGGGTGTGGACATATAATTTAAACTGTACAGTATGTACACTGAAAATAAATTACTTTATTTCAATCTGTAAATGAATCCATGTAAGCAGCACTTACTCTAGTGTTTTTGTTGGTGCATGACTTCAATCCAGCACTTGTTTTGTTCAGGCTGAGTATCTGCAGGAAAGTATTCTCAGTAATCCCTGTGAGGCAGCACTGGGAAAAAATCACTGTGTACATACCCATTGATTTAAAAAAAACATGAATATTCTTAAAACATAGGAATTATAAGAGATGATGTGAAACGTCCAGACTCTTGCATTTACATGATCATAAAACTCGTCTGTGGTGCCTTATAATGTCTACAACTTACAATGGGAACCTAGAAAGTGAATTCATTAAATGTTATACTAAGCTGTGGTACCTTGTCCTATGATAATCTCCATCCACCTTTTGAAGTCAATCCCAATCTGCAAGGGATCCAATTTTTCCTTACTTGAATGTAATTAATTTGCTTTGAATATACATTTTATTTAAGAAACAATAAATCTATTTCAACATTATTTCATCGTATCTCTCCGACTACGTAAAGATTTAAATGATATGTGTGTCATTCTATTTATAGTTTCCTTCACATCATTGTTCTTTAATGTATAAATAACTGGATTTAGCATAGGAATGATATTACTGAATAGGACAGACTGGACCTTTCCCTCATCGAGAGAGTAAGAAGAAGGCCTTTTCATGTACATAGAGGCTATCATGGCATAAAAGAGAATGATTGCAGTTAGATGGGAAGAACAGGTGGAGAAAGCTTTTCTTCTACCCTTACTAGTGGATAGTTTGAGAATGGTAGAGATAATAAAGACATAGGAGGTGACAGTGAGTATAAAGCAGTTTAAGACAACTAAAACTCCTGCCACAAAAATGAGACGCTCGGTAGCTGAAGTGTCACCACACGCTATCTTCAACAATGGGGCAACATCACAAAATATGTGATTGATCTGGTTGGAGGAACAGAAAGGCAGAGCAGAAATTGAGATACTAATGGGAAGGGGAGCTAGGAAGCCCCCTATCCAAGCCATTCCAGCAAATATCTGACAAGTGTTTTTATTCATATTTTGATAATACCTCAATGGATTACAGATGGCTTGGTAACGATCATATGACATGGATGTAAGTAGCATGTACTCTACAGTTGTTAAAATATTAAATAGGAAAAGTTGGGCAATACAAGCACTGAATGAAATCCTCTTGTTCTCTGAGATGATGTTGTGAAGGAGGTTTGGGGCTGTGACGGAAGTCAGGAAAATATCCAAGAAGGACAAATTACAGAGGAAGAAATACATGGGTGTGTGCAAGTTCCTGTGCAGGAATATAAGTGTAATTATTAGTAAGTTACTTACAAGAGTGAAAAGATAAATTAGTAGAAAGATCAGGAAGAGAGGAACCTTCTGTTCCAGAGAATTAGAAAATCCGAGGATGACAAATTCTGTAATGTAACTTTCGTTTGTAGCAAACTCAGCCATAAACAATTCTCCTTTTTCATTGGAGTTACCCAGGTATTCCGATGCTGTTAAAGAAAAAATAAAAGTTATAGATGAAACTCATGTAGATCGGGATTTATAGAACATAAAACCAACGTAAAAACCCTGTTTGTCTTTTACAGAAAATACATCAAATTCTACCTGGAACCATATTTTGTAGATCAACGTTTCCTACACAAGCCTAGACTTGCTTTAAGAAGACAGGAATGTTTTAATGGTAAATGAAAGGATCCACAGAATTCCTCTCATGGACACAAAGTCAATTTACATGTGAAGATTCTACTTATATTTATACTTCGTGATACAGCCTCTGGCAGTAATTACGGCAATAATTACAAGTCTGTAGAAACTCTCTAAGGTAGAATTCACTAGAGATGACCCATTAAAAACAAAACATTGCTGGTGAGAAGTAAACATTAATATTTTTTTTTATCTCTTTAATACCTTCTTGATGGGCAAGTCTGGTCTTTGCTGATACTTTTCCCACCACCTGACTCTCCCTGTTGTCTCTATTAGAGATGTTTGAAACTGTTGAATTTCATTTCGTTTTCGAAAGTTCGAGTTTTGATTTTCGAAAATCCTCTACTTTAGATTTTTGATAATTATCTACTTTCGATTTCGATAATTATCTACTTTCAATTTTCGGAAATTGGCTACTTTCGATAATTATCTACTTTGGATTTTCAGAAATTGTCTACTTTCGATAATTATCTACTTTCGATTTCGGTAATTATCGAAATTTTCGATAGAAATCGAAAACTCTGAAAATTCAGGTTTCGTAAATTCCGGCAGTTCTGAAATTTCGCCGGATTCGATTCAAAGCTGGGTTCTATTAGAACCCACAGTACATCTCTAGTCTCTATGTCGTCACAGTGAGAGAACATATATGCAGATAATACACACCTACTGTAGAAAGAAATAAAAATGAGAAGAAATTAGTATGAAAAATGGACAATCAAACATTAAAAATGGAAGATTAGGACAATGAAAAAAACAGTTTGTTTAAAGGGCCACTATAGTGAAAAATTAGTTTGCCTCATCTTAATCTATAAATTAATACATGTAAATAGCACATACTCTGAGGTTTGTGTGTCGCTGCATTCCTTCGATACAGTAATTGATTTGCTCAGGCTCAGTATCTCTCTTCCCAATCTTAACCAACACCTCCTTCCGGACCTCAGGGGTGTCTATAAGGGCAAGCATGCTCAGTAATCACAATGAGGCAACATTGGAAGAGGGAATTTACTATCATGCAATTTACATGATTAGCATGAAACTGTCTCCATTCCATTTATAGCAAAACTGCACAAAGCAGAAGATGGTTCGGATTGGATATTTAAAGATAACTATTGTTTCAGTATTGATGATCTTATACAAACCTGTTACCTTAAAGGAAATGTACAGAAAGTGCTTACAATAAACTTTGATTTTTGTTGCCGCATTTGAAAGGTCTTTTTACTTATGTGCGTCCTGCCATGGGAATGGCGGCAACTAAAGAGTTACTATGTTACAAACTGTAACATAACATACTGTAACATAACATACTGTAACATAACATAACATAGTAACTCTTTAAATGCCGCCATTCCAGTGGATTATCCAATCATTCACTTTCTGTATAATGAGGTATCCAAGTTGGTTTTTCCTGGCTATGCAAGGCTCTGGGTCTGGGATTTCCAACCTTCAGCCCTCCAGATTTTTGAAAACTACAACTACCAGCATTCCTCCATTGTAGAAGAACCCAAGAAATACTGGGAGTTGTAGTTTTCCAACCACAGGTTGTACATCCCTGCTCTGGGCAATAGAGCAATACATTTTTAGTGGGCTGCATTAATTACAACCTGATTGTATTTATACTGCAGTGATTCTGTCAGCCTTGCTGCATGATTTCAATGTACAACCCCTAACTGCCCTTTGCTGTTTGAGTGCTTGTCAGGGAATGGTGGGACTAGTAGTGCAACTACATATGTATTAGGCTTGCTCACAATTCTGTAGGCTATTTGGCTAAAATAAAGCAAATTCAGTTTCTGCAAACAAAATCTATTTTTATAATTTATCGGTTATTTCAACATGTATGGGCTGTTTATGGACTGCTACACAGTGACATCATAGGTAAAAAATCTAGGAGCCAAAGATTATTCATTTCTGCAGTTCAACTAAACAGCCAGCCACTTATTTGCATATCTCTAACCTAAATACAAAGGCAAGACCTGCTGACTACAAACTGAGGATTTCATGAAGTTTTATAGTGTCTCATAAACACACCCTCAAAATTTGATTGGTCCAGAACAAATCTTAAATCTGATTGGCTCTTGTATTATTGACCAATCATATGTTGGGGGTGTGCCAAGGAGACAGTAAAGAACAGCCAGAGGCCTTCAGAAAGTCCTAGTTCTGTTTTAGTAGCAGAGCTGCTAGTTTGTTCTACAAATATAGCAACTATCAGATGTTTGGTGCCTAACAGCTTTCTAAATGTGCTAGTTTTGGTTCAAAAATAGATAAGATCATGGACTGGTTATATATGCCGTAAGGACTAGATTAAAATGGTAGATTAAAATGTAAGCTTTATTCGTACAATATTAAAAACCAAATATAACCAAGTGTCCCCCAAAATACATAATATAAAAAGTATATACAAATATAATGCACATTAAAAACCCAATTGGAAGTCTGGAAAAATAATTATGTCCACAATGGTGTAAGCCATCTGAAGTAAACGCCAAGTAGCACCAAAATTTAACTCAGTAGTAAAGTGACCAAGTACTGTACATATTTGAGAGCAATGAAACTGAATAGAAAATGAAAGAGGAGCGATCTCACCAACAGTTGCAGTAAACAACCGTGTAAACCCTTCAACACTGTGAGCGAACGGTAAGCCAATAAGAGATGTTTCCTAAGCACAGCTCTCCCAATCGTAGACCAACTAACAGCCGAAATGTACCCTGACTGCTCCCAGACACCGAACTTCCTGCCCATCCTCAGAACCCAATACCTCCAGGCGAGGGCTAAGTCCGACACTGCACCGCATCTGGGGGTAGGCTACAGAGGCGCCCCCTGGCACCAAACCGCACATGACCCCAAACCAAACGGGAGCAGAGCCTCCCGCTCCAGGCAGAGTGCCAAGCAGAGGACTAGACGATATATATCAATGGCTGGAGGGTGCTGCTACGTAATCAATGGCAACAAGTGAACCAGGCATTCCAATGGATACAGGCACCTAACGAACCGACGTACGTTTCGGGGCCATCTTGCCCCTTCTTCTGGGTCACATGACTGGGTGCTACTCTCTGATTTAAATAGCAAGGGCTATCTTGATGTGCACACTAATCAAAGACCCTTGTAGTACAAAAACTACTGGATAGCTTGTTCCAGGGGATAAAAGGACAAAACATGTGATGCAAATACAAATAATGATACAATGATACATATAAACAAATATATACATTTTAGTAACTCCTTATCACATATATACAATTAATAACAGAGAAACATGGCTTATATTAGATACAAAGCTACAGGGGGGAAAGAATACAGTATTCTCAAGGTAATGAACCAGGTATAATATTTAAAGGAACATATTCAGGGAGATTCAATAAAAGTTCTTATCGTTTAAAATAGTGGTAATTTTGCCCCAACCAATCAGATCTTATTTAACATTTGAAAGCTAACATCTGATTGGTTGGGGCAAAATTAGCACCATTTTTACCGATAAGAACTTTTATTGAATAACCACCCATTGAACATTAGTTCCTCATTCAAGCCCTGGAGGGACCTAAAGCCCATTTTATATATCCACATTGTTTCCCTTTGGAGAATCATACAATCCCAATCTCCTCCTCTTTTGGGTTTGGGTATTTTATCAATTCCACACATCAATTAATGATGTGGAATTATTTTGATTAACGTCAGCAAAATGGCCACCGAACTTTGGGGGTTCCCATTACGGATATCTCAAACATGTTATAAAGTTCTCTCTGCCAGTGAGCGTATAGTTTTACCTATATATATTTTTTGGCACTCACAGGTCATGTATACAAACCCCTCTTGCTTTGCGATTGAAATCATGGATTTTAAATAACTCATTCTCGTTGTCATGTCATGAATTGGCATGCCTTACAGTAACCACATTTGAACATGCCTTTACCTTTATTCGGCAAAGAGACTGGTTGTTTATTCTGAAAAATCTCTTCACCACCTGACCACCAATAGTATGTGCCCTGTGGGTAGTAATTAAGGGTTTCGATGGAACAAGTTTTTTTATATTTTCATCTCCTTTCAGTACATGCCAAAATTTATCAAGCACTGCTTTTAAAAAATGCCAATCACTGTTATAGTTAGTTATTAATCTTAGGGGTTGATCTATTGAACTGACCTTGTCCTTAAAGACAAGATCATCCCTTTTAGAGAACTTAGCTTGTTTATAAGCCCTCTTTAACCAACTATAAGGGTAGCCCCTTTGTAGGAATCTCAGTCTGAGATCCTTTGCAGCACTCTCAAAATCCATCAATGTGGTTCGATTTCTACGTGTCCGTAGATATTGACCTATAGGGATCCCCCTAAGGAGACTCGTGGGATGCATACTGTCTGCTCATAAGAGGGAATTGCCGGCAGTTTGTTTTCTATACATCTCAGTGTGGAGCCTATTACCTATCTTCTTGATAGTGAGACCCAGGAATGGAATATGATCACTACTTGATTGATAGGTAAATGTATGATTGAAATCATTATTATTCAGCCTAATAAAAAAGCGCTCCCAATCCTGTATAGATCCATCCCACAGGATAATCACATCATCGATGTATCTAGCCCACAAACCTATACAATGAGTGGCCCATATCAATTCATCCTCTGCAAACAGTTGCCTCATTAATAAACACAAACTAAAGTGAGAAACAGCTTCAAGAGTGCGTTCTTCGGACAAATTAACATTGGATAAACAGTTGCCTCTCCCACTGGCCCAGGTACAGCCCTGCATATGTAGGCACACAGGCCGTACCCATGACCGCCCCTCGTTTTTGGTGGTAGTAGCCATTTTCAAAGGTAAAGTAATTATTAGTTAGGATGATTTCTAACAGTTCCATGACCAGCTGTGAGTTACCCTATATTTATCCCCTCTTGCTATCAGATATTGTTGGATAGCCCACATGCCTTTAGTGTGGGGGATAGAAGGGTATAATGCTTCCACATTTAATGCAATGAGAATAGTGTCTACGTTAAACATCCCTTGTGTCTTTTAAAAAACTTGGTAGTGTGGCCAAGAATGGTCTTAATAATTTATCAATATATTTAGAAATCATTTCTGTAGGCCCCCCCACCCCCGAAATAATTGGTCGACCTGGGGGGTATTTTGCATTTTTGTGAAGCTTAGGGAGCCAGTAGAAACAAGGGAACGTAGAATGTTTGACAAATAAACAGTCCAATTCTTTTTTATCAATTATCCCCTCCTCCAAAGCCTTAGATAAAGTCTCCCAGATTTTCATATTGACTTTAAACAGAGGGTTATTGGGGACCTTCTCATATTGATTATGATCTCTCAATTGACAGTGAGCTTCTTTTTTATAATAGTCTACCTTCATAATTACTATTTTCCCCCCTTTGTCAGAGAGTAGTTGTTAATGGGGCTTCATCATTATGGACTAAGTGGGGTGCCACAGGGTTCTGTGTTGGGGACGCTTCTATTTAATCTATTTATTAATGATTTGGAAGTGGGTATTGTCAGCAAGGTTTCTGTGTTTGCTGACCACACAAAACTTTGTTGACCTTTAAATACTTCAGATGATGTGCAATCGTTGCAGGGGGATCTAGATAGATTGTCACATTGGGCTGCTAAGTGGCAGATGAAATTCAATGTTGATAAATGTAAGGGGATGCATTTTGTACTTAAAAATCCTTGTGCTGCTTATACTATAAATGGCTCTGTGTTAAGTGAATCCCTGTTGGAAAGGGATCTTGGAGTTTTGGTGGATAATAAACTTAAAGGCAGCAAGCAGTGCCAGGTGGCAACAGCCAGAGCCAGCATGGTATTGTCTTGTATAAAGAGTGGTATGGATTCAAGGGAGGAAAATGTTTTTCTCCCTCTTTACAAAGCATTGGTAAGGCCTCATTTGAAATATGCAGTGCAGTTTTGGAATCCTGTGTACAAAAAGGACGTCTTTGAAATGGAAATGGTTCAGAGAAGGGCAACTAAATTAATAAGGGGATTGGGGGAGCTTGAATATGAAGAGAGACTGGAAAAGTTACAATTATGTACGCTGGAGATAAGGTGCTTGCGTGGGGATATGATTACTGTGTATAAATACATTCCAGTGGACGATGTTATGGCAGGTTCACTGGTCAGTTTAAAAAAAAAGCTGGATGAGTTTCTGCAAACAAGGAATGTTACAAGTTACTGTTATTGATACATAAAGTAGAGTTGATCCAGGGAAATTTCCGATTGACACTTGGAGTCAGGAAGGAATTTTTTCCCCTTCATAAATTTGGTGGGGTTTTTTTTTGCCTTCCTCTGGATCAACAGTTGTGCAGGAAATGAAGATATTGCTAGATGGATTGGACTGGATGGACGTATCTCTTTATTCAACCTCATATTATACTATAGTATACTATAGTATATATCTTAAGATATGCAGATTCAGCATGTACTTCAAAGAATTTAGAACTTTGCAAGGTGATTACAATGGTTGTGGTGTAAATTCAGACATAATAACCAGATCATTTTATAGCAAATTAAGAAGCCTTTCACTGGAATGCTAATTGTTTTTTGGGTGAAGATTTCCTTTAAGCCTGCTTTATCAGGCTTAACTTGATTCAACAGGCAGGGATCCCATTGGTCTCTTGGTCTTTTTTAAATATTCATGAAACTTTATTTAAAACAATCTTTTCCAAACGACGTTCAATTCATTTAACTTTATGCAGCACTTTTGGAACTTGCTGCATCTCATTGAACTTTATTAGAATGCAGCACTTTTCCAACACAGGTTTTCAATTCACCCAACTTAAAATGCAGCGACTTTATTTAAACCATTATTGCACAATCTTTTCAGGGTAACTTTCAATTCATTAAGAGTTATTTATAGTAACACTTATAAAACAAACTTTCACTTTAATAAAATCTATTCACATGTGGTACTTTCAAAAAGCAATTCTTTTATTCAATATTTATTTTTTATATATATTTTACAAGAAAGGAGTTAATTCTATTTGGTTGTTAAGACCATATGGTTTAACTGTATTACATTCATAAATAAACCTTTGCTCTATTTTCAAGAGGGCTTTGTTAAGGTTACCACCTTGGCTATTAGGATGGGGGAATATAAAACCAAAATAAAAAAAATAACTTAAAGACAAGCTAGTTCTATATCTATATGCCCACTTGCCCCCTTAAAGAAAAAGGTTTTAAAAGAGGTGGTAACTAGATATGGACACAAAACAGAATTCGGGTTTTGGTTCAAACAAGTTTGTTTTTCCAGACTCGCAGCTGTATTTTTGATAATTATCGTAAATTCAATGATTTAGTGAATTTACAGACCAATCACTAACCCTAGAATGTATCGTTCGCTAACCCTTGAATGTACGGATTGTTTTCACTAACCCTAGAATGTATCGTTCGCTAACCCTTGAAAGTATGGATTGTTTTCACTAACCCTAGAATGTATTGTTCGCTAACCCTCGAATGTACGGATTGTTTTCACTAACCCTAGAATTAATTTTTCATTGTTTGGTACTTGGGGTATAAAAAAAGATTTCATATAGTTATTTCAGAATTTAGTTGCCAAGTATGAAGCTTGAGTTTTCTCAGCCTGAACAAATTCACTGGCTTTGAACAAAATAATTGTTGGTGTAGTTGAATTATATCTACCACCATTTCCCCTAAAGACATTCTCTAATAGCAGAGGGCAGTCAGTGTATGGTTAGAGTTGTATATTGAAAACATATAGAGAACTACAGGTTAACCAGGTAAAACACATGTAGCCAGTCTGAGTCACAATGATCACAGTATAAAATGCATTTACAATAATGCAGCCCTGCTAATTACATTATCTGTCTGTCAGGCTCTGTGTAATACAAGGTTTGTTACCATGTAACCTTCATTTATGGCTTTTACATGTGTGTGGGGAGAGATGGGATAAAACAGATTTTCTTTGATTACTGAGTTTCTGGGAGATTCCAGGGAATAACTGGAAGATTTATTGACTTTATTAATAATTATAATGTGGGACTAGTACCATGTCCTGCTGACTCTTAGGGCTAGGCCACACTGCGTTTTTTTTTGCGTTTGCGCTTGCGTCTTTTTCATTTCATTGAAAACGCGGCAAAGCACTGAAAATGCCATTTTCGGGTGTGTTGCAATTTGCGTTCTGTATTTTAAATCGCAATCGCATGAGTTCTTCAATACTCAATGAGAAAAACGCATGCGCAAACGCAACAAAATCACACAGGAAATCGCATACGATTCCGTGTGCGATTGCGTTTGCGTTGCAGTGTGGCCGTGCCCTTACACATAGTGGCAGCGTCTGTACTGTTAATAGTTAGGGGGGTAATTTACTTCATAGGGAGGACCGTGGATATGGTAAGTCACAGCGGTAGGAGGGCGTGACTATACATGCCATTCACTTGATTGACAGTTCCTACCTCTGAATCTTAAAAAAGTATAAATCTAATATCTACAAAACGGGTGGACAGATTGGAAAGAGAAACACATGTTGGGGGATGGGATGAATTATAGTTTAATAGTATGAGGTTTTTAAAAGTTTGAATTTGGACACTATAGTTGCCCTATGCACCCAGGGCCGCCATGAGGGGGAGAAAGGATGGAATGCAATAATGGGTCCTGGAAGCTTGCGGCCCTGCCATAGCATATTTTGGGTTGCAAGTTACCTTTAAAAAAAGTCTCCCGGAAGTGATGGGGAAGAGGACAGCAGTAAAGCAGTAACAGTGATTGACCACAAGCTAAAGATTCTCCAGTTGTTGCTGCTGCCGGTACTTAGCAACACCAGCGCGCTTCTCCCCAGTACAGCCAGTCAAGAGAAGGGTAGGCTGGCTGGGTGAGGAGCCGCGTGTTGTGAAGTATTGGTGGCAGCGATAGGAGGATCTTAACGATCGATATCGTAGAATATCGTAGAATAACGATTGTTATTTTATGACGACCGCACGGTTCCTTCACTTTTTAAAGGAGCTGCACGGCCATGGTAGCATAACAATCGTTATTCTAAGATAACGTTCGTTATTCTACGATACGATCATTATTCTACGATATCGGCACCGTAGATTTACGATGGCGATATCATAGAATTAAGATCGTGAATGTAAAATAACGATCGGTATTGTGGAACACCAATCGTTCTTTTACGCCGATCGTAAAAAAAAGAATAACGATATTTGATAAATATGGCCCTAGATTCCAATGGTTTTACCAATGTCTTTGTGCCAACCATTTAACAGTGCCACTTTACAAGTGTCTCTGGTTGCCAATGGTTTTACCAATGCCCATGTATCAACCATTTAACAGTGCCACTTTGCCAAACTTTACCAGTCTCTCTGGGTGCCAATGGTTTTACCAATGTTCATGTGCCAACCATTTAAAGTTGTCAATATGCCAAGGATTTTTCCAGTGTAAGTGTAGCAGAAAAATTCTGAAATACTGTTGGTAATATTGGTAATATTCAGTTTATATTGTCTCTTTGTATCTCCGTGTCTGTCTATTTATCTGTCTGCCTGTCTATCTCTTTGTCTCTCTCTCTGTCTTCCTGCCTTATCTTATTTTATGTCTGTCTGATTTATCTTTTTTTTTTATCAATCTGTCTGCATAGCATTCATCTGTCTGTCTGTGTGTTTTGAAATGAGTGTCTGTAATTGTGTGTTTAAAGGGCATCTGAAATAGACTTTAGGCACAAAGAGCTGATAATGGCTCTCCGTATGTAGCCCACTAGTATTTTATATTATGCTATTTGCGGTTTCTGTTCCAATATTTTTTTCCTTTTCATACATAGGCCTTTGCTGTCAAATGGCTGCTTACTTTTAACATGGTGCATAAATCACACACTGTACATCATACTGTACATCATTTGTAGCCTAATTTTACTTGCCTATTAAAAAAAAAAGTAATACTTCCCCTTTTGTTCAGTGATTTTTTTTCAGTGCTTAAGGCATTTGTCTAGATTATTTAGATTAATACTCACCTTTACTTTGATTTTAGACACATCAATTTTATCAGCAAATGTCTCTCCGGCTTTACAAAATACAGTACTGTCTTCCATGTTCTGGGTTATATTTTGAACTAAACATTCACTAGTTTTGTTTAAATAGATAATCTGAACTTTTATCTCCTGTTCCTGAATAATTAAATCATCATTTGTTTTCTGTAAAAAAGAAAAGATGTCAAAGATGTAAGGTTAAGATATGTTAAGATACTGTACCAGGTTCTAGGTGCCAATTGTTTTACCAATGTCTAGCTGCCAAACATTTAACAGTGCCACTTTGCCAAACTTTACCAGTGTTTCTGGGTGCAAATGATTTTACCAATGTCTATGTGCCAACAATTTAGCAGTAGCACATTGGCAAACATTTTACCAGTGTCTGGGGGCCATATTTATCAAATATCTTTATAGTTTTTTTATGATCGCTGTAAAATAACAATCAGTGTTCTACGATTCCGATTGTTATTTTAGGATATCGATCGTTATTCTACGATTCTCTCTGTCAATTTTTTTCTCTACTCATGCAGGTGTTTTTTTTTCTTTCTTAGAAGCGTTCCTTACTCATTTCTTTCTTAGCTCTGCTGTTATGCTATTGTAAGACGTGGCTGGATGATGCCAACTTATATGAGCTCTTAAAGCTGTGTGGCACCATTTTACTAACCTTCTGTATTCTGTTCAGATTCTGCTACACTGCTCCCATCACTCCCTGTCTTACTTTTATCTATCTGCTGCCTTTTAGCTGTGAGTTTAGATAGAATAGATTAAGACCATTTCCATGGATTTTTCATTCTGTTACAGTGCCTGTCATGAGCTTTTCTTCTGACCTGAGGGCCTACCATGGATTTATCTAGTACCCTCCTGGGCCAGTCTGACCCTGCATCTGTTATCGATTTTACATCATGTTACGTTTTTAAAAAGTCTTTGATACCCCCTGTGGTACAGTGACAACTTTTGGCATTATACTTTGCCTGGTAGGGTAGTTTCTCCCTTTTGTGCATGTGTGTAGGACGTAAGTAGCATTAAATGTAAATCACTGCCATTCCGATAACGTCTCATTCTCCTCCCTGTGTGAACCAGGACTCCACTCCCTCCATTCAGTTATGCCAGGGGTCTCTCCTATTCCAATGGTACAATGGTGTATTTTTTAACCTTCTATTTGCTGTGTGTTGTGATCCATGCTGTTCAGATTCTGATCCGCTGCTCCCATTACCTCCTGCCTTACTTTCATCTATCTGCTGCCTTATTACTGTAAGTTTTGGAACTAGATTCAGACCTTGGGGGGTTCACTGAGTTTACTCTTGGGACCTTCCATGTACATCTTTTTCAGTACCAGTTATAAGCTCTTCTTCTGAAAGACAAAGGTCTGTATCCAAGGGTTGAGCGTGGTTAATGGTGATGTTCTGCTGGCACTAGAAGTGGTTATGGCAATACTCTGAGGAAGACTGCTGGCACTAAAAGGATAATGTCAATACCCTGGAAAGTGGTGGCACTGAAATAATTAATGCCAATACTCATGGAAAATCTGCTGGCACTGAAAGAGTTAAACATCTCAGATCTCACCAAATTTCCCTGTTCTGTCCTACCCGGCTGGTAACAATTTTTAGGGAGATCACTGGTGCTACACACCATGCATCCACTGAAACCTATCCTGTCCTTCCAATCAGTATTTCATTGGTGGCCAGTGTTGCTGCATATGCACAAATGTATGTATACACTCCCCCCTCACCTGGAACAGTGTGCCCTTCTTACCAAGTATTCCCACTATAAAGAACAGCAGCAGTGGACAGTGTCAGAAGGAAGAAACCAGCTGTAGTTTTACAGGCCAAGTTACTTTTTTTGTTAGAGGGGGTGGGGGGGGGGGTGCACGTAGGAGGGAGGGCACTTAGGGCACTAAAATTAGCTAGAAAGGACCTTGCCCTCTCTTATTACTTTTTATGATAAATGATCAATTTTTCCACCAATGACAGGAGATACAAGACCAGAAGGAAAGTGTGTTCAATTTAAACCTACTTCAGGCATTCGCAAAGGGGAGAAATTACCCTATATATTTCCCCTGCCATGTTTAGACCAATTAAAAAGGTGTGGTCAATGAAGAGGGGTGGGCATCAGTCTTTTTGAACTTATTAACTTCTAAGACATAAATCCCATCCTAGATTTACCTTTATTCTTATTTCTAATTTAGAGTCCACATCCTTGAGCACAGCGAAGCTGGTGAAGAATGGATTTTCTTTATATATTAAATTCCTACATAAAAAAAACACATCTTCCACTTTTATTTTTAAATTGAGATTTTGATCTGGTACCGTAACCTGCGGAGCTTGAAAAGTGCATTGTGATGTGTTTCCTGTACATTTGATAGTCTGCAGAAGAAAGCACAGAAAATTCAGATGTAGCTGGAGGTCCTGAACACCTGTAAATGAACACATTGCATCTAGAGAGCTTTACCAATCTGGAATGATGTCCTGTTTCTGGGGATGACTTACGTGTGTAGTGTGCAGCTAGCCTGGGACCCAGGAACTAGACTGCAATAACAAGTTTTAGCTTAATTGAACCCATGTTATTTAACCATGTCATCAGTCTAGTGGGAAAATAGCAATATTTTAAGCTAGGTACAATTACTATTGTGGTACATGAGGTTAACAGCCTTGTAGTAACTTAACGCCAGCTATGGAAGGGGTAAATCATTTTCAGTACAAAAGAATTGGATTAGTCAAAGAAAAAAAACACACTCCCCATCATATGTTCAAATTAAGATTTTATAACAAGTTCCTTTTCTCCTAAAGGGCACAGACTGAGGAAGTTTGTAAAAATACTTACATAATTCTGTAGCATTCTGTCTGACATTGTTAAATAATCCATTAAATCAAGGTTTTTACCAACTATTGTTATATTTCGACCACCCCTAATAGAAACAAAAATAAGCAAAATACTTGCGTGAATGAAATATCTACGTAACAGATATTTAGGCTTGCCATATGTAAAAAACCTCTATAAATCACAATGACATCAATAGAAATGCACACATTATTAGATCCATGATATTGGTAATAAAACATAAATAGTGCACTTGTTACAAGATGGCCATTGGCACAGCAAGCATCCCTACCTAATAAATTACTATTATTAGCCATGTTTGTTCTTCACACAGATTGATCAACATCTTGACAGTCTGGGTGGTCACTCCTTATGTTAGTATCTTTTTATGATTTGAATTTGTATTAATTTTTCATGACAATTTGTAAACAAGACCGTAACAAGATTACATAATACCAATATTGCCAGACATGAGTTCTTGCTTACTTCTAATACAATGCAGATTACTATTAAGAGAAAATGCAAAAAAGCCCAACCCTTTTTGGGTTGTTCCCCATAGATAAGCATATTCCCCATAGATGTTTAACTATTACTGCTAAAGTCTAGTGGGGTAATCAATAGAGTTATGGGAAAGTCCTGTTTTATAGTTATTACATTAAAAAAAAACAATAAATAAAGGTAGCACGCATACCCCCCATCCATCCAGTACTCCAGAGAACACAACACACTAAGATAACCCCTGCAATCTTACTTATGCTGTATAACAAGACCTACCACCTTACTGGTATTGCCCTGTGTAAGTCAACCAGGGGCCCCAAATTTTCTTATATATCTCCTGCTATCCCCTGAGGCTAGCAGTAAGGTGCTCCATGACCTGCACATTATTGATCCTGTTTTTAAATTCTATCATGGAAGGGGTCTGGGGTTGTCTTTGGTATTTTGAAATTAGACAGCGTGCTGATGTAATAACATGCTTAATCAATTCTTTTTTCTGTTTTGACAAGGTTTGGATGTGGTGTATTCAAAAGGGCAAACATAGGTGAGTGCGGAATGGGTTGGCCCATTCACAAGTTCCTGTACACATCACTAGTAGGGGGCCAGTTCAGGCCAAGACCAGTAAATATGTAACAGAGAACCCACCCCCGAGCCACACCTACAGCACCTGTCCTGGAGTGTGGGGTTTATATAAAGCAATCTTTCTGATGTAGACTACCATAGTAATACAATTTATATCCATTTTCTTTATGTGTGGTGTTTAAAGAAGTCTTAGAGCCATATTTATAAACCTGCTTTATTGATTTTTAGCGATATCGCGGGTTAGTTAATTTACAATCGCGGTCGTAAATGTACTTATGTTAATGTTAATTCCCCCCGAAACCTAGTTTTCGCATTATCCATAAGTTTCAAAGATGCCCCTGAAGTTCCTTACCTGACCCTGTCACTCACCGCTTCTCCTCGGCTCTGCGGCTGACAGACGCTCCAATTCCTGGTTGTGGCTGTCAGTAAAGGCATAACGTGATGTCAATTGTCGGACAGCTGCAACCAGGAAGCAGAGCGCAGAAGCCCTCTGCTCCTGTTTTTGCTCAAAACAGGAGCTAATTGTCAGATTCACAGAAACCACCAGGCTCTTACTAATTTTAGATCAGTTGTAATGTTCCCTTAAAGTTGTGCGCTTGTGCATGCGTACACAACTCGTTATTTTACAGGTCTGCACACATAAGTTTAAGTGGTGTGTGCACAAAGATCTGCTGGAATCTAAGCATTGTGTTGTGCACAAAATTTCATTGTGTATTCGCACAGATAAGAATTATTTTGTCACAAAACTACTATTAAATTAGAGAGAACATTGGTGACAGTGAGTGGTCATATTGTTACTATAACAGAAAGAGAATCTCTATATTGATAAATACCTACCTGTACCAGGACGTGTTTGGAAATATATCCACACATGATGGCATTGACAAATAATTCACATACACTCCTTGGTGGCACTTGTTTTCAGTAAAGTTGAAACATACAATCTTGACTTCTTTGTTACTTTTTGGAAGTGACATGACAGCATGTGTGTTATTAGTGATCTTAATAATTTTAATGCTGAAAGAGAAATATAGCTTTAAATATATTAACTAAACCAAATCCAATAAATACAAACAATATAAAAAAAAGATTTTAAGCAATAATACTAGATAAGGTGAGATATTGGTACAATTACCTAAGTAGGCACTTTTACAAATGGGTCGACCAGAACACATATATTCCAACCAACTGACCTAATGACTGATAAACCAATCAGTAGCCTGTATTTGAAATCCATTGACTTCAGTGTTGTCTATGATTTATTAAATTGCCCTATTTTGCCTTTTAATCATTCTACAGTGATCGGTCAGGTCAGAAAGTACAGCCCTTAGCCAGGGAGATTCAATGGCAGCTTGCTGGACAGCTCCTCTCACGCTCCATTAATGAAGCACGTAAAGCACTCTATTCAGTGGTTTGGGAAGTTTGAGTGGTCAGAGGTGACTGGTTTTTCCCCTTACACAAGTTTATCTCTGATTAGGTCTTATTTAGAACTCACTTTCTGACATTTCCGCAACATTCGAATGGCACTTAAGGTTCGTACACACATGTGATCACGGGTGCCGACCCGTGACACACAATGTGTACAAACGAGTGTTTCAGCCGATAATCGGCCTGTGTATTAGTACTAGAGATGTCCGAACTTCGCAAAATCCGGTCCGCTCGAGGATCCGCGAATTTTCAAAAAAATTCGAAAATCCGCGAGCGGACCCATTAAAATGAAAAATTCCCTTGAAATTACTAGATTTTTCGTATTTTCGAAAATTTTCGAAATTACGTGTTTTTCTCGTTTTTCGAAAATTTTCGCGAAAACCCGAAAATATGAAAAATCCGTGAATTGGAAGTTCGGAAGGCGGTAAATCCGGAAAAATCCGCCGTTCGCGAACGGAATAAATACACAGCGGATCCGGGTTCGGATCCGCGAACCGGCCATCCCTAATTAGTACTTTATCGGGTGAAAGGGATGCTTGTTCAGAGGCAACGTTCTCCGAACGAACAGCTGTTTTGGCCGATAAAGTTCCCATACACGGGCCGATTATCGGCCGAAACACTCATTCGTACACATTGTGTGTCACGGGTCGGCAGCCGTGATCGCACATGTGTATGAACCTTAATGGAACCGCCTGACCTGTCTTTTTTTGTGGCCGACAAATGAATGGGCCAGGTGGGTGCATCACGGTAACATCACCAGGTAAGAAACCACCAAAATAAATTAGCCATTTGTCTATAGACGAACGACTAATCTATCTAATACCTTGTAAGCAGTGTATGGTAATCCTTTAACCAGCAAATGACTGACCTGGATAGAGCAAAAGGTTTTATATTGCCACATAAAATGGAAATGTTAATTTGGTTTATTCCTCACACTGATTGTGCCATAATGACAGGAACAGTGTGATATGCTGATAGGAAAGGGTGGAGGATATTTCCTTTTGATAAAGACACTAAAGAGGAAATTTTGGGATAAAGTGTTTATTTTAATGGCTGCAAAAAATGTTACTGGGCTTTGTTTGTAAAATGTCACAAAAATATGTATCCCGCAGTAGTAGAATTTATTTTGTCTCTTTCTTATTTGTATTATAACTTTGTGCCAATAAAGTGATAGTCAGAGCCAATATGGATTGTGCACATACATGTTATTTATCATAATTATAATGCCATTTTGTAAAAGGGCTAGTTCACCCCCTATAATACCTTTTACAGCCCTAGTGATGGTTGTGGTTTCAAAACAAACCTGGTTTACATTCAGATCTACCAGTTATGAAAATCTATTGCGGCCTTGACTGATGGCTGCAACACAGAAGAGCAGCAGAAAGTGGTGAGGGACTGGATGAATTGATGGTAAGATATTTGGAAACAGGAGCACTAGGGATAAAGGTACATTTTGGGAAAACATACCTTTATCCCTAGTGCTCCTGTTTCCAAATGGGATGTATCTGTTGTATTCAGTTAGATCAACTGGACTTAAAGGAACAATAAACTTGTTTTTATAAGTATATTCCATCGATTTCTATTATTCACAGGGAGGTGAGAATGCTTATTCCCACCTCCCTGTGAATAAGAGAACGCTAGGGGGACACTGGAACTTACCTTACTGGCGCTCCACTCGGAAGCTGCTCGTGCACTGACAGCCACGCTGTCCCGATCGTGCGCCTATCTTTTGTATTGGCGCGCATGCGCCTAAGATAGTTGCTTGGTCGGGACAACGTGGCTGTCATTGCAGAAGCAGCGAGTGGAGCAGTGGTAAGGTAAGTTCCAGTGTCCACTGGGCGTCCTATTATTCACAGGGAGGTGGGAATTAGCATTCTCACCTCCCTGTGAATAATAGAAACGGGTGGAATATACTTAAAATATTAAATTTTGTAGTTTAGTATTCCTTTAAAGTTTAGTTCTTGAAGACTTCAAGAACTAAACTTTTAAGTCCAGTTGATCTAACTGAATACAACAAATATACCATGACCTGGATGAATGAGAACCTCCATGCGATGGGATGTGTGTGTGCTTACTCTATGTGTAAAAGTTTTAATAGGGGTAAAAATGCCCTTTATGGCTTCCATACACATCCGACATCATCACATATACTCCCTCTGATTATACAACCACATACCCTGACCTTCATCCAGTTCACTGTATTGTGGTTGTCCCCTGTTTGTACTTTTAAGGGCGACGCTTGCATATTTGGCTAGATCATTTTTTATGATATACTTGTACCAAGAGCTAAAAAATAATAGCCACACCACCAAATATGTATTTGAAGGGGGAAATTGTTCTATAAATTTTATGCAGTGGACACAGATTAGAGATTTATGCTTCTATGTATGGTAATAGGAATCTAGCAATGTATAATATATAGGATTGGCTACCTAACCAGAAGGTACAACGTGTGCACATTTGTACACACATAATGTTGTACGTGCCATTTGTACACACTTCCCTTTAGAGTCCTTTCCTTTTCCTCTAAGAGTCACATAAATGATACACTTAAGCTGGGTACACACGATTAGATATTTCGGTCCGATCGACCGATAATTCAGTGTATCGGTCGATCTGACCGAAATTATCGCATCCGAATGTGCCCATGTCCGATCGACCGTTCATCCGAATCGGACGAAAGGACAATCGGACATGGTGGAAAACCTCGTCCGATCGTGCGGTCCTCTATGGACCGCACGATCGGTCGCAGTAACTATCGGACGCAGCTGCTTTTGCCGCGACCGACAGTCCTTCCTCCTGGCCGACCGGTCGAAAGTATCGAACGGTCGGTCAGGAGGAAAAATCGCTAGGTGTGTACCTAGCTTACTGGTAAAACTGTTTAGCCCTGAGCTCATCTAAACTGTTTTGTAAACTTCCTTCTTGTGATTCATGCGTTGTTTTGAGCATATGGTACATATACTGTTATATACACTGGGTGTGTTATAATGGTAACTGGAAGGGCATTCACTTACTTCTGTGGCAGGCAACTGCTGGCTCCAAACAAAGCCAATCTCGATAAATTTAGCAAGTTTTCACCAGTTATTGAAACCATTCTCTTTCCTAGTTGGGATATATTTTCCGGGCTTATTGATTTGATGAAACCATTTCTACCCTGGGGGAAAGCACAGCAAATACAGTTTCCTATAGTTGGAGTGTTATGAACACTATTCATACATAGGTAAGATAATCTATATACCACAAGTGTATATACAGACAACATCACAAACTTATAATAATTTAAAGGAACAAATTAAAACTAAACAATTTTCTTTTTGCTTCAAACCCCATTGATATTGATCCAGTTCAAGTAATGTTGGTGTTTCAGTGTGAAGAACAACAGCAGTTCTATTATACAAGGCACAGCAATACAGCATTCAGGACAAAAAGGAGTTGTGCTGTAGGTTATGTAAACAATGCCCATTTACCTTTGTAAGCTGTTATGCTTTGCATAAAAAGCTTTATTGTCCTCCACCCAGTAATTCATAGAATATTATCATGATTTTAGACCATAGTTTTCCTATAGGGTGTGTCATTAGATGTTAGAAGTTAAAGGACAACTCCACCCTCATAATAACATCTTTTAGAAAGAATGGCCTCTTTAAAATATGTTGATATATCCTACTTTGTCCTTTGAATTCATTACTGTATGCCTGCTATGCTCCTGGATGCCTCATGGAAAGTTGGAAACTGAGCAATTTAGAAACCTGTACTAAGCTTGTACTGAGCCTGGGCATGCTCAGAAGAGGCAGACAGGGGATTAACATTCAGTCATTGGCTGTGATGTCAACTGTCAAATCCATAACTGATAGTTGCTAACTGGAAGAACCAGGAAGCAGAAACAGGGGCAACAGGACATTGTGCAGGATTTCAGGTTAGACTTATATATTTCACATTTCAAACTATTACCGTTTAGGGTTTTGGGGGGTGATTTACCTGTATGTGAGTTTTCATTTTGGGGCTGGACTTGCCCTTTAAGAAGGTAAGTACTGAAAACTATGAAATAGAAATTACAAGGGAAGGGGAGAGAAAGTGTCAACTTGCTGTTTAAGGGCTAAAACAACAGCATGCCCAGCAACCTGTACCCTAAACTTTTAACAGAAAACCTGAAAGAAGCAAAGTGAAAACATATAAGTTCTATGCAGATGTTGTCTAGGGCACATTCCAACCCACGGCTCTGTATTAAAAGGTACCAGTGGTAAAAATTGTTAAATGTAGTGTATTTTAAGGGTAAGCCCTGTACAATTGGATACTGTTTGTGTTTAGTTTAGATTAGTTTCCTGTGGCAGGAAATAAGAAACATCCTTGTAAATATTCTGCAACCCGACAGAGTTGCCCAATAAGCAGATGGCTACAATGATAGAAGGGTGACTAATTGGTTAGGAGAATGTGTATGATTATGAAGTTCTGTGAGTGTTGTAAAACCTACAGACATAACCACTAAAATACCAGCAACCAGTAACTAGCTTTCTTGTGGTTCTTTTTTTAAAGATACTTTATGTCCCTAAATTTAAACACACTTCCTTTGTGAAAAGAGGTACTTGCCAATTTTGCAAGACCAGACCCACAGCCGTGCAGACAAACCAACAGGGTTGCTCCAATATACAAGCCACCAGTTAGGAATGTTTAAAGAAAAAGATTAATTTGGATGCAGATCATATTCATGTATGTTTGAGGAGACAGCACGAGTGTTGCTTGACCAGGATCTTAGAAACATTCCTGTTTGTTGGTGAACTATTGACTGACTAGTAGAACCAAACTTCCACCAATCACAATGACATTTATTTAAATAGCTGCAATGCCCACACAGTATAAAACAACACCGTAACTCCTGGAGTGGATGGCTTTGGAGCCATTACAGGTTTTTAAGAATATAAAATGTGGTAGTAAATTAAATTCAGGGACTATCCAGTAAATTATGACAAAAGGAACATGAACGTTTTTTTTAAAAAGTCCCTGCGATATTCTGGGTGCTATACATACAATTTCCATATGAAAAACATTCTGCTTACACCCCTGTTAGAAGATATTAGCCACAATTTGTTGGCAGTTACTTAACTGACTTAAAGGGGAACTGTGGTCTCCAAACAAGTTGAGTTTAAATGAAAGGCCAGTTTCCTGCCTTTAAAACGAGCCATCAACCACCTCTCTATGTGCTCCACAGCCCAAGATACACAGAAATGACTGACCAAAAAGTTAATGGGTGGGAGGCTGACATGTGACATTCCTGAGGCTTCTCCTGCACAGTGCCGCCGGAGAGCACAGCCTCAGACTCCCTCAGTGTGTGAGGGAGACAGGAAAACCCTCCTCCTCTCTGCTGTGTGAAGGACCTGCAGCTGCAGAGACGGTAAGGTACAGCCCTTCTCTCTCACAGTGTGAAAACAGCCTTTTCTCACTCTGCCTGAAATGGCTGTTTCCCCAGAGTTTTCAGGGGGGGGGTTGTTGGGGGGTGTCAGAGTGTCCCAAAGCACCTGGGGGGGCTTAGGCACCCGCGAGTGGGTGGGGCTTAGACACCACGAGTAGGCAGGGCTTAGACACCCATGAATGGGCGGGGCCATGGCACCTGCGAGTGGGTGGGGCCACATGGGGCTGTAAGGGAATGGGTCAAGGGGTTCTGCAACTGGTGGGACCATGAGTGGGAGGGACATGGGAGGCTGCAAAGGGGAGGAGACACAGGGCAGATTGACTGACATGGTTTCAGCAGGAAGCAGGAAGTGCAGGGGACCTGGTGATGCTGCTGCTATATCACACACAAAAATGTAAATATCTTCAAAACTAAAAAAAAATAAACAATGGAAATAAATTGCAAAAACTCTCAGGAGAGCAATTCCTATCAATTTACCAAAAGTCATTTTTGGACCACAGTTCCTCTTTGATCCTTTCAGAAAAGGGAATACGATACCCAGCCTGTTTACAGTTCTAGAAATATATAATAATTATGCTACTCTGTGTCTATATACCTGGGTAAAATAACTGCTACAAAATTCTCATTAATGCAAACATGGAAATAGCTGTTCTAACTGCTGGATTGAATTAAATCCATATACTAAGCATTACATTATTAACACAGCCTATAAGAAAGGCAATTCCTATCAATTTACCAAAAGTCATTTTTGGACCACAGTTCCTCTTTGATTCCTTTCAGAAAAGGGAATACGATAACCCAGCCTGTTTACAGTTCTAGAAATATATAATAATTATGCTACTCTGTGTCTATATACTCTGGGTAAAAATAACTGCTACAAAATTCTCATTAATGCAAACAATGGAAATAGCTGTTCTAACTGCTGGATTGAATTAAATCCATATACTAACGCATTACATTATTAACACAGCCTATAAGAAGAGAATTACTATCAAGTTACCAAAAGTCATTTTTGGACCACAGTTCCTCTTTGATTCCTTTCAGAAAAGGGATACGAACCCAGCCTGTTTACAGTTCTAGAAAATATATATAATTATGCTACTCTGTGTCTATATACTCTGGGTAAAAATAACTGCTACAAAATTCTCATTAATGAAACAATGAAATAGCTGTTCTAAATGCTGGATTGAATTAAATCCTATAACTAAAACGCATTACATTATTAACACAGCCTATAAGAAGTTTCCTTTAGTCAATCATAAAAAGCAGCTGTTTTTAAAGCAGCAGTAAAAGCTTAGTGTATTGCCTCTGTTTATCTAAATAAAATTGTGTACCATTTGTCTTTAAAACTCACCAGGGGATACAGCCTGCCAAGGTCAGCAGAATATAGTTAAAGGAATACCCAACATCACTGTAGTTTTCCGTGTAGACATTATCAGGGAGATTCAATAAAAGTTCTTATAGTTTAAAATGGTGCTCATTTTGCCCCAACCAATCAGATCTTATTTAACATTTGAAAGCAAACATCTGACTGGTTGGGACAAAATGAGCACCATTTTAAACGATAAGAACTTTTATTGGATAACCCTGTATATAACATATCAATACAGACAATGAATATGTGAGTAAATAATGTCAGCACTCCTTTTGGTTTCCCAACTTTATGGTTTTGGTTTCCCAACTTTCTTACCTTAGATATTTCTATGAGGGGTGTTTGCAGGGTCTGATCAAAATCTGTGCATTTCTCCTAAAAACAAAATAGTTCAGAAGCAAATTACCATCAAGCAGCAGCAGAAAACAAACAATTGCTATTTCTTAGTAAATATACCTGATGTGAATTTTCTTTACATAGAGTCAAGTATGATGTACAGGTAGCATCTTCAGGACACCATAGACAACCACTTACTTTGCATTGTGTGCAGCTGAAAGGTAATAAAAAACATTTTATTAACTTTTATGATTTTTTAATGATTATTAAATTATCTTGTATTTATGCTTGTGGAGGTTCTCATTCTTTTATTTATTTTAGCACAGTATTATCATGTAGAAATAGTGAATTATTTGGTAGACTATGCAGAACTTTTAATGAAACCTGCAAATGCCCTGGAGCGAAGAGAAAGCAAGTAAGAAAACAAACATTTTCATTGGCTGCTACTCATTAGCATAGCAACCTCATAATTTGTCTGCACAGCTTACCTTAGATGTTATATTAGAAAGCATACTAAATGAACAATATAAATTCCACCTTTTCCCCCCTCCTTTGGATCAGCAGTTAGGCAGGAAATGTGGGTATTGCTGAGTAGGTTAGATGTATGTATTTATTCAACCTCAAATACTATACTACTTGTTTTGCTCAGGCTAAGCTTCCTGCTTCCATCTAACATGACTTTCTGTGGCATGGTCAGTAATCACTATGAGGTAGATCTGTTGTATTCAATTAGATCAACTGGACTTGAAATGTAGTTCTTGAAGACGTTTCGCTAGTCATCCGACTGGCTTTCTCAATTCAGAATGACTTGTACAAGAATCTGTGGCAATTATGTACCCTGGAAAATCCCAATTAGCATATCACAGCCAGGTGTTAAGGGTGTGATTAGATAGTGGCTAAGAGGTGTTATAGGAACGCCCAGAGTAAGGTGTCAAAACAGCATTGTACATGGCAGACAGATGGTGTCGAACCCCCCCACCTCTATTTAGGCTTGGTTTCTGTAACAAATGGCCGGACGGCCGGGTACTCACAGTACGCTTTTAGGAGGAGGCTGACAGTCCGGAAGGTGCAGGATACAGAGGCTGCTGGGAAATGTAGGCTGGATACTGGAACAAGGTTCGGCTGGGTACTGTAGGCTGTTTACTGGAACAAGGGTGCTGTTGGGAACTGTAGGCTGACTGCTGGAACAATGGTGCTGCTGGGTACTGTAGGCTGGACCAAAGGTGCTGCTGGGAACTGTAGGCTGACTGCTGGAACGATGGTGCTGCTGGGTACTGTAGGCTGGACCAAAGGTGCTGCTGGGAACTGAAGGCTGAATGCTGGCTAGGAAAGTAACTGGATGCAGGCAAGGTGGGTACTGTAGGCTGGACCAAAGGTGCTGCTGAGAACTGAAGGTTGTATGCTGGAACAATGGTGCTGTTGGGAACTGTAGGCTGACTGCTGGAACAATGGTGCTGCTGGTACGGTAGGCTGGACCAAAGGTGCTGCTGGGAACTGTAGGCTGACTGCTGGAACGATGGTGCTGCTGGGTACTGTAGGCTGGACCAAAGGTGCTGCTGGGAACTGAAGGCTGAATGCTGGCTAGGAAAGTAACTGGATGCAGGCAAGGTGAGACACTGAAACAGGTAAGATAGGTACTGGATACAGGCAAGGTAAGTATTGGATGCAGGCAAGGTAAGTATAAGGAGCAGGATCCAAGGCAGGTAAGTACAGGAGCCAGGGAGGTAGCAGAATGCTACAATCGGGCACCGGGTCCAGGAGGACACCGGCTTTTAAACTTTCGCGCCGCCCGGCGTGTCGGCGGCGTGACGTCATGACGTCGACGCCGCCCACCCGGAAGTGCAGTGCGGCGCGGGACCGGAGCGGCAGGTAAGTTCGTGACAGTACCCCCCCCTTACGGGGGGCCACAGGACCCGACGGACCAGGTTTCCCTGGAAAACTCCTGTGGAAAGCTTTAACTAGACGATTAGCGTGCAAATCAGAGTGTTTAATCCAAGCTCTTTCTTCCGGACCAAAACCTTTCCAGTGGACCAAATACTGCAGAGACCTCCTCCAGAATCTAGAGTCCAAGATCTTCTCGACCTCAAACTCCTGCTGACCATCAACGGAAATCGGAACGGGAGGTAGTAAGGATGTGGAATACTGATTAGAACATACTGGTTTGATGAGAGAAATATGAAACACGTTAGGAATCCGCATGCTGGAAGGAAGTTGAAGGCGAACAGCCACTGGGCCGATTAATTCCAGGATAGAAAAAGGACCAATAAATTTGGGTCCCAGTTTGGAGGAAGGAACCCGTAGGTTAATATGAGCAGAAGAGAGCCATACTTTATCTCCGACAGAATACGCTGGGGGTTCTCTACGTCTCCTATCTGCTGCAGTTTTTTGCACCAAAGCAGATTTCTGAAGGCTGATTTCCGTAGCATGCCAGATAGCGGTCATCTGGGCTGCAGAGTCATTGGCAGCAGGTACTTGTGTGAAAAGAAAATCTTGCGGAAAACATCTAGGATTTGTCCCAAAGACACACAAAAAAGGAGATTTCCCAGTAGAAGCATGAGGTGAATTATTATGGGCAAACTCAGCCCAAGGCAGAAGGTCAGCCCAATCATCCTGGGTATAGGAAATGTAACAACGAAGATATTGTTCCAAAGACTGGTTAGTGCGTTCAGTAGCCCCGTTGGACTGTGGGTGGTAAGCCGAAGAAAATTGTAACTTGATGTTCATGGACTTACAAAGTGCTCTCCAGAATTTGGAAACAAATTGAGTACCTCTGTCAGATACTATTTCAGAAGGGAGTCCATGAAAGCGGAAGATATGTGAAATAAATAGTTGAGCTAACTCCGTTGAAGATGGTAGTTTAGGGAGGGGTACAAAATGGGCCATTTTGCTGAAGCGGTCTACAGTCACCCATATAACCGTGTTTCTCTTGGAAGGCGGAAGTTCCACAATAAAGTCCATGGATAGATGGGTCCAAGGTCTGGACGGAATGGGGAGGGGTTGAAGAAGACCACAGGGGAGGGTTCTAGAAGATTTGGATTGAGCACATCTAGTACACACTTGAATAAAGTCTTTAATATCTTTTCTCATTTTGGGCCACCAAAGGGAACGGGCAATAATATTAAACGTTTTGTTAACACCGGGATGCCCAGCTTGCTTGGAACAGTGAGTATGCAGAAGGATAGTTTTCCGAAGAGAAACAGGAACAAAGCTTTTGCCAGAAGGTGTGTCGGACGGAGCAGAATCTTGTGCGGCTTGAATCTTGGAACAAAGTTGAGGGGATATAGAGGCCAAGATTTTAGTGGTTGGGATAACAGAGCCCTTATCTTGATTAGTACAGTCGGAAGCAACAAATGATCTGGAAAGGGCATCAGCTTTTTTGTTTTTGGAACCAGGTTGGTAAGTGATAACAAAGTTGAATCGGGAAAAGAATAAAGACCACCGTGCTTGACGGGGATTTAACCTTTGAGATTCTGGATGTATTCAAGGTTCTTATGGTCGGTAAGGATGGTGATAGGTACAGAGGTGCCTTCTAATAGATGACGCCACTCCTCGAGGGCCAGTTTGATAGCAAGAAGTTCCCTATTCCCAACGTCATAATTCCGTTCGTTGGGTAGAAACTTCTTGGAAAAATATTTTAGCTCCTTTTATCTGGTCAAACAGTTCAGAGATGAGAGGGAGCGGGTACCGATTCTTTATTGTGATTTATTTAATCCACGGTAGTCGATGCAGGGTCGTAACCCGCCGTCTTTTTTTTAAACAAAAAAGAACCCCGCTCCAGCAGGGGAAGTGGAAGGTCGTATGAACCCCCTAGACAAATGTTCAGTAATGTACTCTTTCATGGCTAGAGTTTCTGAGGGAGACAGTGGGTATGTGCGGCCCCGAGGAGGCATAGTACCAGAAAGAAGATCGATGGGGCATAGTAGGAACGGTGCGGGTGGTAGCTTCTCAGCTCGCTTTTTACAAAACACATCAGAAAAATCATGATAACACTCAGGGAGGTTTTTCTCAGATTATTTCACAAGGTAATGGTAGTGCAATGAGTAGAAAGGCAATTTTTGAAACAGAAGGGGCTCCAAGACTTGAGTTCATTGTGAGACCAATCAATAACGGGGTTGTGTAATCTGAGCCATGGGAGTCCGAGAATTAGGGGAGCAGAAGGGCTTTGGATGACAAGAAAAGATAAACGTTCCTGGTGAAATATGCCAATGCGGAATAGGACTTCGTAGGTAGATTTGGAGATGAATTCTGAAGCCAACGGATTATTGTCAATAGCCAGAACTCGAAGAGGTTGCTGCAAGGAAGGAGAGGAAAGCCCCAATTGTGCTGCATAGGTAGAGTCAATGAAATTTCCAGCGGCACCAGAATCGACAAAGGCCTGGGAGGAAAAAAGTTTTACCATTACAAGTGATAGTAGCTGGCAGAAAGAGTTTTAATGGTTCAAATTGGCAGGAGACTTAACGTTACCTAGAAGGAGCTCCTCCTTAACTTCTAGGTCCTGAAGTTTCCCGACTTCTGGGGACAATTTTTTACAAAGTGTCCTTGCCCAGCACAATAGAGACAAAGTCCATTGGTACGTCTGCGTGACTTTTCTCGGGCGATAGATGAGTGCCGCCAATTTGCATCGGCTCTTCACCTGAAGATATGGCTTGCGGAAAGGTCATAGGAAGGCTGGAACGGGCTGCAGACTTTCTGCCTGCCGTTCACGGAAGCGGGTATCGATCTGGATGCATAATGTAACCAAGTCTTCCAATGGGACAGGTAATTCCTGGATACTAATTCGTCCTTGAGGCGGTCAGAGAGTCCCTGCAAAAGGCTGCAGTAAGTGCCTCATTGTTCCAAGAAGTCTCTGCAGCAAGGGTACGAAATTCAATAGCATATTTGACCCACCAGAACGAGACCCTTGGCGGAGCTGCATCAAACGGGAGGAGGCAGCAGAGGTTCTTCCTGGAGCATCGAAGACCTTGCGGAACATACTAAGGAAGTCAGTAACATTATAGACTAGAGGATCGTCTTTTTCCCATAGGAGAAGCCCAGGCCAGCGCACATGCCCTCCAACAAGGCGATGATGTACCCAACCTTAGCGCGATCCGATGCAAAATGATGGTTGAAGTTCGAATTGGGAGGCACTGATTAATGAATCCACGGCAGGCTTGGGCATCACCATCAAACCGTGAGGGTGGAGGTATGCGGGGCTCTCTCCGAAGAGATGGATCACCGGATCCGGACGTTGAAGGGGGGGGGTAGGTAGAACCCGGAGCAGAGGCAGCAGCTGGGGGTAGCCGGACAGCAAGGGTATCCATAAACTGGGCCAACTGCGCCTGATGGTGTTCAAACAGTCCATGCGTTTGGAAAAGCCTGGAGAGTTTTACTCAATTCTGCCATAGCCCCCTCAGGCGTTTCCATGGCCCATTTTACTGTAACAAATGGCCGGACGGCGGGGTACTCACAGTACGCTTTTAGGAGGAGGCTGACAGTCCGGAAGGTGCAGGATACAGAGGCTGCTGGAAATGTAGGCTGGATACTGGAACAGGTTCGGCTGGGTACTGTAGGCTGTTTACTGGAACAAGGGTGCTGTTGGGAACTGTAGGCTGATGCTGGAACAATGGTGCTGTGGGTACTGTAGGCTGGACCAAAGGTGCTGCTGAGAACTGAAGGTTGTATGCTGGAACAATGGTGCTGTTGGGAACGTAGGCTGACTGCTGGAACAATGGTGCTGCTGGGTACTGTAGGCTGGGACCAAAGGTGTGCTGCTGGGAACTGTAGGCTGACTGCTGGAACGATGGTGGCTGCTGGGTACTGTAGGCTGGACCAAAGGTGCTGCTGGGAACTGAAGGCTGAATGCTGGCTAGGAAAGTAACTGGATGCAGGCAAGGTGAGACACTGAAACAGGTAAGATAGGTACTGGATACAGGCAAAGGTAAGTATTGGATGCAGGCAAGGTAAGTATAGGAGCAGGATCCAAGGCAGGTAAGTACAGGAGCCAGGGAGGTAGCAGAATGCTACAATCGGGCACCGGGTCCAGGAGGACAACCGGCTTTTCAAGTTTCGCGCCGCCCGGCGTGTCGGCGGCGTGACGTCATGACGTCGACGCCGCCCACCCGGAAGTGCAGTGCGGCGCGGGACCGGAGCGGCAGGTAAGTTCGTGACAGTTTCTTTATTTTCACATAAATGGCCTCCTTAACACCTCTCTTGAACCAGTCAGTTCCTTCGCCAGTATGTTAACATTAAAATCTTCAAAGGTATGTCCTTTATCCTAAGATGCAGATACATGGCTGAGTCCTGACCCGAGGAATTGGCTCTTCTGTACTGGGCCATACGTTGATGCAGTTGCTGTTTGTTTGGCTCCCCACATACAAATCAGAGCATTCTTCACTGCACTGCACTGCATAATGATGTCGCTTTTTTGTGTTAGGTATTGGGCCTTTCGGTGGTACCAATTGTACTAATTGTACCAATTAGTCATTCTGAATTGAGAAAGCCAGTCGGATGACTAGCGAAACGTCTTCAAGAACTACATTTCAAGTCCAGTTGATCTAATTGAATACAACAGATATACCATGACCTGGATGAATGAGAACCTTCACAAGCACACTATGAGGTAGCATCGGGAAAGGGAATGCCATCGGGAAATTTACACATACAAACTGTCCCCATTCCAGCTACAGCAGAATAGTTAATGATAATAAGGCACTTGAATGACAGCTTAAAAGATGTTTGATTTGACATTTTTTAAACATTTTTTAAAGTATAGATGCCTTTAATGTTTACATAAGTTTAAAATGCACGTGTGCATACCACATTAATAGATTGTTTGAAATCTCCACAGTCTCCAAATTAATAGTGTCCTTTTATGTGATAAATATAAAATCAAAAGAAACTATTATCTAGTAACCTTCCATTCTCTGGATTTCATAAATATGTTATTCATTCCTTGCATAGTATAGTATAGTATTTGAGGTTGAATAAAGACATATGTTCATCCAGTCCAACCCATCCAGCAATATCCTAATTTCCTGCCTAACTGTTGATCCAGAGGAAGGCAAAAAAACCCCCACAAAATTTATGAAGTGGCAATCGGAAATTTCCCTGGATCAACTCTACTTTATGTATCAATACCAGAACTTGTAACATTCCTTGTTGCAGAAACTCATCCAGCTTTTTTTTAAACTGACCAATAAACCTGCCATAACAACGTCTGCTAACTTTTTTCTTCAAGTCTTAAGGGATGGCCACATGTCCTCTAACATGCTCTATTGGGGAACAATGCCCCAGATAGTTTATTGTATGGCCCGTTAATGTATTTATACACAGTAATCATATTCCCATGCAAGCGACTTTTCTCCAGCATACATAATTGTAACTTTATATCAAGCTCCCCCAATCCCTTTATTAATTTAGTGCCCTTGTCTGAACCCTTCCATTTCAAAGATGACCTTTTTGGACACAGGATTCCAAAATTGCACTGCATATTCCAAATGAGGCCTTACCAATGCTTTGTAAAGAGGGAGAATAACATTTCCTCCCTTGAATCCATACCTCTCTTTATATAAGACAATACCATGCTGGCTCTGGCTGTTGCCGTCTGGCATTGCTTGCTACCTTTAAGTTTGCTATGCACCAAAACTCCAAGATCCCTTTCAACAGGGATTCACTTAACACAGAGCCATTTATACAAGTAGAACAAGGATTTTTAAGTCCAAAATGCATCACCTTACATTTCTCAACATTGAATTCATCTGACACTTAGCAGCCCAATGTGACAATCTATCTTGCTCATTCCTTGAATAAAACTGTTTTATAACATAAGTTACTTTTAAAGATTCTTTAGATCTGGTACAATCATCTATAGCATTTTTCTTTGCTTATATATATGTCTTTTTTATTTTACATTAATTGTCAACACATTCCAAGATATCATTGGAAACTATAACCCTATAGTCCACATATTTATGTAACACTACCACAAATAGTAGGTCTGAAAAGACAATAAAAATAAGGCTTGTAATGTGCGTGTATAATAATGTTATGGGTGTTAGAGGTCATGCAGGTTATTCATGTCTCCATAGATCTGGAACAAGATTGCTATTCTGAAATATAGCTCAATGTTAGAAATGGCCGAACTTCCGAAAGTTTTTGAACTTTCGAAATATATGGAAAGTTCGAAAACGGACCCATGAAAGTCAATGGGAGTCAAAGTTTGAAAAATTCTAATGAAATACAATTAAAATATCAATGATAACTTAATGTAAATGGATGTGGGACCTGGGAAATGGTCTAGGGAAACATGTTGAATATCCAGAACTTTTAAAAAAACGATTTTATTCTCACGCGCGCTACTTTTGAGCTCCACGTTTGATTTTCGATGATTATCCCATAAATGATTCAAAGATGTTCGATTTAGGAATTCGATAGTTATTGAAAGTCCAAGAAATCCAGGTCCGGGATAGTTCAAGAAGTCCGAGTCCGTTCGAACTCGATAAGTTTGGCTCAAACTCAGGTTTGAGTTCTAGACCATCTCTAATCAATGTTAGACAAACCCCCTGTTGGGTAGATATCAGTAAACATCCAATGTAAGGCTTATAGTCATATACACACAATACAATAAAATGTAATTTACCTTTGGGACTGATGGCATTTTTGAAATGAAAGATATCTGAAGCTGTCTATTCCCATTGGATAATTCAATCACTATGCAGGCTGAAAGCAAAAATGTCGAGATTCACATAAATTAAAATGACTGTAATTATACTGACTTCAAATACATGTGCATTTAATTTCTATAGCACTGCTTAACCACACAGCAGTAATGTTCTTACAAGAAAGACAAGGGAATTAGTTAAAATGGATCATCTGAGTAAATACAATCAAAAGCCTGGACCTTACAGTCATAACAAAGATGCACTTAAACGATAAGTGCACTGTAAAATCAAGTTATGTTCATTTGGGAGCTGCAGCTTTAAAAATACTGTTGCCATATGTTTTACCTATGCCCCTCCAGAGCCTACATTTGCATTTGTGCCTTGCAGTGGGTAACTACCGCCCCCGCCACCCCCGCGACCGCGGCCCCCCCCGGACGGTAGTAGGGCCTGCCACAAGCCCATAATCCATGCAGCGCACAGCCTTTTTAAACAGCTGATCGCACATATGAAGAAAACATATACACGCAATCAGCTGTTTAAAAGACCGAACCCGAACTTCCGGCTTGGTTCCAGAAGTTCGGCTCCGGTTTTAAACAGCTCATCGCATGTGTGTTTTTTCATACGCGCGATCAGATGTTTAAAAAGGCCTGCACGCTGCACGGAGGGGCTGAGACCTGCGTCGAGGGAGTCAGGGGCCGGCCCCCAAACTGGTGGGGGGGCTAGGTACGCCCCTGGGCCTTGAAAGTTGCTGACATCTTGTTACTGGTTTGCTGAATGTTAAGCTCCGCCCCTCTGAGATTTCCTCTGCTTTCTCCGCTTGAGTCTCCATCGATAATGCCTGTGAGTTCCATGCACTCTCCTGCTTGAGCCTTAAACATGAATGCTTGTGAGTTCCGTCACATCTTGAGGCTCAAACAGGAGAAAGCAGAGGAAATCTCTGAGGGGCAAAGCTAACATTCAGCAAACCAGTAACAAGATGTCAGCAACTTCCAAGGCACAAAGCTAGGCTCTGGAGGGACATAGGTAAAAAAAACATGGTAACAGTATTTTTAAAGCTGCAGCTTCCAAATGACACAACTTGATTTTACAGTGCACTTATCCTTAAATATTGCTCAATTCCCTTTGCTTAAAGGGCAACTAAAGCCACAGAAAAAAACTAAACCAGAAGTCAGGACACCTTAATATAAACCCAGTAATCTGTGTCTTACCTCTCATTTGATATGGCGCGGGGAAATTTACCTAAAAAACATATGGTTTGTGCTTTACTTCACAGCATTCTAGTATTACACAGTTTGGTCACTGACCATTATGTTCTGCACATGCTCTGTCTTAGCTATGGAACAAACTTGTTACAGTTGGTCACACCTATTAATAATCTCTAGCCATGTGACTGAGGTCAGGAGGTGTGGTCTGACATGCACACAGATACTTCATCTAGTTCTTAACAGGCTTTTGTTACTTTAACAGAGTTTACTAAAGTGGCGTTATAGTTTATTGGTGTTTTAGGGGAGTTGTTTTCAGATTCTGGAGTAGTATAAAAATTGGGTTTAGCTCTCCTTTAAATTATTGGGACCTTTGATTTATGTTTTGTATTTGGCTTAAAATGGACATGTAACTGGTGTTCAAAACATGAAAGTACAAATGTATGATCTTATTAAAAGGAGTTGCAGCGATGATGTAACTTTCATACAGCCAACTTGATGCCCAACCGACAATGCTAACACTAAGTGTGAACTCTTGTGAAAGTTCCCAATTTACATAGATTTTCATTAGAAATACAGTACATTTCTGTGGTAAGATCTAAATTCCCTTAAAACTACAATAGCTGTTCCTTGGTCGAGCATTGAAAAAGGGATTTTATGTTGTGTTTTAACAGGGTAGTAAACATTTAAGGGACAGTATCAAATATTACTATAAAGCTGTAGCTCATGACAACAGTAGTTATAACATGCAATGCAATCTAAACGTCTAAAGCCATTTATCTTGCAGATATATGTTTCCATCCTGGTTGACCACTCAGTAGAGATGGGATCTGACACGGAACCCTCAGTTCAGGGGGGGTTCGAATGAGATAAGCCTGAAAGTCTCAAAGGGATGCCACAATACGTAAAAAAACCAACAAAAAACATCAAATAAGTGCAAGTGTTATAGTGCTATGTGTCAATAAATAAGGAGTGAATTTAATAGGTGAGCCAAATTAAAGGCCCCAGCCTTTCGGCGGGTATAAAAATTATTCCACATAGCCAAGGCTATGGCAGGAAAGTTAATGTAGGCTATAACTCATGCCCTGTGCACAAATATTCTGAAGGAGAGTCGAGCTCCGCACACCCCTGCCTCAAGGCTTCGACCGGGTTCCATATCCACTCAAAACCAGGCAGGAACCTGGGGGGGACCTCCCCGTCCACTCATCCTGCACTGGCCAGAGTGGATACTTTGGCTAGTCTTATTCCAAAGACAGGGAAGTGACGCTCCAGCTTTAGGCTTTGATCAATAGTGAGTACCCATTCTCACAGCAGTACTGGGGGGGTTTGCCTCCCTCTCCATAGAGGTATCCCCTGTTCCTACTGATAAGAAACAGATTTTTTTTTTTTAATATCAAAAGCTCGGGAAGCGTGCTTTCTAGTGGTCTTTCACCAAGTGCAGCAAAAGTGCAAGTGGATCGGGATCCATCTGCTTCCCCCTTATGCCCATAGTGTTAAGCCGTAGGGCTAGGTGGAGGCAACGTAGGTCTTTCGGCCGGTAGGCGTCAGGGACCACACCATACTTGCCCTCCCTTTCTGCGCCCAGCTGCCACCAAGAAGCGTCCAGGGAGGGTTCGGATGGGATAAGCCTGAAGGTCCTAAAAAGGACCCAGGCAATCTCACCACAATACGTGAACAAACAAACAAAAACACAAAATAAGTGCGAAGTCATTAAGTGCTTGTGTCAATAAATAAAAAGTGAATTTAATAATAATAATAAGTGAGCCGATTAAGCCCCAGCCTTTCGGCCCGGGTATATAAATTTTCCGCCATAGCAGGAAAGTGAAGGGAGTGCTAAAACCACGTGCCCCTGTGCACAGTAGTGCTATGGGAAGCCTGAGCTTTCACACACCCTGCTCAAGGCTTTGACCAGGCTCCATATCCACTCAAAACCAGGTGGGAGCTTGGGGGCTTCCCCTTCTCAACCAAGCAACTGGCAGAGTGGATATTTCACACCAGTCTTTATCCAAAAGACAGGGAAGTGATGCTTCCGGCTTAAGGCTTCAAACCAAATATGTGTAGTCTTGCAGACCCATTCCCATCCGGCAGGAGGAGCACCCCCTGAGGATCCCCTAAAGGCACTCCAGGAGAACCCCCATTGTTCCAGAGGATACCCTCCCTCTCAACCAGCAACTGATAAGAAACAGATTTTTTATCGAAGGCTCGGGAAACTTGCTTTCAGTGATCATTCACCAAGTGCAGCAAACGTGCAAGTGGTTAGGGATCCGTTTTGTCTCCCTCTTATGCCCATAGCTGTTAAGCCGTAGGGCTAGAGGGAGGCAACTGAGGTCCCTTCAGCCAGTAGGCGTCAGGAACCACCATAATTGCCCTCCCTTTTGCTCCAGCTGCCACCAGGAAGCTTCCAGGGGGGTTGAGATGGGAAAAAACTGAAGGTCCTAAAAAGAACCAGGCAATCCCGCACACAAACGTGAAACAAACGAAACAAAAAACGCAAATAAGTGCTAGTGTCATAAGTGCATGTGTCAATAAATAAGGCTGTGATTTAATAAGGTGAGCCAATTAGGCACAGCTTCGGCCCGGGTATAAAAAAAATTCCGCATAGCTGCGTGTGGCAGGAAAGTGAAGGGAGTGCTATAAACACGTGCCCCCTGTGCACAGTAGTGCTGTGGGAAGCCCGAGCTTTGCACCCCCTGCCTTCCCCAACCAATTATAGGAATCCTCGCTCCCATGGTATTCTCTATTGCTGGCAGCCCCTGGCTGTAATTGGCTGTCTCTTAGCAAATTACAGCCACAGCTGCCGGTTCGGCCCCCTGCTGTACTTCCGGCAAGCAGGGAGCTGGGTCAGAACGACGCTGGAGCGAGGGGTGTAAGTAGAGTTTGGATTCTATTTTTACATATTTCACACATCAACATAGCGGTTTGGCATGGGAGGGGATTCCCTGCAATATATCAAAAATTAATATCAAGGATGGAGATGCCCTTTAAACGGAGAACAAATTTACAAAGAAACAGGGAGAATAAATGGTATTACCAGCTTGCTGCCAACAATTTGTACTAGATCACTGCTTGTGGAATGATTATGGGTAGCATGGCACACAGTGGGTTAAGGTTGTGTGGACAAAGCAGAAAAGTGCACTTACTTTCTTTAAAAAAGATAAACCCATTTAACAGTATTGCAATGATTTAATAACAAAAAATAAACAGTTTCCCACATAAACATAGGCAGTAATGAAGTAGTCCCTGCCTATGGTGCACCACTTTAAATATTGACCATGCCTGTATATTTTGTGTATATATGGTAGTAACAGGATTATACACAGGATCTTGTGTTGCAGTCAACATCACACTGCGCAACGGATCACACACACACTTCTATCTACTTTCACTTTCTCTCCTCTAGCCATAGATAGCAGGGATGTCTTGTCTTTTTTACTCACTGATGCCACCTGAGGCTGGAGGGGGTATATAAGGAGCCTTGGTGTGTATGTCCACTTACAATACACATCACATCCTGTGTAGCACAGACAGAAACTTTTTTTAGATTACACGTCCTTTCAGTATTCACATGAGCAGACACAGGGGTGTGGTTTAACCTCACATTTTGACCATTCCGTTTTGAAATAGGAATCCCAGCTCTGTAAGTAAGTTTATGTATTTTGTATATTTTGTCTTGTACCTATATAAGTCAGTGCTATACTTTATATACATTTATGATGATCATTTAAATGATAATAGTGAGAAATGCCACCCATACAGATCTACCTTCCTATATGTAATATCCTTACCCCCACCTCATGGTAGCTCCTAAAAACTCAATGCAATCTCCTATGAATTATATAAATATATTGATATAATATATGGGATATACATATAAATAAGTGGTGGGCCTTCACATATTAGGAAAGAGATCCCTGCCCCGAAGAGCTTACAATCTAAGTGGGAGGGACACATACAGATACAATTGGGGATAACAGTTTAGACTTAAAAAGCGAAAGGATGTCACCTGGTAAGTGAGAGAGTTCCAAAGGTAGGTAGCAGAAGGAAGAGAGAAAGGCTTAAGATGGGAGGACAGCAGTGTTTGTTGGAGGTTTGTAGAGAGATTCCCTTGCAAGGAGCGCAGGGCATGTCAGGAGCATAAGAGACCAAGAGGGAAGATAAGTAGGGAGGTGCAGTAGAGTGAAGGGATTTAAAGGCTAAAAGAAGAGTATTGAATATGATTCTTTGTTTGGGGAAGCCACCTATAGATTGCAGTATCGGGGTTGCGGGTTCTCTTTTGGAGGAGAGTGAGATGATCCGAGCTGCCAAGTTTAAGGTAGACTGGAGAGGAGAGAGATGACAGCGCCGGAGTCCAAGAAGCAGAATGACAGTAGTCAAGACAGGAGATTATAAGGGCACGCATGAGAATTTAGTAGTGGAGCTAGAGAGGGAAAGGCGAGATCTTCGCATATTGTGAACGAGAAAATGACAAGCCCTAGTGACATGTGTAGTGTGATGGAAGGAATAAGAGAAGTCAAAGATTACATCAAGGCAGCCTGCAGATTCACTGGGAAATGACCATATTGTCAATAGAGATGAAGAAGGGTGGACTATGTCCTAGTTTGGGGGGGGAATGATTCATTCAGTTTTAGATGAGTTTAAGGCAGTGGTGGCCATCCAGGAAGAAATAGAGGCAGACATTTAGAGAATGGGATTGAACCTCAGGGGTTAGTACAGGGATGGACAAGGACATTTGGGTATTATCAGCAATAGGTATGATACTTTAAGCCAAAATAACTGATTTTTTCTCCCAAAGAAGCTAGTGTAATGGGAGAACAGCAAGTTCTAAAAACAGAGCCCTGAGGGACCCCCACACTAAGCAGAACATGAGAGGAAGTTTATTAGCAAAGAGACAGAGAAAGATTAGAAAGATAGGAAACAACCACGCCGCAGCTTGATTTCGGAATCAGCCCTGAAATTAAGAATTTGCATAAGAAGAGAATGGGCTACAGTATCAAAGGCAGCCGAAGTTTGAGGAGAATGAGGACCGAGAACTGTCCCTGGCTTTGGCAGTTTGTAGGTCATTTGAGACTTTGCAGAGGGCCTTTGAGTGAATGACCCGGTCGGAATCCTGACTGCCATGGGTCCAATAGGTTATTAGCATGAAGGTAATTAGATATGTTATATGACAAGGATTCTAAGAGTTTTGACAAACACAGTAAAAGGGAGACGGGAGGTAGTTTGAGAGACAGGTAGGTCCAGACAGGGTATTTTAAAAGAGGTTTGACGCATGTTTAAAGGCAGCAGGAAAAAAATGTGAGCAAGAGCAGGGGGAAGGATTTTAGCGCAGAGAAAGAGAGTAAGAAGCAGGGCATGGGAACAAGGGTATACATTGTAAGTGGCGAGGACAACAGAAGGTCAAAGGCTTTAGATTGGGTGATGGGGTGAAAGATTCTAGAACTGCAGGTGGTGGGGCAGGCAGAAGAAAGTGTGAGTTGTTCTGGGGTAAGGGGATTAGAGTACGGTATCAGCTGCATGAGTACAGTAGTGTAGGAAATTTAGTTCTGAATTGAGCCAAGGACAGGGGTTAGTAGGGCGACAATTGTGAGTTGTAGGGGGGCAAAGGAGTCAATAGTAGTTGATAGATATAAGAAAGTTACACAAATGTATTAGGGAACAGGGTTAGAATCTGACATGGCGGCAGCAAGGCTAGACCTGGGATAAGAGTATAGAGCTGAAAAGTCTTGCTCGGATGTTGCAACAAGGACACATAGATGGAGCATCCAAGGAGAGGGGAGAGGAGTTGGTACAAAAAGTAATTAGATTGTGGTCTGAGAAAGATTTTAGTAAAGACCAAGTTTTTTTTTTACATCATCCAAATTACTAAATAATCTAACGGTACTTACCAATAAGAGAAATCAACTGTAGAAATTCACATGAACAGGCCATGGTGAGTTTGCCATTGGGCCATTACATAATTCTTTATTTGGTGGCATTATTTCTAAACACACATTGCCATTGTGTTTTTGTGAGGTATTCACTTTAGCAGTTATATTTATCTATAAAGAAAAGAAGGAACAATGATATTATTATTAGTCTGGGACATGATGTTCAAATAAGACAAATCCATTCAAGTAAACCAACACTAAATATACATATAAATAAAAGCTTACAATGTAGCTATGTCTAGGATTGCCCATTATCTTAATGAGCCAGTTCCATTACAAATACATTTTAATCAAGGATGAAAGAGCTGACATGTTTAATTTGACAAGACACATTTGTTGCTTAATTGACATGGTGTTTATATGTAATTTATGAACCAAATTTGGCTTCTCTGTTATAACCCATATCTGACACCAAATAAAAATCTCATTACTTATTTAATTGTTATACAAATGTATCCTTTATTATTGGTTCCAAAATGAACATCTTTGATTGGTCTAAAAATGAGCCAACCATAGCCCACAAATCACATTTCCTGCTTAAATTATTCAAACAATTATAGGATAATGCCTGGAAAAAGGCACTCTTTATTTAACCATGAAAAGTTATGTATTTCTGATTTAAAGGAAGACTAAAGTGATTTTATTAGCTATGTGCGTGTATAGCAATAGATAGACGCCGTTGTGTGTGGAAAGGCGAGAATGAGATTCTCCTTTGAAATAAGTAGTGATGTTTGCTAGTTTTGGCAGTTAGCCAACAAAGAACCAGTTCTGGTAGTAGTTATAATTACAGGGTTATCAATAAAAGTTCTTATTGTTAAAAATGGTGCTAATTTTGCCCCAACCAATCAGATTTAGCTTTGTAAATGTAAATCATATCATGTATGGTTGGGGTAAAATTAGCACCGTTTTTAACAATAAGAACTTTTATGCATTGATCTTTTGTAAATATTCTGTTGGGTGCTTGGATTCATAGCGATTAGGGGGAATTCTTTGTAAAGCTTATTGCTATAAGATCATTACATGACCTCTGGTAAATCAGTGCTTTCAATTCATTGTCAAAAAATGGGTTAAAATCTAAATCCAAAGGTTTTAAACGAGGATGCATTTGTGTTTTCAGTCCAAGTGGGCCTGTTGTGTCTTTATTTCATGTTTATTATAATGTGCCACTGGGTATGTAGCACTGTACATTGTGATACAGGGAGTAATAGTAACAGCAATAGAGTTAAATAAAAAAAAATGATTCATATAATAAGTGTGGCATGCTTTTACACAGGAGCAGCAAGAGATAATGGTGTAAAGCGGGGAAGAGGGCAAGGTTGGTAAGGAGTTTGTGGAGAAGTTACCTTGCAAGATTCCAGTTTAGGTTATATGTTTTAGGTATATTCATTTGTTGTAGATAGAGTTTAAGGAGGCAGTGTGGTATCCAGTGGCGATAGCAACCAGACATTAGTCTACAGGGATTAGTGCGGGTATGAACAAGAAGTTATAGCTTATAATCTATATTATAAATCATACTAATAACCAAATGAATAATTAAGGGCTAGGTCTACACTGCGTGTTTTAACGGTGATTCAATCAAGCGTTCAAAAGCGAACGCTAGTTAGTTGGTTAATGCTCTGGCCACATTAGGTGTACTTTGCCTGTGTTGCGCTAATCTGCTAATGTTATAGCAAGCAATCTGTTTTTGCCTCCGATTGCACAATAATTCGCAATCGCAGTGCAGACCAGAAACAAAAATGCAATTGGGTGCGCAGTGTGGTCTCCAGTTAAATATTCCAAATTAAGTGCAGGAAAAAAACAACAATGGTCCCAGGACAGAGCCCTGAGGGACCTGTCATTAAGATGCACCTTTTATCATCTAAAATACATTTTACCTTTTTGTCCAATGGGTAAAACCTCCAAACTATTCCCCTCATCTGGTAATGTTATTCCAATAACTCACATTACCTGATGGTTCACATTCAGTATTTAAAGTGCACCTTTAAAACAACACAGATTTAGTGTTAAATGTATTTAGAAACAAAAATAATTTAAGTAAAAAATAATTTTCAACACATTGGGTTTGTACAACTACCCTGCTCATATCCTGCTTAAAAGGGAACTAAAGTCGCCAGACAACAAAGATACCAAAATCTAGTATCATCTATCTTTGCTGTGGAGTCAGGTAATTTATGAAATTAAATGTGGGTACTAGGGTTCAGATCCCATAACCCTAAACTGACCGACCGCAATACCAAAAACAACTGTAGTCAGAAATGGTCAGTAGGGAAAGACAACATTTCTGTCGTATGATAGGGCCTTTATTTTAAGTAAGGGAGCTGATACCATGGTTCACAGCTGACCAATCCCCATACACGTATGGGGAATGGTCGGGTCCATGTGTTGTGGTCCCCACTGCATGTGTGCTGACAGATACAAATGTGATCTGTCAGACACAATGCGATACGGATTGCATGTGTATGGCCACCTTTACTGTTAGGAACATTCCATGTTTGTGGATTCAGGGAGAAAGAAGGACTGTTATAGACCCTGAAATGTCAGCTCATAAATTTCAACAGCAGGGAATAGCAAGGGTATAAATCAACAGATTTTCCAAAAGGAAGAAAATATGTAGAATAACAAGGTATGCATAATATAAACTAAGAATTAAAGGGACACTAAACTCCCTAAAGCCAAAAAAATAACTATTTGCCATTCGTTTATATTATTCACAGGAGGTGAGAACGCTATTCTCACCTCCCTGTGAATAATATTACGTCGGGGGACTGGAACTACCTTACAGCGACTCCACTCGCAGCCGCTCCTTCACTGACAGCCACTCGTCCCGACTGCGCACTCTATCTTGGCGCATGCGCACCGATACAAAAGATAGGGCGCACGATCGGGAGGAACAGCTGTTCAGTGAAGAAGCGGGCGAGTGGAGCAGCGGTAAGGTAAGAGTTCAGGTCCCCCGACCGTAATATTATGAGAATATGCGTTCTACCTCCCTGTGAAAATACAAACGAATGGCAAATAGTTATTTTTTTGGCTTTAGTGTTCCTTTAAGATTCTAAAAAATTTAGAAAAAGATTCTAGAAGTTTTGGGATATTGTTGAATGTTGAATGCAGAAGCTTGATAGTAGCATGCATGTGAAGTAAATTATTTCTTTCAAGTTCTGGATATTTGTATATGTTCCCGGACCATTCCCAAGTCTCAGACCATGTACAGTTAATTACCATTTCTATTTTATTTTGAACTTTTAAACTTCTTTTTTCTTATTGACTTTGAATTTTCAAACTTTTCCAGCAGTTTGAAAATCCGAAATCAGGACTGAATTTTAAGAAGTTCATCCATCTCTAGTCACTAACAATGATAAATTCCTTTTCTCAGATATAGCTCTCCCAGAAAACCACTGTGGATGAAGCATGGATAGGGGCCCTATATAATTTTGCAGGGAGGTACAGTGATTCCTTGTTACGCCACTGTCCACTGTAGGAAATAATGGAAACAAAAAAAAGAAGTAATCCTGGGGATTGGAGCCTGTGTCCTAATGGTCTGCATGTTTCTAAAAAAACAGCACTTTAGCAGTGAGCCACAACTGCACAGCAGACCAAGGAGGGACATTTAGAATCTTTATCTTTTGCTAGGAAAAAATGTCAAGTAAAATCAGTGTGTTCTTAAAACATTGTATTTTATGTTGCATCACCAGAGATACAACACCAAATCAGGTACATTTAGAAACTTGCAGGGAGATTCCTAAAAAGTTCTTATTGTTTAAAATGGTTTCATTTTGCCCCAACCAATCAGATCTTATTTAACATTGAAAGCTAATATCTGATTGATTGGGGCAAAATTAACACCATTTTGAAGGGTAACTGTGGTCCAAAAGACTTTAGTTAAATTGACAGGAATTGCTTCCTAAGGATTTTTGCAATTTAATTTCATTATTTATTTCATAGGTTGAAGTATTACATTTATATGGGTGATATGGGTGCAGCATCACCAGATCCCCTGCACTTCCTGCTTCTGCACTGAAACCATGTGACAGTCCTCTCTTGGGCCCCCATGGCTCACCACCTTGCAGCCCCTTGGGCCTTTCCCTTGCAGCCTCCTGTGGCCCCTCCCACTATGTGCTCTGCGGTCCCTCCCCTCATGGCTCTGTGGCCCCTCCCACTTGTGGGCCCCAGGGCCCCTCCTCTTGTGGGCCCCACCCACTCGGGGGCCCAGGGGCAAGTGGGGAGGGGACACAGGACCGCAAGTGTGCGAGCCACAGAGTCCGTGAGTGGGAGGGGCACAGAAGGTTGAATGGAGGGGGCACTGGGCCCCACGATTGGGAAGGGCCAGCAAGTGGGAGGCATTAAAAAAGCAGGGCTGTGGGCTGTGCTGTTCTCCCCCCCCCTCCTATCTTCAGTCATGCACTGAGCATGTGCCAACCGCAGATTAGAGGAGGAAATAATATTTCTGACCACAGATTCAGAACCTGCCACCCCCTAACCTTTCTATCAGTGATTTCTTCATTTTGGGCTGTGCAGCACGTAGAGAGGTGATTGATTGTTGTTTTTAAGGTATGAACCTGGCCTTTCATTTAAAATAAACTTGTTTGGAGACCATTGTTAGGTTTTTATATATCTGTATAATCACGTAGCCTAATAGCAGCCATTTTGTTTCGACTCCATTTGTGCCAATACTTGTCTGTTTTCTCAAAATGTACCAAGTGTACCTAGCCCAAGCTGTTTCTCATGGCCATAGATAATACGTTATCTCAGGTCTTCTGCCTCCTATGTCAACTTGTCTCTATTCTGCATTCCAAGACATGTTTTATATTATTGTTACAGACATAAGTCTGGTAAGCCCTTTTCGTATGCAAGGTTTTTTGTTTCATATTGCCAATGTATGACCCAAATAAACTGAGATAGTTTTCAGTACATGCCCTGTGTGTGTCTCAATCCTATCTCCCGCAGCTGTGAGGCTTTTTCAGTGTTTAAGAACTAGGCATCAAATAATGGTTGGAACAGTGGTAGGATATATTATTCTTACAATTTGGTGTCAGTGAAGTGGGGATACAACCTACAGATGGTGAGGTATTGAACTTATTAATTTTAAGTTCTGTGCTTGTTCTGTAACTTGTATCAGCACATTGGTATAGATTTAAAACGTGGGTCTGGAAGGGCGGACGCATGCCCCACGTTACAGATGGTCTGTAAGTAGAGTGTCTGTAAGTAGAATGCCCGCAGGCTGGGACCTGTGATCGAGTTCTCTTAAGGAAGTTGCTTCGTGGGTGGAGTGTTAAAAATTCTGAAAGAGTTTTATTCCCTGAGTGGAATGTAAAACTTGGTGCTGGGTGTTCTAGAGAGTTAAAGAGTTAAGGTAGACTCCGCAGGTGGCGATCTGCATTTTTTAGTTTCTCTTTGGAAGAGGTAACTGGGAGCCGTACAAGAGATTATTTTCCCCTTGATTGATAGGATCCCTATTTGCGGGTGGACTCGCAACTTGTGGTTGGACTACAAGATAATCTCCCGCAGGCGACGACCTGCCATAGAGAGTTAATGTTTTCTTTTAAACTAAGAGTTTCTTCAGCGTGAAGTGAAGTGGAAAACACGGGAGTTAGGGACGGGGACTTAAGAGTTAAGCTTAACATTATAGAACGGAAAGTGTGGTCGGCGATTTGAAGTTCGAACTTCTGAGTTGTGTTTCTTTGCTAGCTAGCATTATACGGACATTGAGAAACCCTACTATTGTCTGTCTGTCTTGCATGCTTTATGTAAGTGTCTGATTTATAGAGTATAAGTTTTTTCTCTCTCCCCTCTCTTTGCTTCAGTGTGATTGTTTCCCTAATTGTATTCACTGGCGCTTATGGTTAACCTTCTTGGTTACAGGATGGAGAGTTTCACAGTAAAGGTGTCTGACCAAACATGATAAGTCATTTAAAGTATATTAAAGGTGTTAATTCTAAGTTTACAGGTTTCCAATGTGTGGGAAAATAATGTATTCCGAAGAATTTTCCTGGAAACTCAAGAGGATTAGGTGATCCGTATTGGTGGTATAGATATGGCAATCCATGGTTTGATAATATATTGGGTTGGATAAAAGATGTATATTCTTTGTTGAGCTTCTTAGTGAATTTTATTATACATTGGGTATGTAATAAGTAAGATTAAATTTGGTTAATGCTGGTTTCACTTAGAATGTTGGACTCCATGTTTTCTATTATAAATGTATTTCATCTGGATTTTTTCAAGTTTCGTAAAATTCTGTGTGAACCGTTATCTCTGCCTACATTCCTAACCCCCCTCTTCCCCCGCCTCCTTCTCTCTTTCGCTCGATGTTATTAACTAGTTAATGGGAAGTATATAATTGCGAATGGAGGTAGGAATGTTTAAGGAAGTTTTTTTCTTATATTATAGAGGTTTTTGAGAAAGTGAGATTTAGAAAGTGAAGGGCAAGGATCTGGTAGAGTTTCTGTTGGTGTTAAAGATGATCAGCTTCATAATAGCAAATGTTTATTTGTAATAAATTAGATCATTGGTGAGACCCGTATATCCATATAGCTAAGTAGGATGTGGAAAATACAGTCACAGATAGATATCCCCTATGATGGCAGTTGTGATGGATTTTCCCACAAGTGATTCCTCGCTGTGGTACAGCTCATGGACAGAATGTGTAATCCTATTTGTGTTCTTTCATATACGAGGTAAGCTGTTTAAATTTTTTTGATGATACAGGGACTATGTGCTTCTCTATCAAAGTTTTATATAATGGTCCCTCAGCTAATTGCAAGTCTTTTGTAGAGATTTATTGGGGTACTTGCAGAGACTAAGAATATAAAATATTTGTCCACTAATAGGGACAATGGGCCAATTGTTATTGTCTTATTTTTCCTTTGAATTATTACCAGATTACCCCATTAATTTGATAATACCGGGATTTAGTAAGTTATTGTGTATCTTAATTTTCTTTAGTGGCATAACTTGTTGGAAGTAAAAGTTGATGTACGGAATTTTTTTTATGCCCCTAACCCCCTTTTAACAAGATATAATTCATAGTATTCTGCCAATGTTTGTACCTTTGTAAGCAATGAGTAATTATAAAGACTATCTTCCTATTTTATATCCCTATTATAGCTTATAATACAGATAGTTCCTATAGTTTTGGATATTTAAGCCCTTATTAGCATTTCTGCCGATACCAATGTAATAATACAGTTGTTGATTTTGAGATATGCCTTTTTTCTGCATGTCGGTGGTGCTACGGCTCAGTCTTTTTGTATTCATTTTTTGAAAAGTCCCAATTTATGTGTCACTGTTGACATAGAGATTTGGTGGACTTGCCAGTGACAGACTCTATGGGCTCTTGTGAAGTGTTAAAATAATAATGGGTTTAGCCACATGGTTCTTAGGATTATGTGAAATATGTTAATGTCAAATATGTTAATGTGGTTATTGTGTATCCAGAGCATGGAGGTATGTAAAATGTTTCCTCAAACAATAAGAACATTATTGAAAACCATGTATCTTTTGCTAGAAAACAGGAGCTAGAAATTCTGTGCATAGAGACAGTGACTACTGGGGTCAGGGGGATAGGCTCTTTGAAGCTACATAGGTGCAAGTTGTACTGGCAACAACATGGAAACCTTTATAGTTAAAAAAATCTATACTTAAATCAGTGTTTCTCAACCAGGGTCCATCATTGTGAGAATACAGATATAATACCACAGTCTCTGTATTTTCAATGGAGAGCTGCAGTGGCGAGAATCCTTATTAGAATCACTCAGTGATGTCACTGAGTGATTAGTTCAATTATTAGTGCCACTGCAGCTCTCTATTCCTAATAAACATAAAAATCATTGTCCTACCTCTTATCCAGCCACCCCGGAATCAAACATTTCACAAAATCACAAATCCAAGAGCTGGACAGGAACGGTCAGCCGTGTATACACGGCATAGAACAGCCTGGCGCGCATGCGCATTAACGTCCATTATGGACATGAGGAAATCAATACAACAAACACGCATTATGCAAACAAAAAAGAGGCGCGAACAAAACGGAATAAACCAAAATTAACAAACAGGGGTAAACATAAAGCCTAAAAAACAAGTGAAATAAACCTAAACAAACATTTTATTCTGACTAAATACTATTAACATTTGAACAATGAAACATATATAACATAAACATATATTGCTATCTTGCCTCCGGTAGATATTTGCCAGCGTAATGCAGCCCTTCTCCCCCTCCCTCCCCCTCCCTCTCTCTCCCTCTCCCTCCCTCCCTCCCTTCTACTATCCTCCCCCCTAGCACAAATCCCCTTAATATGCTGCTCCCCATGTCCCCCAGCCCCAACCGCATATTTTTTTTTTCAAAAAGCTCCCCAAACTCTTACTTACCTCTCCTCTTTCCTCCGCTGACACTGAATGACCGGCAGCTGTGTCCGTGATTGGCTGCCGCTCAGCCAATCACAGACGCGACTGCCGGTCCCCGCCCCTCTGCTTGCGAGATTGCAGGTGGCGGCGGAGGACGAGGGGAGGTAAGTAGAGTTTGGGGGGCTTTCTGAAAAAAAAAATAGCGGTTGGGGCTGGGGGACATGGGGGCAGCATATAAAAATAAGTTTTACTGGTGGACATACCCTTAATGTTATGTATAAAAAAGAAAAAAACATACATGCAACATGCAATTGAAAAACTAACAAACTTTGGAAAAAAAAAGTTAAATAAATTCTTTTCACCGCTTTATCACTGTATTATTTAAAATAAAAACTTGTGTATTATAAGAAATAATTCGCCCCTTACAGTGTAATATACGCCTATTATGCCACTTCGGAGTTCCCTGACCTGTATAAAGCCACTCGGCCTATGGCCTCGTTTATATGGTCAGGAACTCCTCGGATACCCTTTAATGTTATGTTTAAAAAAGAAAAAAACATTACATTGCAACATGCAATTTAAAACTAAAACTTTGGGAAAAAAAAGTAATAATTCTTTTCCCCAGCTATTAACACTGTACTTATTAAAAATAAAAACTTGTGTATTATAAAGAATATTCGCCCCTTACAGTGTAATATACGGCTATTATGCCACTTCGGAGTTTCCTGACCTGTATAAAAGCACTCGGCCTACGGCCTTGTGCTTTTATATGGTCAGGGAACTCCTCGGTGGCATAATAGCCTTATATTACAATGTAAGGGGCGCATTATCCCTTATATATTGTTCTATATATTTATCTAGTTCTATATTTGTATAATATGTGTTTGGTGTTTATGTCTGAGAGATAAATAAATATAAATAAGCGTATAAATAAGTAATAATTTTTTTTTTGCAAGGGTTACCTGAGATATTTTAAATTTTTTCAGTGTGCAGAAATATGATATTGTATGGGCCTAGGATGTGCTTGATTATTCTTTCTTGTTTGTATAAATGTTTGAACCAGATCAGTAGCTTCCACTAATGTAGTTGTAAATTAGCCTAATTGGAGTGCTTCCACATTCTTGTATTGTATGTATTTATTGGGAGGCTTGGTAAGGCTCCATGTGGTAATAGCACCCAACACGCCCTTTAATGGGGGTCCTATGCCTTTAATATAAAGCCTGAATGGCTCTTCCCTCATTTTTAAAAGCCAAAAGGGGGCTGAGGGGGAAGGGAGAGCCTGTGTATGGATCCATTGTGTAAGAATGAGAAATGCAAAAGTTTGCTGATCGAATGAAGTAAAGAAATTGAAAAGGTTAGATGTAGGACCTTCCAGACTGGGGTAACCTTGATGTGGTTGGAAGGCTTTTATTATGTGATAACGTAATGTATACTAAAACCCCTTTGTTATAAAGTATGCCAGTGTGAGATAATATGATATTGTAGTGGGCTTACCTAGGAATGTGATTGATTATCTTTTCAATGTAGGTATAAATGTTTGACAGATCAGTAGCACTTCCACTAAATGTATTGTAAATTACCTAATTGGAGTGCTTCCACATTCTTGTATTGCTATGGAAGATCGAACGAGAATTCAGTGTATCGGTCGATCTGACCGAAATTATCGCATCCGATGGTGCCATGTCCGATCGACCGTTCATCCGAATCGGACGAAAGGACAATCGGACATGGTGGAAAACCTCGTCGATTCGTGCGGTCCTCTATGGACCGCACGATCGGTCGCAGATAACTATCGGACGCAGCTGCTTTTGCCGCGGACCGACAGTTCTTCCTCCTGGCCGACCGGTCGAAAGTATCGAACGGTCGGTCAGGGGAAAAATCGCTAGGTGTGTACCTAGCTTACTGGTAAAACTGTTTATCCTGAGCTCATCTAAAACTGTTTTGTAAACTTCCTTCTTGTGTTCATGCGTTGTTTTGAGCATATGGTACATATACTGTTATATACACTGGGTGTGTTATAATGGTAATGGAAGGGCATTCACTTACTTCTGTGGCAGGCAACTGCTGGCTCCAACCAAGCCAATCTCGATAAATTTAGCAAGTTTTCACCAGTTATTGAAACCATTCTCTTTCCTAGTTGGGATATATTTCCGGCTTATTGATTTGATGAAACCATTTCTACCCTGGGGGAAAGCACAGCAAATACAGTTTCCTATAGTTGGAGTGTTATGAACACTATCATACATAGGTAAGATAATCTATATACCACAAGTGTATATACAGACAATCACCAAACTTTATAATAATTTAAAGGAACAAATTAAAACTAAACAATTTTCTTTTTGCTTCAAACCCCATTGATATTGAAGTCAAGTAATGTTGGTGTTTCAGTGTGAAGAACAACAGCAGTTCTATTATACAAGGCACAGCAATACAGCATTCAGGACCAAAAGGAGTTGTGCTGTAGGTTATGTAAACAATGCCCATTACCTTTGTAAGCGTTATGCTTTGCATAAAAAGCTTTATTGTCCCCACCCAGTAATTCATAGAATATTATCAGATTTTAGAACATAGTTTTCCTATAGGGTGTGTCATTAGATGTTAGAAGTTAAAGGACACAACTCCACCCTCTAATAACATCTTTTAGAAAGAATGGCCTCTTAAAATATGTTTGATATATCACTTTGGCCTTTGAATTCATTACTGTATGCCTGCTATGCTCCTGGATGCCTCATGGAAAGTTGGAAACTGAGCAATTTAGAAACCTGTACTAAGCTTGTACTGAGCCTGGGCATGCTCAGAAGAGGCAGACAGGGATTAACATTCAGTCATTGGCTGTGATGTCAACTGTCAAATCCATAACTGATAGTTGCTAAAGGAAGAACCAGGAAGCAGAAAACAGGGGCAAAAGGACATTGTGCAGGATTTCAGGTTAGACTTATATATTTCACATTTCAAACTATTACCGTTTAGGGTTTTGGGGGGGATTTACCTGTATGTGAGTTTTCATTTTGGGGTGGACTTGCCCTTTAAGAGGTAGTCTGAAAACTATGAAATAGAAATTACAAGGGAAGGGGAGAGAAAGTGTCAACTTGCTGTTTAAGGGCTAAAACAACAGCATGCCCAGCAACCTGTTACCTAAACTTTAACAGAAAACCTGAAAGAGCAAGTGAAAACATATAAGTTCTATGCAGATGTTGTCTAGGGACATTCCAACCACGGCTCTGTATTAAAAGGTACAGTGGTAAAAATTGTTAAATGTAGTGTTTAAGGGAAGCCCGTACAATTGGATACTGTTTGTTTTAGTTTAGATTAGTTTCCGGGCAGGAAATAAGAAACATCCTTGTAAATATTCTGCAACCCGACAGAGTTGCCCAATAAGCAGATGGCTACAATGATAGAAGGGTGACTAATTGGTTAGGAGGAATGGTGATGATTATGAAGTTCTGTGAGTGTTGTAAAACCTACAGACATAACCACTAAAATACCAGCAACCAGTAACTAGCTTTCTTGTGGTTCTTTTTTTAAAGATACTTTATGTCCCTAAATTTAAACACACTTCCTTGTGAAAAGAGGTACTTGCCAATTTTGCAAGACCAGACCCACAGCCGTGCAGACAAACCAACAGGGTTGCTCCAATATACAAGCCACCAGTTAGGAAGTGTTAAAGAAAAGATTAATTTGGATGCAGATCATATTCATGTATGTTTGAGGAGACAGCACGAGTGTTGCTTGACCAGGATCTTAGAAACATTCCTGTTTGTTGGTGAAATATTGACTGACTAGTAGAACCAAACTTCCACCAATCACAATGACATTTATTTAAATAGTGCAATGCCCACACAGTATAAAACAACACCGTAACTCCTGGAGTGGATGGCTTTGGAGCCATACAGGTTTTTAAGAATAAAAATGTGGTAGTAAATTAAATTCAGGGACTATCCAGTAAATTATGACAAAAGGACATGAACGTTTTTTTTAAAAGTCCCTGCGATATTCTGGGTGCTATACAACAATTTCCATATGAAAAACATTCTGCTTACACCCCTGTTAGAAGATATTAGCCACAATTGTTGGCAGTTACTTAACTGACTTAAAGGGGAACTGTGGTCTCCAAACAAGTTGAGTTTAGAAAGGCCAGTTTCGCCCTTAAACGAGCCATCAAACACCTCTTATGTGCTCCACAGCCAAGATACACAGAAATGACTGACCAAAAAGTTAATGGGTGGGAGGCTGACATGTGACATTCTGAGGCTTCTCTCCTGCACAGTGCCGCGGAGAGCACAGCCTCAGACTCCCTCAGTGTTGTGAGGGAGACAGGAAAACCCTCCCCTCTTCTGCTGTGTGGAAGGACCTGCAGCTGCAGAGAGACGGTAAGGTAAAGCCCTTCTCTCTCACAGTGTGAAAAACAGCCTTTCTCACTCTGCCTGAAATGGCTGTTTCCCCAGAGTTTTCAGGGGGGGGGGTTGTGGGGGGTGTCAGAGTGTCCCAAAGCACCTGGGGGGGCTTAGGCACCCGCGAGTGGGTGGGGCTTAGACACCACGAGTAGGCAGGGCTTAGACACCATGAATGGGCGGGGCCATGGCACCTGCGAGTGGGTGGGGCCACATGGGGCTGTAAGGGAATGGGTCAAGGGGTTCTGCAACGTGGGGACCATGAGTGGGAGGGACATGGGAGGCTGCAAAGGGGAGGAGACACAGGGGAGATTGACTGACATGTTTCAGCAGGAAGCAGGAAGTGCAGGGGACCTGGTGATGCTGCTGCTATTCACACACAAAAATGTAAATATCTTCAAAACTAAAAAAAAATAAACAATGGAAATAAATTGCAAAAACTCTCAGGAGAGCAATTCCTATCAATTTACCCAAAGTCATTTTTGGACCACAGTTCCTCTTTGATTCCTTTCAGAAAAGGGAATACGATAACCAGCCTGTTTACAGTTCTAGAAATATATAATAATTATGCTACTCTGTGTCTATATACTCTGGGTAAAATAACTGCTACAATTCTCATTAATGCAAACATGGAAATAGCTGTTCTAACTGCTGGATGAATTAAATCCATATACTAACGCATTACATTAACACAGCCTATAAGAAGAGCAATTCATCAATTTACCAAAAGTCATTTTGGACCACAGTTCCTCTTTGATTCCTTTCAGAAAAGGGAAATCGATAACCCAGCCGTTTACAGTTCTAGAAATATATAATAAATGCTACTCTGTGTCTATATACTCTGGGTAAAAATAACTGCTAAAATTCTCATTAATGCAAACAATGGAAATAGCTGTTCTAACTGCTGGATTGAATTAAATCCCATATACTAACGCATACATTATTAACACAGCCTATAAGAAGTTTCCTTTAGTCAATCATAAAAAGCAGTGTTTTAAAGCAGCAGTAAAAGCTTAGTGTATTGCCTCTGTTTATCTAAATAAAATTGTGTACCATGTCTTTAAAACTCACCAGGGGATACAGCCTGCCAAGGTCAGCAGAATATAGTTAAAGGAATACCCACATCACTGTAGTTTTCCGTGTAGACATTATCAGGGAGATTCAATAAAAGTTCTTATAGTTTAAAATGGTGCTCATTTTGCCCCAACCAATCAGATCTTATTTAACATTTGAAAGCAAACATCTGACTGGTTGGGACAAATGAGCACCATTTTAAACGATAAGAACTTTTATTGGATAACCCTGTATATAACAATCAATACAGACAATGAATATGTGAGTAAATAATGTCAGCACTCCTTTTGGTTTCCCAACTTATGGTTTTGGTTTCCCAACTTTCTTACCTTAGATATTTCGAGGGGGTGTGCAGGGTCTGATCAAAATCTGTGCATTTCTCCTAAAAACAAAATAGTAGAAGCAAATTACATCAAGCAGCAGCAGAAAACAAACAATTGCTATTTCTTAGTAAATATACATGATGTGAATTTTCTTTACATAGAGTCAAGTATGATGTACAGGTAGCATCTTCAGGACACCATAGACAACCATTACTTTGCATTGTGTGCAGGCTGAAAGGTAATAAAAACAATTTTTAACTTTTATGATTTTTTAATGATTATTAAATTATCTTGTATTTATGCTTGTGGAGGTTCTCATTCTTTTATATTTTAGCACAGTATTATCATGTAGAAATAGTGATTATTGGTAGACTATGCAGAACTTTTAATGAAACCTGCAAATGCCCTGAGCGAAGAGAAAGCAAGTAAGAAAACAAACATTTTCATTGGCTGCTACTCATTAGCATAGCAACCTCAAACTTGTTGCCACAGCTTACCTTAGATGTTATATTAGAAAGCATACTAAATGAACAATATAAAATTCCACCTTTTCCCCCCTCCTTTGGATCAGCAGTTAGGCAGGAAATGTGGGTATTGCTGAGTAGGTTAGATGTATGTATTATTCAACCTCAAATACTATCTACTGTGTTTGCTCACGGCTAAGCTTCCTGCTTCCATCTAACATGACTTTCTGTGGCATGGTCAGTATCACTATGAGGAGTAACTGTTGTATTCAATTAGATCAATGGACTTGAAATGTAGTTCTTGAAGACGTTTCGCTAGTCATCCGACTGGCTTTCTCAATTCAGAATGACTTGTACAAGATCTGTGGCAATTATGTACCTGGAAATCCCAATGCATATCACAGCCAGGTGTTAAGGTGTGTGATTAGATAGTGGCTAAGGGTGTTATAGGAACGCCCAGAGTAAGGTGTCAAACAGCATTGTACATGGCAGACAGATGGTGTCGAACCCCCCACCTCTATTTAGGCTTGGTTTCTGTAACAAAGGCCGGACGGCCGGGTACTCACAGTACGCTTTTAGGAGGAGGCTGACAGTCCGGAAGGTGCAGGATACAGAGGCTGCTGGGAAATGTAGGCTGGATACTGGAACAAGGTTCGGCTGGGTACTGTAGGCTGTTTACTGGAACAAGGGTGCTGTGGGAACTGTAGGCTGACTGCTGGAACAATGGTGCTGCTGGTACTGTAGGCTGGACCAAAGGTGCTGCTGGGAACTGTAGGCTGACTGCTGGAACGATGGGTGCTGCGGGTACTGTAGGCTGGACCAAAGGTGCTGCTGGGAACTGAAGGCTGAATGCTGGCTAGGAAAGTAAATGGATGCAGGCAAGGTGGGTACTGTAGGTGGACCAAGGTGCTGCTGAGAACTGAAGGTTGTTATGCTGGAAAAATGGTGCTGTTGGGAACGTAGGCTGAATGCTGGAACAATGGTGTGCTGCTGGGTAATGTAGGCTGGACCAAAGGTGCTGTGGGAACTGTAGCGTGACATGCTGGAACGATGGTGCTGCTGGGTACTGTAGGCTGGACCAAAGGGTGCTGCTGGGAACTGAAGGCTGAAGTGGCTGGCTAGAAGTAATGGATGCAGGCAAGGTGAGACACTGAAACAGGTAAGATAGGTACTGGATACAGGCAAGGTAAGTATTGGATGCAGGCAAGGTAAGTATAAGGGGCAGGATCCAAGGCAGGTAAGTACAGGAGCCAGGGAGGTAGCAGAATGCTACATCGGGCACCGGGTCAGGAGGACACCGGCTTTAAACTTTGCGCCGCCCGGCGTGTCGGCGGCGGACGTCATGACGTCGAGCCGCCACCCGGAAGTGCAGTGCGGCGCGGGACGGAGCGGCAGGTAAGTTCGTGACAGTACCCCCCCCTTACGGGGGGCCACAGGACCGACGGACCAGGTTTTCCCTGGAAAACTCCTGTGGAAAGCTTAATAGACGATTAGCGTGCAAATCAGAGTGTTTAATCCAAGTCTCTTCTTCGGACCAAACCTTTCCAGTGGACCAAATACTGCAAGAGACCTCCTCCAGAATCTAGAGTCCAAGATCTTCTCGGCCTCAAACTCCTGTGACCATCAACGGAAATCGGAACGGGAGGTAGTAAGGATGTGGAATACTGATTAGAACATACTGGTTTGATGAGAGAAATATGAAACACGTTAGGAATCGCATGCTGGAAGGAAGTTGAAGGCGAACAGCCACTGGGCGATTAATCCAGGATAGAAAAAGGACAAAAAATTTGGGTCCCAGTTGTGGAAGAGAACCCGTAGGTTAATATGAGCAGAAGAGAGCCATCTTTTCTCCGACAGAATACGCTGGGGGTTCTCTACGTTCCTATCTGCTGCAGTTTTTTGCACCAAAGCAGATTTCTGAAGGCTGATTTCCGTAGATGCCAGATAGCGGTCATCTGGGCTGCAGAGTCATTGGCAGCAGGTACTTGTGAAAGAAAATCTTGCGGAAACATCAGGATTTGTCCAAAGACACACAAAAAAGGAGATTTCCAGTAGAAGAATGAGGTGAATATTATTGATGGCAAAATAGCCCAAGGCAGAAGGTCAGCCCAATCATCCGGGTATAGGAAATGTAAAACGAAGATATTGTTCCAAGACTGGTTAGTGCGTTCAGTGCCCGTTGGACTGTGGGTGGTAAGCCAGAAAATTGTAACTTGATGTTCATGGACTTACAAAGTGTCTCCAGAATTGGAAACAAATTGAGTACCTCTGTCAGATACTATTTCAGAAGGGAGTCCATGAAAGCGGAAGATATGTGAATAAATAGGTGAGCTAACTGTTGAAGATGGTAGTTTAGGGAGGGGTACAAAATGGGCATTTTTGTGAAGCGGTCTACAGTCACCCATATAACCGTGTTTCTCTTGGAAGGCGGAAGTTCCACAATAAAGTCCATGGATAGAGGGTCCAAGGTCTGGACGGAATGGGGGGGTTGAAGAAGACCACAAGGGGAGGGTTCTAGAAGATTTGGTTGAGCACATCTAGTACACACTTGAATAAAGTCTTTAATATCTTTTCTCATTTTGGGCCACAAAGGAAGGGCAATAATATTAACGTTTTGTTTTACACCGGGATGCCCAGCTTGCTTGGAACAGTGAGTATGCAGAAGGATAGTTTTCCGAAGAGAAACAGGAACAAAGCTTTTGCCAGAAGTGTGTCGGACGGAGCGAATCTTGTGCGGCTTGAATCTTGGAACAAGTGAGGGGATATAGAGGCCAAGATTTTAGTGGTTGGGATAACAGAGCCCTTATCTTGATTAGTACAGTCGGAAGCAACAAATGATCTGGAAAGGGCATCAGCTTTTTGTTTTTGGAACCAGGTTGGTAGTGATAACAAAGTTGAATCGGGAAAAGAATAAAGACCACCGTGCTTGACGGGGATTTAACCTTTTGAGATTCTGGATGTATTCAAGGTTCTTATGGTCGGTAAGGATGGTGATAGGTACAGAGGTGCCTTCTAATAGATGACGCCACTCCTCGAGGGCCAGTTTGATAGCAAGAAGTTCCCTATTCCCAACGTCATAATTCCGTTCGTGGGGTAGAAACTTCTTGGAAAAATATTTAGTCCTTTTATCTGGTCAAACAGTTCAGAGATGAGAGGGAGCGGGTACCGATTCTTTATTGTGATTTATTTAATCCACGGTAGTCGATGCAGGTCGGTCGTAACCCGCCGTCTTTTTTTTCAACAAAAAAGAACCCAGCTCCAGCAGGGGAAGTGGAAGGTGTATGAACCCCCTAGACAAATGTTCAGTAATGTACTCTTTCATGGCTAGAGTTTCGAGGGAGACAGTGGGTATGTGGTCCCCGAGGAGGCATAGTACCAGAAAGAAGATCGATGGGGCAATCGTAGGAACGGTGCGGTGGTAGCTTCTCAGCTCGCTTTTTACAAAACACATCAGAAAAATCATGATAACACTCAGGGAGGTTTTTCTCAGATTTATTTTCACAGGTAATGGTAGTGCAATGAGTAGAAAGGCAATTTTTGAAACAGAAGGGGCTCCAAGACTTGAGTTCATTGTGAGACCAATCAATAACGGGGTTGTGTAATTGAGCCATGGGAGTCCGAGAATAGGGGAGCAGAAGGGCTTTGGATGACAAGAAAAGATAAACGTTCCTGGGGAATATGCCATGCGGAATAGGACTTCGTAGGTAGATTTGGAGATGAATTCTGAAGCCAACGGATTATTTCAATAGCCAGAACCGAAGAGGTTGCTGCAAGTGAAGGAGAGGGAAGCCCCAATTGTGCTGCATAGGTAGAGTCAATGAAATTTCCAGCGGCACCAGAATCGACAAAGGCCTGGGAGGAAAAAGTTTTACCATTACAAAGTGATAGTGCTGGCAGAAAGAGTTTTAATGGTTCAAATTTGGCAGGAGACTTAACGTTACCTGAAGGAGCTCCTCCTTAACTTCTAGGTCCTGAAGTTTCCCGACTTCTGGGGACAATTTTTACAAAGTGTCTTGCCAGCACAATAGAGACAAAGTCCCTGGTACGTCTGCGTGACTTTTCCTCGGGCGTAGATGAGTGCCGCCAATTTGCATCGGCTCTTCACCTGAAGATATGGCTTGCGGAAAGGTCATAGGAAGGCTGGACGGGCTGCAGACCTTTCTGCCTGCCGTTCACGGAAGCGGGTATCGATCTGGATGCATAATGTAACCAAGTCTTCCAATGGACAGGTAATTCCCTGGATACTAATTCGTCCTTGAGGCGGTCAGAGAGTCCCTGCCAAAGGTGCGGAAGTGCCTCATTGTTCCAAGAAGTCTCTGCAGCAAGGGTACGAAATTCAATAGCATATTGACCCACAGAACGAGACCCTTGGCGGAGCTGCATCAAACGGGAGGAGGCAGCAGAGGTTCTTCCTGGAGCATCGAAGACCTTGCGGAAATACTAAGGAAGTCAGTAACATTATAGACTAGAGGATCGTCTTTTCCCATAGGGGAGAAGCCCAGGCCAGCGCATTGCCCTCCAACAAGGCGATGATGTACCCAACTTAGCGCGATCCGATGCAAAATGCGATGGTTGAAGTTCGAATTGGATTGGCACTGATTAAGAATCCACGGCAGGCTTGGGCACTCACCATCAAACCGTGAGGGTGGAGGATGCGGGGGTCTCTCCGAAAGAGATGGATCACCGGATCCGGACGTTGAAGGGGGGGTAGCGTTGAAACCCGGAGAGAGGCAGCAGCTGGGGGTAGCCGGACAGCAAGGGTATCCATAAACGGGCCAACTGGCCTGATGGTGTTCAAACAGGTCCATGCGTTTGGACAAAGCCTGGAGAGTTTTACTCAATTCTGCCATAGCCCCCTCAGGCGTTTCCATGGCCGATTGTACTGTAACAAAGCGCGGACGGCGGCGGGTACTCACAGACGCTTTTAGGAGGAGGCTGACAGTCCGGAAGGTGCAGGATACAGAGGCTGCTGGGAAATGTAGGCTGGATACTGGAACAAGGTTCGGCTGGGTACTGTAGGCTGTGTTACTGGAACAAGGGTGTGTTGGGAACTGTAGGCTGACTGCTGGAACAATGGTGCTGCTGGGTACGTAGGCTGGACCAAAGGTGCTGCTGAGAAAATGAAGGTTGTATGCTGGAACAATGGTGCTGTTGGGAACTGTAGGCTGACTGCTGGAAAAATGGTGCTGCTGGGGCTAGTAGGCTGGACAAAGGTGCTTGCTGGGAACTGTAGGCTGACTGCTGGAACGATGGTGCTGCTGGGTACTGTAGGCTGGACCAAAGGTGCTGCTGGGAACTGAAGGCTGAATGCTGGCTAGGAAAGTAACTGGATGCAGGCAAGGTGAGACACTGAAACAGGTAAGATAGGTACTGGATACAGGCAAGGTAAGGATTGGATGCAGGCAAGGTAAGTATAAGGAGCAGGATCCAAGGCAAGGTAAGTACAGGGCCAGGGGAGGTAGCAGAATGCTACAATCGGGCACCGGGTCCAGGAGGACAACCGGCTTTTAAACTTTCGCGCCGCCCGGCGTGTCGGCGGCGTGAGTCATGACGTCGACGCCGCCCACCCGGAAGTGCAGTCGCGCGGACGCGGGCGGAGCGGCAGGTAAGTTCGTGACAGTTTCTTTATTTTCACATAAATGGCCTCCTTAACACCTCTCTTGAACTCAGCCGTTCCTCGCCAGGATGTGTAAACATTACAATCTTCAAAGGTATGTCCTTTATCCTTAAGATGCAGATACATGGCTGAGTCCTGACCCGAGAATTGGCTCTTCTGTACTGGGCCATACGTTGATGCAGTTGCTGTTTGGTCTCCCCCACATACAAATCAGAGCATTCTTCACTGCACTGCACTGCATATATGATGTCGCTTTTTTGTGTTAGGTATTGGGCCTTTGGTGGTACCAATTGTACTAATTGTACCAATTAGTCATTCTGAATTGAGAAAGCCAGTCGGATGACTAGCGAAACGTCTTCAAGAAACTACATTTCAAGTCCAGTTGATCTAATTGAATACAACAGATATACCATGACCTGGATGAATGAGAACCTTCACAAGCACACTATGAGGTAGCATCGGGAAAGGGAATGCCCATCGGGAAATTTACACATACAAACTGTCCCCATTCCAGCTACAGCAGATAGTTAATGATAATAAGGCACTTGAATGACAGCTTAAAAGATGTTTCTGATTGACATTTTTTAAACATTTTTTAAAGTATAGATGCCTTTAATGTTTACATAAGTTTAAAATGCACGTGTGCATACCACATTAATAGATTGTTTGAAATCTCCACAGTCTCCAAATTAATATGTTCCTTTTTATGTGATAAATAATAAATCAAAAAGAACTATATTATCTAGTAACCTTCCATTCTCTGGATTCTATAAATATGTTATTCATTCCTTGCATAGTATAGTTAGTATTGAGTGTTGAATACAGACATATGTTCATCCAGTCACCCATCCAGTCTATCAATATCCTAATTTCCTGCCTAACTGTTGATCCAGAGGAAGGCAAAAAAACCCCCACAAAATTTATGAAGTGGCAATCGGAAATTTCCCTGGATCAACTCTACTTTATGTATCAATACCAGTAACTTGTAACATTCCTTGTTTGCAGAAACTCATCCAGCTTTTTTTTAAACTGACCAATAAACCTGCCATAACAACGTCTGCCTAAACTTTTTTTCTTCAAGTCTTAAGGGATGGCCACATGTCCTCTAACATGCTCTATTGGGGAACAATGCCCCAGATAGTTTATTGTATGGCCCGTTAATGTATTTATACACAGTAATCATATTCCCATGCAAGCGACTTTTCTCCAGCATACATAATTGTAACTTTTATATTCAAGCTCCCCCAATCCCTTTATTAATTTAGTTGCCCTTGTCTGAACCCTTTCCATTTCAAAGATGACCTTTTTGGACACAGGATTCCAAAATTGCACTGCATATTCCAAATGAGGCCTTACCAATGCTTTGTAAAGAGGGAGAATAACATTTTCCTCCCTTGAATCCATACCTCTCTTTATATAAGACAATACCATGCTGGTCTGGCTGTTGCCGTCTGGCATTGCTTGCTACCTTTAAGTTTGCTATGCACCAAAACTCCAAGATCCCTTTCCAACGGGATTCACTTAACACAGAGCCATTATACAAGTAGAACAAGGATTTTTAAGTCCAAAATGCATCACCTTACAATCTCAACATTGAATCTCATCTGACACTTAGCAGCCCAATGGTGACAATCTATCTTGCTCATTCCTTGAATAAACTGTTTTTATACATAAGTTACTTTTAAAATTTGTAGATCTGGTACAATCATCTATAGCATTTTTCTTTTGCTTTATATATATTGTCTTTTTTAATTTTACATTAATTGTCAACACAATTCCAAGATATCATTGGAAACTATAACCCTATAGTCCACATATTTATGTAACACTACCACAAATAGTAGGTCTGAAAAGACAATAAAAATAAGGCTTGTAATGTGCTGTATAATAATGTTACTGGGTGTTAGAGGTCATGCAGGTTATTCTATGTCTCCATAGATCTGGAACAAGATTTGCTATTCTGAAATATAGCTCAATGTTAGAAATGGCCGAACTTCCGAAAGTTTTTGAACTTTCGAAATATATGGAAAGTTCGAAAACGGACCCATGAAAGTCAATGGGAGTCAAATAGTTTGAAAACTTCTAATGAAATACAATTAAAATATCAATGATAACTTAATGTAAATGGATGTGGGACCTGGGAAATGGTCTGGGAAACATGTTTGAATATCCAGAACTTTTAAAAAAACGATTTTATTCTCACGCGCGCTACTTTTGAGCTCCCACGTTTGATTTTCGATGATTATCCCATAAATGATTCAAAGATTGTTCGATTTAGGAATTCGATAGTTATTGAAAGTCCAAGAAATCCAGGTCCGGGATAGTTCAAGAAGTCCGAGTCCGTTCGAACTCGATAAGTTTGGCTCAAACTCAGGTTTGAGTTCTAGACCATCTCTAATCAATGTTAGACAAACCCCCTGTTGGGTAGATATCAGTAAATCATCCAATGTAAGGCTTATAGTCATATACACACAATACAATAAAATGTAATTTACCTTTGGGACTGATGGCATTTTTTGAAATGAAAGATATCTGAAAGCTGTCTATTCCCATTGGATAATTCAATCACTATGCAGTCTGAAAGCAAAAATGTCGAGATTCACATAAATTAAAATGACTGTAATTATACTGACTTCAAATACATGTGCATTTATATTTCTATAGCACTGCTTAACCACACAGCAGTAATTGTTCTTACAAGAAAGACAAGGGAATTAGTTAAAATGGATCATCTGAGTAAATACAATCAAAAGCCTGGACCTTACAGTCATAACAAAGATGCACTTAAACGATAAGTGCACTGTAAAATCAAGTTATGTTCATTTGGGAGCTGCAGCTTTAAAAATACTGTTGCCATATGTTTTTACCTATGCCCCTCCAGAGCCTACATTTGCATTTGTGCCTTGCAGTGGCGTAACTACCGCCCCCGCCACCCCCGCGACCGCGGCCCCCCCCGGACGGTAGTAGGGCCTGCCACAAGCCCATAATCCATGCAGCGCACAGCCTTTTTAAACAGCTGATCGCACATATGAAGAAAACATATACACGCAATCAGCTGTTTAAAAGACCGAACCCGAACTTCCGGCTTGGTTCCAGAAGTTCGGCTCCGGTTTTAAACAGCTCATCGCATGTGTGTTTTCTTCATACGCGCGATCAGATGTTTAAAAAGGCTGCACGCTGCACGGAGGGGCTGAGACCTGCGTCGAGGGAGTCAGGGGCCGGCCCCCAAACTCGGTGGGGGGGCTTTAGGTACGCCCCTGGTGCCTTGAAAGTTGCTGACATCTTGTTACTGGTTTGCTGAATGTTAAGCTCCGCCCCTCTGAGATTTCCTCTGCTTTCTCCTGCTTGAGTCTCCATCGATAATGCCTGTGAGTTCCATGCACTCTCCTGCTTGAGCCTTAAACATGAATGCTTGTGAGTTCCGTCACATCTATTGAGGCTCAAACAGGAGAAAGCAGAGGAAATCTCTGAGGGGCAAAGCTTAACATTCAGCAAACCAGTAACAAGATGTCAGCAACTTCCAAGGCACAAAGCTAGGCTCTGGAGGGACATAGGTAAAAAAAACATGGTAACAGTATTTTTAAAGCTGCAGCTTCCAAATGAACACAACTTGATTTTACAGTGCACTTATCCTTTAAATATTGCTCAATTCCCTTTGCTTAAAGGGCAACTAAAGCCACAGAAAAAAACTAAACCAGAAGTCAGGACACCTTAATATAAACCCAGTAATCTGTGTCTTACCTCTCATTTTGATATGGGCGCTGGGAAATTTACCTAAATAACATATGGTTTGTGCTTTACTTCACAGCATTCTAGTATTACACAGTTTGGTCACTGACCATTATGTTCTGCACATGCTCTGTCCTTAGCTATGGAACAAACTTGTTACAGTTGGTCACACCTATTAATAATCTCTAGCCATGTGACTGAGGTCAGGAGGTGTGGTCTGACACTGCACACAGATACTTCATCTAGTTCTTAACAGGCTTTGATTTACTTTAACAGAGTTTACTAAAGTGGCGTTTTATAGTTTATTGGTGTTTTTAGGGGAGTTGTTTTCAGATTCTGGAGTATAAAAAATTGGGTTTAGCTCTCCTTTAATATATTGGGACCTTTGATTTATGTTTTTGTATTTGGCTTAAAATGGACATGTAACTGGTGTTCAAAACATGAAAGTACAAATGTATGATCTTATTAAAAGGAGTTGCAGCGATGATGTAACTTTCATACAGCCAACTTGATGCCCAACCGACAATGCTAACACTAAGTTTGTGAACTCTTGTGAAAGTTCCCAATTTACATAGATTTTCATTAGAAATACAGTACATTTCTGTGGTAAGATCTAAATTCCCTTAAAACTACAATAGCTGTTCCTTGGTCGATGCATTGAAAAAGGGATTTTATGTTGTGTTTTAACAGGTTAGTAAACATTTAAAGGGACAGTATCAAATATTACTATAAAGCTGTAGCTTCATGACAACAGTAGCTTTATAACATGCAATGCAATCTAAACGTCTAAAGCCATTTATCTTGCAGATATATGTTTCCATCCTGTTTGACCACATCAGTAGAGATGGGATCTGACACGGAACCCCTCAGTTCAGGGGGGGTTCGAATGAGATAAGCCTGAAAGTCCTAAAAGGGATGCCACAATACGTAAAACAAAACCAACAAAAAACATCAAATAAGTGCAAAGTGTTATTAAGTGCTATGTGTCAATAAATAAGGAGTGAATTTAATAAGGTGAGCCAAATTAAAGGCCCCAGCCTTTCGGCCGGGTATAAAAATTATTCCACCATAGCCAAGGCTATGGCAGGAAAGTTAATGTAGTGCTATAACTCATGCCCCCTGTGCACAATAATTCTGAAGGAGAGCTCGAGCTTCCGCACACCCCTGCCTCAAGGCTTCGACCGGGTTCCATATCCACTCAAAACCAGGCAGGAACCTGGGGGGGACCTCCCCGTCCACTCATCCTGCACTGGCCAGAGTGGATACTTTGCCTAGTCTTATTCCAAAAGACAGGGAAGTGACGCTTCCAGCTTTAGGCTTTGATCAATAGTGAGTACCCATTCTCACAGCAGTACTGGGGGGGTTTGCCTCCCTCTCCATAGAGGTATCCCCTGTTCCTACTGATAAGAACAGATTTTTTTTTTTAATATCAAAAGCTCGGGAAGCGTGCTTTCTAGTGGTCTTTCACCAAGTGCAGCAAAAGTGCAAGTGGATCGGGATCCATCTGCTTCCCCCTTATGCCCATAGCTGTTAAGCCGTAGGGCTAGGTGGAGGCAACGTAGGTCTCTTCGGCCGGTAGGCGTCAGGGACCACACCATACTTGCCCTCCCTTTCTGCGCCCAGCTGCCACCAAGAAGCGTCCAGGGAGGGTTCGGATGGGATAAGCCTGAAGGTCCTAAAAAGGACCCAGGCAATCTCACCACAATACGTGAACAAACCAAACAAAAAACACAAAATAAGTGCGAAGTGTCATTAAGTGCTTGTGTCAATAAATAAAAAGTGAATTTAATAATAATAATAAGTGAGCCGATTAAGCCCCAGCCTTTCGGCCCGGGTATAATAAATTTTCCGCCATAGCAGGAAAGTGAAGGGAGTGCTAAAACCACGTGCCCCCTGTGCACAGTAGTGCTATGGGAAGCCTGAGCTTTCACACACCCTGCCTCAAGGCTTTGACCAGGCTCCATATCCACTCAAAACCAGGTGGGAGCTTGGGGGACTTCCCCTTCTCAACCAAGCAACTGGCCAGAGTGGATATTTCACACAGTCTTATTCCAAAAGACAGGGAAGTGATGCTTCCGGCTTAAGGCTTCAACCAAATATGTGTAGTCTGCAGACCCATTCCCATCAGGCAGGAGGAGCACCCCCTGAGGATCCCCTAAAGGCACTCCAGGAGAACCCCCATTGTTCCAGAGGATACCCTCCCTCTCAACCAGCAACTGATAAGAACAGATTTTTTATCGAAGGCTCGGGAAACTTGCTTTCAGTGATCATTCACCAAGTGCAGCAAACGTGCAAGTGGTTAGGGATCCGTTCTGTCTCCCTCTTATGCCCATAGCTGTTAAGCCGTAGGGCTAGAGGGAGGCAACTGAGGTCCCTTCAGCCAGTAGGCGTCAGGAACCACCATACTTGCCCTCCCTTTCTGCTCCCAGCTGCCACCAGGAAGCTTCCAGGGGGGTTCGAATGGGAAAAACCTGAAGGTCCTAAAAAGAACCCAGGCAATCCCGCCACAATACGTGAAACAAACGAAACAAAAAACGCAAAATAAGTGCTAGTGTCATAAGTGCATGTGTCAATAAATAAGGCTGTGATTTAATAAGGTGAGCCAATTAGGCACCAGCCTTTCGGCCCGGGTATAAAAAAAATTCCGCCATAGCTGCAGCTGTGGCAGGAAAGTGAAGGGAGTGCTATAAACACGTGCCCCCTGTGCACAGTAGTGCTGTGGGAAGCCCGAGCTTTCGCACCCCCCTGCCTTCCCCAACCACTATATAGGAATCCTCGCTCCCATGGTATTCTCTATTGCTGGCAGCCGTGGCTGTAATTGGCTGTCTCTTAGCAAATTACAGCCACAGCTGCCGGTCCGGCCCCCTGCTTGTACTTCCGGCAAGCAGGGAGCTGGGTCAGAACGACGCTGGAGCGAGGGGCTGTAAGTAGAGTTTGGATTCTATTTTTACATATTTTCACACATCTAACATAGCGGTTTGGCATGGGAGGGGATTCCCTGCAATATATCAAAAATTAATATCAAGGATGGAGATGCCCTTTAATACGGAGAACAAATTTACAAAGAAAACAGGGAGAATAAATGGTATTACCAGCTCTGCTGCCAACAATTTGTACTAGATCACTGCTTTGTGGAATGATTATGGGTAGCATGGCACACAGTGGGTTACTGGTTGTGTGGCACAAAGCAGAAAGTGCACTTACTTTCTTTAAAAAAGATAAACCCATTTAACAGTATTGCAATGATTTAATAACAAAACATAAACAGTTTCCCCACATAACATAGGCAGTAATGAAGTAGTCCCTGCCTATGGTGCACCACTTTAAATATTGACCATGCCTGTATATTTTGTGTATATATGGTAGTAACAGGATTTTATACACAGGATCTTGTGTTGCAGTCAATCATCACACTGCGCAACGGATCACACCACACACTTCTATCTACTTTCACTTTCTCTCCTCCTAGCCATAGATAGCAGGGATGTCTTGTCTTTTATTACTCACTGATGCCACCTGAGGCTGGAGGGGGTATATAAGGAGCCTTGGTGTGTATGTCCATTACAATACACATCACATCCTGTGTAGCACAGACAGAAACTTTTTTTAGATTACACGTCCTTTCAGTATTCACATGGAGCAGACACAGGGGTGTGGTTTAACCTCACATTTTGACCATTCCGTTTTGAAATAGGAATCCCAGCTCTGTAAGTAAGTTTATGTATTTTGTATATTTTGTCTTGTACCTAATATAAGTCAGTGCTATACTTTATATACATTTATTGATGATCATTTAAATGATAATAGTGAGAAATGCCACCCATACAGATCTACCTTCCTATATGTAATATCCTATACCCCCACCTCATTGGTAGCTCCTAAAAACTCAATGCAATCTCCTATGAATATATAAATATATTGATATAATATATGGGATATACATATGAAATAAGTGGTGGGCCTTCACATATTAGGAAAGAGATCCCTGCCCCGAAGAGCTTACAATCTAAGTGGGAGGGACAACATACAGATACAATTGGGGATAACAGTTTAGACTTAAAAAAGCGAAAGGATGTCACCTGGTAAAGTGAGAGAGTTCCAAAGGTAGGTAGCAGAAGGAAGAGAGAAAGGCTTAAGATGGGAGGAAGCAGTGTTTGTTGGAGGTTTGTAGAGAAGATTCCCTTGCAAGGAGCGCAGGGCATGTTCAGGAGCATAAGAGACCAAGAGGGAAGATAAGTAGGGAGGTGCAGTAGAGTGAAGGGATTTAAAGGCTAAAAGAAGAGTATTGAATATGATTCTTTGTTTGATGGGAAGCCACCCTATAGATTGCAGTATCGGGGTTGCGGGTTCTCTTTTGGAGGAGAGTGAGATGATCCGAGCTGCCAAGTTTAAGGTAGACTGGAGAGGAGAGAGATGACAGGCCGGGAGTCCAAGAAGCAGAATGTTACAGTAGTCAAGACAGGAGATTATAAGGGCACGCATGAGCATTTTAGTAGTGGAGCTAGAGAGGAAAGGGCAGATCTTCGCAATATTGTGAACGAGAAAATGACAAGCCCTAGTGACATTGTTAATGTGATGATGGAAGGAATAAGAGAAGTCAAAGATTACATCAAGGCAGCCTGCAGATTCAACTGGGAAAATGACCATATTGTCAATAGAGATGAAGAAGGGTGGACTATGTCCTAGTTTGGGGGGGGAATGATTCATTCAGTTTTAGATGAGTTTAAGGCAGTGGTGCGCCATCCAGGAAGAAATAGAGAGCAGACATTTAGAGACTTGGGATTGAACCTCAGGGGTTAGTACAGGGATGGACAAGTACATTTGGGTATTATCAGCATATAGGTATGATACTTAAAGCCAAAATAACTGATTTTTTCTCCCAAAGAGCTAGTGTAATGGGAGAACAGCAAGTTCTAAAACAGAGCCCTGAGGGACCCCCACACTAAGCAGAACATGAGAGGAAGTCTTATTAGCAAAAGAGACAGAGAAAGATCTTAGAAAGATAGGAAAACAACCACGCCGCAGCTTGATTTCGGAATCAGCCCTGAAAATTAAGAATTTGCATAAGAAGAGAATGGTCTACAGTATCAAAGGCAGCCGATAGTTTGAGGAGAATGAGGACCGAGAACTGTCCCTTGGCTTTGGCAGTTTGTAGGTCATTTGAGACTTTGCAGAGGGCCGTTTGAGTTGAATGACCCGGTCGGAATCCTGACTGCAATGGGTCCAATAGGTTATTAGCATGAAGGTAATTAGTAATATGTTATATGACAAGACGTTCTAAGAGTTTTGACAAACACAGTAAAAGGGAGACAGGGAGGTAGTTTGAGAGACAGGTAGGGTCCAGACAGGGTATTTTAAAAAGAGGTTTGACGCATGTTTAAAGGCAGCAGGAAAAAAATGTGAGCAAGAGCAGGGGGAAGGATTTTAGCGCAGAGTAAAGAAGAGTAAGAAGCAGGGCATGGGAACAAGGGTATACATTGTAAGTGGCGAGGACAACAGAAGGTCAAAGGCTTTAGATTGGGTGATGGGGTGAAAGATTCTAGAACTGCAGGTGGTGGGGCAGGCAGAAGAAAGTGTGAGTTGTTCTGGGGTAAGGGGATTAGAGTACGGATATCAGCTGCATGAGTACAGTAGTGTAGGAAATTTAGTTTCTGAATTGAGCCAAGGACAGGGGTTAGTAGGGCGACAATTGTGAGTTTGTAGGGGGGCAAAGGAGTCAATAGTAGTTGATAAGATATAAGAAAAGTTACACAAATGTATTAGGGAATCAGGGTTAGAATCTGACATGGCGGCAGCAAGGCTAGACCTGGGATAAGAGTATAGAGCTGAAAAGTCTATTGCTCGGATGTTGCGAACAAGGACACTAGATGGAGCATCCAAGGAGAGGGGAGAGTAGTTGGTACAAAAAGTAATTAGATTGTGGTCTGAGAAAGATTTTTAGTAAAGACCAAGTTTTTTTTTTTACATCATCCAAATTACTAAATAATCTACCGGTACTTACCATTATAAGAGAAATCAACTGTAGAAATTTCACATGAACAGGCCATGGTGAGTTTTGCCATTGGGCCATTACATAATTCTTTATTTGTGGCATTATTTCTAAACACACATTGCCATTGTGTTTTTGTCGAGGTATTCACTTTAGCAGTTATATTTATCTATAAAGAAAAGAAAGGAACAATGATTATTATTATTTAGTCTGGGACATGATGTTCAAATAAGACAAATCCATTCAAGTAAACCAACACTAAATATACATATAAATAAAAGCTTACATGTAGCTATGTCTTAGGATTGCCACATTATCTTAATGAGCCAGTTCCATTACAAATACATTTTTTAATCAAGGATGAAAGAGCTGACAGTGTTTAATTTGACAAGACACATTTTGTTGCTTAATTGACATGAGTGTTTTATGTAATTTATGAACCAAATTTGGCTTCTCTGTTATAACCCATATCTGACACCAAATAAAAATCTCATTACTTATTTAATTGTTATACAAATGTATCCTTTATTATTGGTTCCAAAATGAACATCTTTGATTGGTCTAAAAAATGAGCCAACCATAGCCCACAAATCACATTTCCTGCTTAAATTATTCAAACAATTATAGGATAATGCCTGGAAAAAGGCACTCTTTATTTAACCATGAAAAGTTATTGTATTTTCTGATTTAAAGGAAGACTAAAGTGATTTTATTAGCTATTGTGCTGTATAGCAATAGATAGACGCCGTGGTTGTGTGGAAAGGCGAGAATGATTCTCCTTTGACATAAAGTAGTGATGTTTGCTAGTTTTGGCAGTTAGCCAACAAAGAACCAAGTTCTGGTAGTTAGTATAATTACAGGGTTATTCAATAAAAGTTCTTATTGTTAAAAATGGTGCTAATTTTGCCCCAACCAATCAGATTTTAGCTTTGTAAATGTTAAATCATATCTGATTGGTTGGGGTAAAATTAGCACCGTTTTTAACAATAAGAACTTTTTATGCATTGATCTTTTTGTAAATATTTCTGTTGGGTGCTTGGATTCATAGCGATTAGGGGGAATTCTTTGTAAAAGCTTATTGCTATAAGAGTCATTACATGACCTCTGGTAAATCAGTGCTTTCAATTCATTGTCAAAAAAATGGGTTAAAATCTAAATCCAAAAGGTTAAACGAGGATGCATTTGTGTTTTCAGTCCAAGTGGGCCTGTTGTGTCTTTATTTCATGTTTATTTATAATGTGCCACTTGGGTATGTAGCACTGTACATTGTGATACAGGCAAGGTAATAAGTACAAGCAATTAGAGTTAAATAAAAAAAATGATTCCATATATAATAAGTGTGGCATGCTTTTACACAGGAGCAGCAAGAGATAATGGTTAAAGCTGGGAAGAGGGCAAGGTTGGTAAGGAGTTTGTGGAGAAGATTACCTTGCAAGATTCCAGTTTAGGTTTTATTATGTTTTAGGTATTATTCATTTGTTGTAGATAGAGTTTAAGGAGGCAGTGTGGTATCCAGTAGGCGATAGCAACCAGACATTAGTCTACAGGGATTAGTGCGGGTATGAACAAGAAGTTTATAGCTTATAATCTATCTTATAAATCATACTAATAACCAAATGAACTAATTAAGGGCTAGGTCACACTGCCGTGTTTTAACGCGTGATTCAATCAAGCGTTCAAAAGCGAACGCTAGTTAGTTGGTTAATTGCTCTGGCCACATTAGGTGTACTTTGCCCTGTGTTGCGCTAATCTGCTAATCGTATAGCAAGCAATCTGTTTTTGCCTCTCCGATTGCACAATAATTCGCAATCGCAGTGCAGACCAGAAACAAACATGCAATTGGGTGCGCAGTGTGGTCTCCAGTTAAATATTCCAAATTAAGTGCAGGAAAAAAACAACAATGGTCCCAGGACAGAGCCCTGAGGGACACTGCATTAAGATGCACCTTTTATTCATCTAAAATACATTTTACCTTTTTGTCCCCAATGGGTAAAACCTCCAAACTTATTCCACCTTCATCTGTAATGTTATTCCAATAACTCACATTACCTGATGGTTCACATTCAGTATTTAAAGTGCACCTTTAAAACAACACAGATTTAGTGTTAAATGTATTTAGAAACAAAAATAATTTTAAGTAAAAAATAATTTTCAACATTTGGGTTTGTTACAACTACCCTGCTCATATCCTGCTTAAAAGGGAACTAAAGTCGCCAGACAACAAAGATACCAAAATCTATGTATCATCTATCTTTGCTGTGGATGCTAGGTAATTTATGAAATTAAATTGTGGGTACTAGGGTTCAGATCCCATAACCCTAAACTGACCGACCGCAATACCAAAAACAACTGTAGTCAGAATTATGGTCAGTAGGGAAAGACAACATTTCTGTCGTATGATATGGGCCTTTATTTTAAGTAAAGGGAGCTGATACCATTGGTTCACAGCTGACCAATCCCCATACACCGTATGGGGAATGGTCGGGTCCATGTGTGTGGTCCCCACTGCATGTGTGCTGACAGATACAAATGTGATCTGTCAGCACAATGCGATACGGATTGCATGTGTATGGCCACCTTTACTGTTAGGAACATTCCATGTTTGTGTGGATTCAGGGAGAAAGAAGGACTGTTATAGACCCTGAAATGTCAGCTCATAAATTTCAACAGCAGGGAATAGCAAGGGGTATAAATTCAACAGATTTTCCAAAAGGAAGAAAATATGTAGAATAACAAGGTATGCATAATATAAACTAAGAATTAAAGGGACACTAAACTCCCCTAAAGCCAAAAAAATAACTATTTGCCATTCGTTTATATTATTCACAGGGAGGTGAGAACGCTTATTCTCACCTCCCTGTGAATAATATTACGCTCGGGGGACCTGGAACTTACCTTACAGCGATCCACTCGCAGCCGCTCCTTCACTGACAGCCACTCTGTCCCGACTGCGCACTCTATCTTAGGCGCATGCGCACCGATACAAAAGATAGGGCGCACGATCGGGAGAGAACAGCTGTTCAGTGAAGAAGCGGCTGCGAGTGGAGCAGCGGTAAGGTAAGTTTCAGGTCCCCCGACCGTAATATTATGAGAATATGCGTTCTCACCTCCCTGTGAATAATACAAACGAATGGCAAATAGTTATTTTTTTGGCTTTAGTGTTCCTTTAAGATTCTAAAAAATTTAGAAAAAGATTCTAGAAGTTTTTGGGATATTGTTGAATGTTGAATGCAGAAGCTTGATAGTAGCATGCATGTGAAGTAAATTATTTCTTTCAAGTTCTGGATATTTGTATATGTTCCCTGGACCATTTCCCAAGTCTCAGACCATGTACAGTTAATTACCATTTCTATTTTATTTTGAACTTTTCAAACTTCTTTTTCTTCATTGACTTTTGAATTTTCAAACTTTTCCAGCAGTTTGAAAATCCGAAATCAGACTGAATTTTAAGAAGTTCATCCATCTCTAGTCACTAACAATGATAAATTCCTTTTCTCAGATATAGCCTCCTCCCAGAAAACCACTGTGGATGAAGCATGGATAGGGGCCCTATTATAATTTTGCAGGGAGGGTACAGTGATTCCTTGTTACGCCACTGTCCACTGTAGGAACATAATGGAAACAAAAAAAGAAGTAATCCTGGGGATTGGAGCCTGTGTCCTAATGGTCTGCATGTTTCTAAAAAACAGCACTTTAGCAGTGAGCCACAACTGCACATGCAGACCAAGGAGGTACATTTAGAATCTTTATCTTTTGCTAGGAAAAAATGTCAGTAAAATCAGTGTGTTTCTTAAAACATTGTATTTTTATGTTGCATCACCAGAGATACAACACCAAATCCAGGTACATTTAGAAACTTGCAGGGAGATTCAATAAAAGTTCTTATTGTTTAAAATGGTTCTAATTTTGCCCCAACCAATCAGATCTTATTTAACATTTGAAAGCTAATATCTGATTGATTGGGGCAAAATTAACACCATTTTGAAGGGTAACTGTGGTCCAAAAATGACTTTAGTTAAATTGACAGGAATTGCTTTCCTAAGGATTTTTGCAATTTACTTTCATTATTTATTTTACATAGTTTTGAAGATATTTACATTTATATGGGTGATATGGTTGCAGCATCACCAGATCCCCTGCACTTCCTGCTTCCTGCACTGAAACCATGTGACAGTCCCTCTTCTTGGGCCCCCATGGCTCCACCCCTTGCAGCCCCTTGGGCCTTTCCCTTGCAGCCTCCTGTGGCCCCTCCCACTCATGTGCTCTGCGGTCCCTCCCACTCATGGCTCTGTGGCCCCTCCCACTTGTGGGCCCCAGGGCCCCTCCCTCTTGTGGGCCCCACCCACTCGGGGGCCCAGGGGCAAGTGGGGAGGGGACACAGGACCCGCAAGTGTGCAGAGCCACAGAGTCCGTGAGTGGGAGGGGCCACAGAAGGTTGCAATGGGAGGGGGCACTGGGCCCACGATTGGGAAGGGCCAGCAAGTGGGAGGCATTAAAAAAGCAGTGCTGTGGGCTGTGCTGTTCTCCCCACCCCCTCCTATCCTTCAGTCATGCACTGAGCATGTGCCAACCGCAGATTAGAGGAGGAAATAATATTTCTGACCACAGATTCAGAACCTGCCACCCCCTAACTTTCTTATCAGTGATTTCTTCATATTTTGGGCTGTGCAGCACGTAGAGAGGTGATTGATGGCTTGTTTTAAAGGTATGAACCTGGCCTTTCATTTAAAATAAACTTGTTTGGAGACCATTGTTAGGTTTTTATATATTCTGTATAATCACGTAGCCTAATAGCAGCCATTTTGTTTTCGACTCCATTTTGTGCACATATTACTTAGTCTGTTTTTCTCAAAATGTACCAAGCTGTACCTAGCCCAAGCTGTTTCTCATGGCCATAGATAATACGTTATCTCAAGGTCTTCTGCCTCCTATGTCAACTTGTCTCTATTCTCGCATTCCAAGACATGTTTTATTATATTGTTTACAGACATAAAGTCTGGTAAAGCCCCTTTTCGTCATGCAAGGTTTTTCCTTTGTTTCATATATGCCAATGTATGACCCAAATAAACTGAGATAGTTTTCAGTACATGCCCTGTGTGTGTCTCAATCCTATCTCCCGCAGCTGTGAGGCTTTTTCAGTGTTCTAAGAACTAGGCATCAAATAATGGTTGGACCAGTGTAGGATATATTATTCTTACAATTTGGTGTCAGTGAAGTGGGGATACAACCTACAGGATGGTGAGTATTGAACTTATTAATTTTAAGTTCTGTCTTGCTTGTTCTGTAACTTGTATCAGCACATTGGTATAGATTTTAAAACGTGGGTCTGGAAGGGCGGACGCATGCCCCACGTCTTACAGATAGGTCTGTAAGTAGAGTGTCTGTAAGTAGAATGCCCGCAGGCTGGGACCTGTGATCGAGTTCTCTTAAGGAAGTTGCTTCGTGGGTGGAGTGTTAAATTCTGAAAGAGTTTTATTCCCTGAGTGGAATGTAAAAACTTGGTGCTGGGTGTTCTAGAGAGTTAAAGAGTTAAGGTAGACTCCCGCAGGTGGCGATCTGCATTTTTTAGTTTCTCTTTGGAAGAGGTAACTGGGAGCCGTACAAGAGATATATTTTCCCCTTGATTGATAGGATCCCTATTTGCGGGTTGGACTCGCAACTTGTGGTTGGACTACAAGATAATACTCCCGCAGGCGACGACCTGCACATAGAGAGTTAATGTTTTCTCTTTAACTAAGAGTTTCTTCAGCGTGAAGTGAAGTGTAAAACACGGGAGTTAGGGACGGGGACTTAAGAGTTAAGCTTAACCATTTATAGAACGGACAGTGTGGTCCGGTTCATTTGAAGTTCGAACTTCTGAGTTGTGTTTCTTTGCTAGCTAGCATTATACGGAACATTGAGAAACCCTACTATTTGTCTTGTCTGTCTTGCATGCTTATATGTAAGTGTCTGATTTATTAGAGTATAAGTTTTTTTCTCTCTCCCCTCTCTTTGCTTCAGTGTGATTTGTTTCCCTAATTGTATTCACTGCGCTTATGGTTAACCTTCTTGCTTACAGGATGGAGAGTTTCACAGTAAAGGTGTCTGACCCAAACATGATAAGTCATTTAAAGTATATTAAAGTGTTTTAATTCTAAGTTTACAGGTTTCCAATGTGTGGGAAAATACTGATATTCCGAAGAATTTTCCTGGAAACTCAAGAGGATTAGGTGATCCGTATTGGTGGTATAGATTATGGCAATCCATGGTTTGATAATATATTGGGTTGGATAAAAGATGTATATTCTTATTGTGAGCTCTCTTAGTGAATTTTATTATACATCTGGTTATGTTAATAAGTAAAGTTTAAATTTGGTTAATGCTGGTTTCACTTAGAATGTTTGGACTCCATGTTTTCTATTATAAATGTATTTTCCATCCTGGATTTTTTCAAGTTTCGTAAAATTCTGTGTGAACCGTTATCTCTGCCTACATTCCTAACCCCCCTCTTCCCCCGCCTCCTTCTCTTCTTTCGCTCGCATGTTATTAACTAGTTAATGGGAAGTATATAATTGCGAATGGAGGTAGGAATGTTTAAGGAAGTTTTTTTTCTTATATTATAGAGGTTTTTGAGAAAGTGAAGATTTAGAAAGTGAAGGGCAAGGATCTGGTAGAGTTTCTGTTGGTGTTAAAGATGATCAGCTTCATAATAGCAAATGTTTATTTGTAATAAATTAGATCATTGGTGAGACCCGTTATATCCATATAGCTAAGTAGGATGTGAAAATACAGTCACAGATAGATATCCCCTATGATGGCAGTTGTGATGGATTTTCCCACAAGTGATTCCCTCGCTGTGGTACAGCTCATGGACAGAATGTGTAATCCTATTTGTGTTCTTCATATACGAGGTAAGCTGTTTAAATTTTTTTGATGATACAGGGACTATGTGCTTCTCTATCAAAGTTTCCTTATATTAATGGTCCCTCAGCTAATTGCAAGTCTTTTGTAGAGATTTATTGGGGTACTTGCAGAGACTAAGAATATAAAATATTTGTCACTAATAGGGACAATGGCCAATTGTTATTGTCTTATTTTTCCTTTGAATTATTACCAGATTACCCCATTAATTTGATAATACCGGATTTAGTAAGTATATTGTGTATCTTAATTTTCTTTAGTGGCATAACTTGTTGGAAGTAAAAGTTGATGTACGGATTATTTTTTTTTTATGCCCCTAACCCCCTTTTTAACAAGATATAATTCATAGTATTCTGCCAATGGTTTGTACCTTTGTAAAGCAATGAGTAATTATAAAGACTATCTTCCTATTTTATATCCCTATTATAGCTCATAATACAGATAGTTCCTATAGTTTTGGATATTTAAGCCCTTATTAGCATTTCTGCCGATACCCAATGTAATACAGTTGTTGATTTTGAGATATGCCTTTTTTCTGCATGTCGGCTGGTGCTACGGCTCAGTCTTTTTGTATTCATTTTTTGAAAAGTCCCAATTTATGTGTCACTGTTTGACATAGAGATTTGGTGGACTTGCCAGTGACAGACTCTATGGCTCTCTGTGAAGTGTTAAAATAATAATGGGTTTAGCCACATGGTTCTAGGATTATGTGAAATATGTTAATTGTCAAATATGTTAATGTGGTTATTGTGTATCCAGAGCATGGAGGTATGTAAAATGTTTCCTCAAACAATAAGAACATTTATTGAATAACCATGTTTATCTTTTGCTAGAAACAGGAGCTAGAAATTCTGTGCATAGAGACAGTGACTACTGGGGTCAGGGGGCATGGCTCTTTGAAGCCTACATAGGTTGCAAGTTGTACTGGCAACAACATGGAAACCTTTATAGTTAAAAAATCTATTACTTACATCAGTGTTTCTCAACCAGGGGTCCATCATTGTGATGAATACAGATATAATACACAAGTCTCTGTATTTTCAATGGAGAGCTGCAGTGGCGAGAATCCTTATTAGAATCACTCAGTGATGTCACTGAGTGATTAGTTCAATTATTAGTGCCACTGCAGCTCTCTATTCCTAATATAACATAAAAATCATTGTCCTACCTCTTATCCAGCCACCCCGGAATCAAACATTTCACAAAATCACAAATCCAAGAGCTGGACAGGAACGGATCAGCCGTGTATACACGGCATAGAACAGCCTGGCGCGCATGCGCATTACCGTCCATTATGGCACATGAGGAAATCAATACCAACAAACACGCATTATGCAAACAAAAAAGAGGCGCGAACAAAACGGAATAAACCAAAATTAACAAACAGGGGTAAACATAAAGCCTAAAAAACAAGTGAAATAAACCTAAAACAAACATTTTATTCTGACTAAATTACTATTAACATTTGAACAATGAAACATATATAACATAAACATATATTGCTATCTTGCCTCCGGTAGATATTTGCCATGCGTACTGCAGCCCTTCTCCCCCTCCCTCCCCCTCCCTCTCTCTCCCTCTCCCTCCCTCTCCCTCCCATTCTACTATCCCTCCCCCTAGCACAAATCCCCCTTAATATGCTGCTTCCCCATGTCCCCCAGCCCCAACCGCATATTTTTTTTTTTCAAAAAGCTCCCCAAACTCTTACTTACCTCTCCTCTTTCCTCCGCTGCACTGAATGACCGGCAGCTGTGTCCGTGATTGGCTGCCGCTCAGCCAATCACAGACGCGACTGCCGGTCCCGCCCCTCTGCTTGCGAGATTGCAGTGCGGCGGAGGAACGAGGGGAGGTAAGTAAGAGTTTGGGGGGCTTTCTGAAAAAAAAAATTATGCGGTTGGGGCTGGGGGACATGGGGGAGCAGCATATTAAAATAAGTTTTACTGGTGGACAACCCTTTAATGTTATGTTAAAAAAAAAAAAACATTACATGCAACATGCAATGAAAAACTAAACAAACTTTGGAAAAAAAAGTTAAAAAATTCTTTTCACCAGCTATTATCACTGTACTTATTTAAAATAAAACTTGTGTATTATAAGAAATAATTCGCCCCTTACAGTGTAATATACGCCTATTATGCCACTTCGGAGTTCCCTGACCTGTATAAAAGCACTCGGCCTATGGCCTCGTGCTTTTATATGGTCAGGGAACTCCTCGGATACCCTTTAATGTTATGTTTAAAAAAGAAAAAAACATTACATGCAACATGCAATTGAAAAACTAAACAAACTTTGGGAAAAAAAAGTTAATTAATTCTTTTCCCCAGCTATTATCACTGTACTTATTTAAAATAAAAACTTGTGTATTATAAGAAATAATTCGCCCCTTACAGTGTAATATACGGCTATTATGCCACTTCGGAGTTTCCTGACCTGTATAAAAGCACTCGGCCTACGGCCTTGTGCTTTTATATGGTCAGGGAACTCCTCGGTGGCATAATAGCCTTATATTACACTGTAAGGGGCGCATTATCCCTTATATATTGTTCTATATATTTATCTATGTTCTATATTTGTATAAATTATGTGTTTGGTGTATTGATGTCTGAGAGATAAATAAATATAAATAAGCGTTATATAAATAAGTAATAATTTTTTTTTGCAAGGGTTACCTGAGATATTTAAATTTTTTCAGTGTGCAGATAATATGATATTGTATGGGGCCTAGGAATGTGCATTGATTATCTTTTCTATGTTTGTATAAATGTTTGACCAGATCAGTAGCACTTCCACTAAATGTAGTTGTAAATTAGCCTAATTGGAGTGCTTCCACAATTCTTGTATTGTATGTATTTATTGGGAGGCTTGGTAAGGCCTCCATGTGGTAATAGCACCCCCAACACGCCCCTTTAATGGGAGGTCCTATGCCTTTAATATAAAGCACTGAATGGCCTCTTCCCTCATTTTTAAAAAGCCAAAGGGCTGAGGGGGAAGGGAGAGAGCCTGTTGTATGGATCCAGTGTGTAAGAATGAGAAATGCAAAAGTTTGCTGATCGTAATTGAAGTATAAGAAATTGAAAAGGTTAGATGTCAGGACCTTCCAGACTGGGGTAACCTTGATGTGGTTGGAAGGCTTTTCATTCATGTGATAACAGTAATGTATACTAAAACCCCTTTGTTTATAAAGTATGCCAGTGTGCAGATAATATGATATTGTATGGGGCCTAGGAATGTGCATTGATTATCTTTTCAATGTATGTATAAATGTTTGACCAGATCAGTAGCACTTCCACTAAATGTAATTGTAAATTAGCCTAATTGGAGTGCTTCCACAATTCTTGTATTGTATGGAACTGCTTAAAAAGTACAAAATAGATAGTCCGTCAACTACAGAAACCCAAATCAAGAAAGCAATCAGCACCCCCAGAACCAAGCTGCTACAATACAAACATACCCAAAAGAAGAGCCATATATCCCATTGGTTGTTACATACTACCCCAGATGGAAATACCCTGAAAGGCTGCGAAGAGACTCCAACCCATTTTACAAAAGTATGACAGACTATTATGACAAAGATATTCCCAGATCCCCCTCTCTTAGTTTATAGACGACCACAAAAAACAACTGGTTGAAAGAAGTTCTCTAACAGGCCTCACACAAAATGGAACATCTCCCTGTTTGCAGAAAAAGTGTGAAACATCAACACTGGAGAACTGGAGACAGGATAACAAAGCCAGGTTCCCAACATTGGTTTGAAATAAATGGTACTTATCCTTTCTCTAATGTTTACCTGATTTTATGCACTAACAGGGTTATTCAATAAAAGTTCCTATCGTTAAAAATGGTGCTAATTTTGCCCCAACCAGATGTTAGCTTTCAAATGTAAACTAAGATCTGATTGGTAAAGGATAAACTTAAATAGGTTCACAATCTCTCTCTCTTGCATAGGCTACTTTACAACTTTTAAATACCGTATGCCTCCTTACCCCCTTTCCCCACATTTTTAAAGTTAATTAACATGTGTGCTGCCATCTGGTGGTGAATCGAGTGAATCAAGTTAATTCAAATGTCACAGATTGTTCAGGGCAGTATAATGCTTTACTTCATTTTGTTCTGTTGTTGCTGTGATAGGAGGATAGAGCTGTCAATCACAAGTAGCAGCAGACCATGTGATGTAACACTGTCATGTGACCACACACTCGGTCACCTCCTCTCACTTGTGGTTTTCCCATAGTCGAGACTGAGAGGTAAACTGACCAATCCAAGATAAGTCTCTTGTACTGGGGGTTGGGCAGGCAGATACTCATGGAGATCTCAGTCAGCTAAGGAAAATGTAATTGTACAGCACAAGGTAATAAATCCCATTTTACTTAAGTAAAGACAAAAAGAACTGTGAATGGGATGGAGCTGCCATACTGCAA